>CM063498.1:130459535-130489535 GCA_032207245.1 Pardosa pseudoannulata
TAATTTTCCTAGGCATAGTTAAAACTCGTCTTGTTGAATTTTTTCAACAAAACGAGTGCAGATTGCAATAAAAAAAGAGAAGATAACAAGTGGATGTTAAAATAATCCTAAATGTCAAATTCCAACATTCTATTTTTTAATTGTTTGGAGTTGTGAGATACATATGTATACGAGCACACGTACATGTACAGACGCAGAGTGAAACTAATCCAAACGAAATTGGGGGCAATTTAGATAGTTAATATTTCTAAATTAATATTTCATTATAAGTACTTACCATAGTAACTTCTAAATTAAATAAGATGGAATCAAGGATGTTCTATATTCGTATTTCCGATGAAATATAAAATCCACAATTTTATAATTCCCTTATATATTATAATACCCTTTACTTTATACAAGGAATTCATGTGTCTGAATCCTTATATTTAAATCTATGTCAAAAAATTATTGTAATATCATAGAAAAAAAATTATTTCCTAGTGAATTATTTTTATACATCTTTAATTCAATTTTCGATACTATAAAAAATTATTGAATAACATGTAACTTATTTTATATTGTTAGAGATTGAACGTAAGTTCCTCTATTATATAGATTACTCTGTATATCTAGTGTTTATTTAGGATTGATTCGGTAACTTGGCAAATTGGCGATATATTTGCCTTTAACTGATGTTACTGGTAACTTATTTTTTCAACTCAATTTCATTTGTTTCTCCCCAAATACGCCAATTTATGAACGATTTAGGCTATTTTTAAGGTATCTTGTATTCTAAAAATTTCTTACCTTGGCAAATTGACGATATGTTTGCCCTTAACCGATGTTACTGGAAACTAATTTTTTCAACTCAATTCCATTTATTTTTCTCGCCAAATACGCCAATTTATGAACGATTTAGACCATTTTTAATGTATCCTTTATTCTAGAAAATTCCTTAACCAGAAAGCTCTTAGATATTGTATAAGCAATTACTAAGCTTTTTTCGAATTCTGTTGTATTTCAGAGAGTTATTCGGAGAAGATTCTGTTAAAAGATTGTCATGACATTGGTGTGATATGCCACGTATATTTTATTGCAATATTCTATGTTTTAACACACCGCACTCTTATTATGAACGGGGATTATTTCTAGAATAGTAATACAGATCTTTATTACGGTTTATTTAATAATTTCAAAATTTTTTCTTGCTCTTTATATCCAAATATCTATTTAATGCACGACCTGAAATCTCAAAAAATGCATTAATCTTCCAAATCAGATTTTAACTGCTGATTTAAAAAATGCTAATTTCTATCATTTTTTAAAAAATTTATTTCATATTTTCGTGAGTACCAGTTAAAGAAAAAAAAGTACAATTTTATTATTTGTTACTAAGCGCAGGGCGTATGCTGCTAAAATTGCAAAATACATTTTTAAGATAACAATTAAAACACTTCATTAAATCCTTTAACTAAAAAGCCACTTCCTCTAAATTTTAATTCGGTTACATATTGGTGCTTTTAAACCTACATTTATTTTCATTATAAAAAACTCCATTAAACCACCTTCCTGGAAAAATATTATTACAGGATGATTTTTTTTTCTTTCTGATTTTTTTTTCGCTTTTGAAATCCAATTTTCTCTTTTATAAAACATTTTAACTCTTAAACCTAATTATTATAAAAAAACTGTCAAATGTATTTTTTAAGACAGAATTTAATACTTTTTTTGTTGGATTCGTTTTTAGGAATTAAAATCAAATATTTTGTAAAATATTGAAAAAATAGGAAATTTGTTTTTTATTTAATCTTAAATTTCAGGGAATTAAAAATAAATCAAATATTAGTAAAATGTATTTAAAAAAAGGTGAATACATTTCTTTCTTGACTATATTTTTAAAAAGGTAGCAGCGCAAACAAAATGTTGTCGAGGTAAATGGTGGGATATCATTGAAATATTCATAACCGTGTACATCAATTCAGTTTGTAGAATGATTAATGATAGTTCTCTATTGGTGAAATTAAATGTTGTATTTTGCATCTAAACAGAAATTTCTGAACATATTTCAATATTTGATAAATCCTTTTAATATTTTCCACGTGTGTGATAATTTTGGTCTTTTAAATAGATTTTTCTAAATTTCTCTTTAATTTGTCTTGGTCAAATTTTGTGTGGATAAAAGTGTAAAATATTTGAAAAAAGGCATTGCATCTTATTTGAAAAGATCATATTTAATATACTTTGATTTAAAAAAAATAATAAAATATTATAATAACATTTATGTTACTATTTATGTCATTAAAATCCATGCTTTCCTAGCAGATATGTTAAAATATCGACAGATAACGAAAAAATTAATGCCCTATTTCAAAATATTTTTTATAAAATTAACTTAATGTCAGAAATAACACGTTTTAAAATTGTAAAAAAAACATTAAAACATTCAAAAATATAAAAGCAATTTATATTTTTCAAAATTTTGTAGAAACTGCATTTACAAAATGTACAATCTTTAAAAAATCTGTTAAAAACCCTTAAAATTATATTTTCATCTTCTATATAATATTTAAGGCATTAAAATATATTTTGTTAAAGTATTATTTAGATTTACTTCACTGGAATAAAACTACTTGTTACTTGAATCTAAATTAAAACAAGAGAGGGATTACTTCTAAATTATAGTTAAGTTACGTAATGGTATTTTAAATATTACATTAGTTTTCATATAAAAATACCATTTCTCCTTTATGACATTAAAGCGTTCATTTCGATCACACATTATAATTACCTTACCTGTATAAAGAAAAACTTGAAAATCGCTGAATGGATATGGAGTTGCTTATCGGTACTAGAGTAAGCGTACTAGGCTCCTACTTCTTGAATGAAACTTTGTAGCCCTTTAGAACCGTCCTTATTCTATAGGTCCCCATATCATTAGCCCTCGTGTATCAAACCAGTATACTGTAGTGCTTCAAACACTCTAGAAAGAAAATATTATTAAATATTTATAAGTATTTTTAATACTAATAAAAATTAATAATATTTTAATATTTTAATTGATATTATATTTTTATCTTCTATATAAGATTTTAAGATATTAAAATATATTTTGTTAAAGTATTATTTAATTTTACTTCTATAATATAAAGATACTTATTACTTTAATCTAAATTAAAACAAGAGACTGATTACTTCTAAATTATAGTTATGTTACGTAATGGTATTTTAAATATTACATTAGTTTCCACATAAAAATAATATTTATCCTTTATGAATACCTTGGGATACCTGTATGCTTTAGAAATTAAGGCTTTCATTACGATCAGACATTATAATTATCTTACCTGTATAAACAAAAACTTGACGATTGATAAATGGGTATAGAACTGCTTATCGGAACTAGAGTGAGCTAGAGTCCTTGCATGAATCTTCGTAGTTGTTTAGAATCGTCCTTAATCAATAGGTCACCATATCATTAGCCCTCGTGCATCAAAACAGCATACAGTAGTGCATCAAGCATTCCAGAAGAAAATATTAAATTATTATTAGTATTTTTAATACTAATAAAAATTAATAATGTTTTAATATTTTAATTAATATTAATTATATTTTTATGTTCTATATAAGATTTTAAGGTATTTAAATATATTTTTTTATGTATTATGTAATTTCACTTCAATGGGTTAAAGATACTTGTTACTTGAATCTAAATTAAAACAAGGGAGTGAATACTTCTAAATTACAGTTAAGTTACGAAATGGTATTTTAAATATTAAATAAGTTTCATATAAAAATAACATTTAACCTTTATAAATACCTTGGGACAGCTATATGCTTTAGAAATTAAAGCGTTAATTTCGATCAGACATTATAATTATTTTATCTGTATAAAGAGAAACTTGAAGATCCCTGAATGGGTATGGAGCTGCTTATCGGTACTAGAATGAGCGTATTAAAGTTCTGCTTTTTGCATGAATTTTCGTAGCTGTTTAGAATCGTCTTTAATCAATACGTCACCATATCATTATCTCTCGTGCATCAAAGCAGTATATCGTAGTGCTTCAAGCATTCTAGAAAGAAAATATTATTAAATTTTTATCAGTATTTTATTTAATTAATTATACATTAAAGAAAAATAACATTATGCCGACTTTGATTACTTAGTACAAAATTTACTAGTAGTTTTTTCTGCTTCTGAAAGCATCAATTTTTTTTTTTTTTTTTTTTTTTTCACAGTTTCTAATTTTCTGTCATTATAAACCAGATACCGTAGTGTCAGACCTCCATATGTTAAAAGTAAGATCCAATTATATCACTTTGAAATGTAATAAGTAAAATATATATAATTACACTTTTGATTACATTAATATGTACACCAAAAATATAAGTTATCACTTATGCCTAAAATTTTTAAGAATAATTAAATTTTATGTAACTGGACTATTATTTAAATTGAGAACTATAATTTGTGTGATAAACACATTATAAAAACATTGACACTAATTTCCAATCTTTTTTTTCATACTATCCGTCATATTGTTGTGTTAGTCCTTTACAATTTGGATTGCAAATGAAATCGATACAGTTTTTACACCACTAGTTTTTATCACTTTTACTGTACACGAAGAAATTGAAAAAGCTGTATTTTTATTTGCTACCTGTTTCAAACTTTAAAATGATACTTGTTTTAAATAATGTAAGTATTTACATTATTTAAAATAATGTAAGTTAATTTAAATAATTTAAATTAATTTAAATAATTTAAATTAATTTAAATAATATAAGTTAAAAAAACAAGCAAAATTTCAAAACATTATAAAAATATAGTAAGGCAAAAAATTATTTTTAATTAATATTATTTTCTTTACGTTTTCAGTTCATACAAATGTACATATGTATTTAATATATAATCAAAATAGCATAAAATATTGTACGAAAACGCTTAACACTTCGAGTGCGGACAACGTATTTTTACGTTTTTTTCTGTCTGTCACTGGAGCGCAGGTCACGTAAAAATACTTATTTAATAGATTTTTGGTAGATACCCGCTAACCAACACGAATCTACTAAATACGTAAAATTATATGTATGTGTTACATTATATGCGTTTTGTTTGCGGTGCTATGCAACGCTTTGTATTTTTTTTCTTTCCACAAATTATGATTGTACAGTAATCAGTCTTTGGTTACGTTATTTCGTCTGCAATCGAATGCCTAGCTCCAGAACGTACAAGTCGTGTTTTGTCAATTTCAAGCTTAGTTTTTTATTATTGAATAAAAAATTGATAAAAATGAACCGTTGTGACAAAGATACTAATGAAGAAATATGCACTGACAGATTATCGGACTTTAAAAATTGTATACTTTTGTGATTTCGTAAAAATATGGGGGGAGTTGTTAAACAATCATACAGTATTATTAAAGTGTAAAATAAAAAAATTTCGTTCATAAAAACAAAGTAATTTTAGATTTACTGTGATTTTTCTGAATAACTAAACTTTCGCACAATTCACGCAATTCCGTTGTACGCATAAGTTGGAAGTGGAGTATACCCGCATGCCAAGTGTTAAAACAATATAAAATTTATGCGAAACAAAAACAAGTAAATAGTACTGAGAACTGTACACAGGAATATTATATTTCTAGACAATTTTAAAGCATAGGTAATGCAATATTTGGTTTATAATTGTGGACTTTTTACACATGAAAAATCCTTAATATTATATGTCGATATGATTATGTGTCGACATTATATGTCAATTTGTATAGTATTTTATCACATTGTATCTAACAAAAACGCAAACGTATCCGCCTTTGAGACATTTAGAGAAAAGTTCTTACTAACTTATCATCTGGTATCAAATAAGTTTGGGATTGGTTTGAAGAAATTTTTTTAATTAAACTGTCACTTGCCTTTTTAGAATATTTGAATTGTTATTCATTCTACTAAATACTGTATCCCACCAAGAGTTCTGAAGATATTTCCTTCTTTGTGACAAATTACTTTTATTGCTTATTACTTTTATGAATAATCTGATGTCTTCATTTATATGCTTAATTATATAAAGAATCACCATATCTAATTATGAGTTTGAATTTCATATACATCAGCAAGAGAAAGATTCATCAGTGAAGAATTCCCCCGTAACAGAGATAATCGACTAATAACAGTTAACAGCCTTTATTAGTTTAGCTCCCCCGCCCAATGTAGGAAGAACCATTGCCAGAAGACACCAAATGGCTTAGAATTTATTAAAAGAAATTTAATAATTATTTACAGCAATGTTCTCAGCCTCAGCACAACTCTATAAACGGTTCTGAATAAAAAACTGAAACTTAATACTGAAAAGTAATAAAATAATAATAACAGAGTTATAGTTTGGAAATAAAATGACTTTTTCCTTCTGAAAAAAATTTCAATGTGTACAGTTAACAAAAGGTTATTTCTTTTTCCGAATTAGGACTAAAACTGAAAAACTAGAGTATTTCATTCGCCTTGTTTTGTGTTATTATTTCTCATAAATACCAGTATGCAGAAAGACAAATCTTTGGTGAAAGATATCATTAACAGAGTTTTAGGTTGGAAATAAAATGACTCTTTCCATCTGAAAAAATTTCAAAGTGTACAGTTAACAAAAAGTTATTTCTTTTTCCGAATTAGGACTAAAACTGAAAAACTAGAGTATTTCATTCGTCTGTTTTGTGTTATTATTTCTCATAAATACCAGCATGCAGAAAGACAAATCTTTGTTGAAAGATATCATTAACAGAGTTTTAGGTTTGAAATAAAATGACTCTTTCCCTCTCAAAAAATTTCAAAGTGTACAGTTAACAAAAGGTTATTTCTTTTTCCGAATTAGGACTAAAACTGAAAAACTAGATTATTTCATTCGTCTGTTTTGTGTTAGTATTTCTCATAAATACCAGCATGCAGAAAGACAAATCTTTGGTGAAAGATATCATTAACAGAGTTTTAGGTTGGAAATAAAATGACTCTATCTGAAAAAATTTCAAAGTGTACAGTTAACAAAAAGTTATTTCTTTTTCCGAATTAGGACTAAAACTGAAAAACTAGAGTATTTCATTCGTCTGTTTTGTGTTAGTATTTCTCATAAATACCAGCATGCAGAAAGACAAATCTTTGGTGAAAGATATCATTAACAGAGTTTTAGGTTGGAAATAAAATGACTCTATCTGAAAAAATTTCAAAGTGTACAGTTAACAAAAAGTTATTTCTTTTTCCGAATTAGGACTAAAACTGAAAAACTAGAGTATTTCATTCGTCTGTTTTGTGTTAGTATTTCTCATAAATACCAGCATGCAGAAAGACAAATCTTTGGTGAAAGATATCATTAACAGAGTTTTAGGTTTGAAATAAAATGACTCTTTCCATCTCAAAAAATTTCAATGTGTACAGTTAACAAAAAGTTATTTCTTTTTTCCGCATTGGGACTAAAACTGTAAAACTAGCGTATTTCATTCTCCGTTTTGTGTTATTATTTCTCATAAACACCAGCATGCAGAAAGACTAATCTTTGACGAAAGACATCATTTTCGCGTTCCTATTACCTACGAAGGTGGAAAATAAAGCAATAGCGAATTCAGCCGTTATTAGAAATTAAATGATTACTAAAATGATGCATTTCAGTAAAATACTGAAACACTCAAATCATAACAATATTTAAATATCATATATTCAAAACTTGATTATAGTCTAAGTATTCTATATATGCATTATGAGTACATTATCTTGCAATCTTAAGTATTATTTCTCCGTAGTATTCTATTTGACATTACATTTTCAAAAGACATCATTAAGTTATTATTTAAGTTCGATATATAAACAGATGAAAGAAGCCTTCTAAGCTAACAAATACCATTCGATTCTCATAAATTATTCACTAGCCATGAATTATAGTTAGCATAGTCATCGAAGCTCTATTAATAAATGGAAAACCTTGCTCTTTCGCCCTAGGATGCAAATCTATAAACGCTTCTCTTAAAAGCACAGCACTTTTAGATCTTTATAATTGCATAAAAGTAATGGAAACGGGGAACATTGAGGAAGGACCTACTTTCATTTTATTAAGTTTATAGTTATATATAATAGCATCTTTTGTGTGAAATGTGTTCGTTTAAGTGATTTTAAGAAAATATCATCCCACAAATTTCAATAGGAAATGAATAAATATAATAAGGCTTTTAGCAAAATTTTGAGAAAGGGATATTCTTAACAGTTGTAAGATATATAGAAATGAGAATTAAGTAGTACCCAGAAAGTTCTACAAAGAACACGTATTGGAATTCAATTTTGAAAATCAATGTAAGAATTTAAAGATATATGTGGACTTTTACCCCAGGTAGGACATGTAAGTATCAAAATCACTTCAAAATGAAACGACACATTTGGTAGCTGGTAAATAACAAGGTTTATCTTCCTTGAACACATACACAAACGAGTAAATTTTAGAAATCTAACAATAGAAAGAAATAAAATTAATTACAATAGAATGCCTTCATTTTTCAAAATTCATTTATGCCGTAGTAGCATAGCAGCGTCTGTATGAACTACTAAATTTTACTGAACGTAAAGCTTTTGTGAACAATTCAAACTCCACTAGGTTGCATATGTGTCTTGGACATACCAGTTATGGTTTTTATGCTAACCTTAGTATTTTTTAAAAGAATTTTGTTACCTTCCTCAGAACTATGCAAAGGTAACCCTTTAAAGGTCACCTATATAAACTCATTGGAATTTAATGAAATTAGTTTATAAATATTACCTATGAACCTTATAAATGCAAAATGTGTTAAATTTTTTCTTTACAATCTTTAGGTTTGCATCAGAGAATACCATAGGAGGGATTGAGGGGGGTTCACTGACAAACCCAACCCCTTCTACAGCGTGAACATAATACTTTTTAAAATTTTTATTATATTGAAAGAATGATATATATGTATTCTTAAAAAGTATAATCAATAAATTTTAACAAGTGTTGTTTGAATAGATATTTTTGTTTGGGGTCATACGCGAAAAATATCGAATTACTAACTTTCCAGGTACATCAAGTTTAAATACATGTATTTCAAAAGAAAAAAAAAATAAGTGTAACATTATCATTTATTGTAGTTCTTAAATGTCAAAAACATAGAAAACCGAAAAAACTATTCGTATTTCTAAAAAAAAATAGAGAAAAAAATGTTGAATAGGAGGATTCCCTGCGAAACCACTGTCCGCTAAAGAGTAATGGTCGATTATTGTTAATTGAGTATTAGGTAGACCTTACAAATTTCACAAAAATATTTGCCTAGTAAAATTAAAATTTATGGTATTTATTGTATCATATAATAATCAGTAAATAATTTGTTATTTGAAATTATTATTTTCCAGCTCCAGAGGTGTATATTCATTAAATATAAAAATCTTTTTATCTAATGATAAAAAATAAATCACTTTTATAAAAATTAATGCTTGAGTTTACATTTATACACACACACACACACATATATATGTGTGTATATATATATATATATATATATATATGTGTGTGTGTATATATATATATATATATATATATATATATATATATATATATATATATATATATATATATATATATATATATATATATATATATATATATATATATATATATATATATATATATATATATATATATATATATATATGTATATATATATATATATATATATATATATATATATATATATATATATATATATATATATATATATATATATATATATATATATATATATATATATATATATATATATATATATATATATATATATATATATATATATATATATATATATATATATATATATATATATATATATATATATATATATATATATATAGCAAAATTATTAGCAAAATTATTAGCAAAAATTATTTTTTAAATCGAAAATGCTGAAATAGGTATAATCTGTTAATTCTGTTCTTGAATTAAATATAGAAAATGTTATAAATATTTTGCACATGAAAAATGGTTTTATTTCTTACTACAGATTTTTTTTAGTGTATTTGCTCTGAGTAGTTTTGATATCAAATAATTTTTGTTTTTAAGTGTAATCTAATGAATAATTTTAAGCTAAAATTTAACAAGTATTATATTTTGAAAATAAATTAATTTTTTCATTAATATTTTATTTAATTATTCATAAAAATAATACTGTGTAATGAATTTGGATAAACCTGTACACAAATACATTATAGGAAAAATTCAGCCAATCCTTCCTTCCTTTGATACGACCTTTAAGACACGTAAAAGAAACTTTTTTTCATTTATTGCTGCGGGATTCGCCGAATGGCACCGATTCCGGATGAAAGATCCCTGTTCACTTAAAAATCAAATTCATCCAGAGATAAACTAAGTTTCATGGAAAATAACTTATTAGTTTATTGATTTTCAAAAAGTATATAAAACAAATAAAGGTTAGTTATGAAGTTTAATTCACTTCTTCAGCAGCACTACAGCCTACTGGAGGCTTTCTCCATTCAGTACGGTTTGACGCGATGTTTCTCCATCTATTAATGCAAATTGAACTCTCAAATCGCTCTCAACACAATCCATCCAGTTTATTGGTGGTCTTCCTCGTTTGCGTTTACCCTCAAACTTTGAAAACGTCAATTTTAAAAGGCTCTTAAAAATGTCAATCAAGTTCTTCAAAGCTCCACTCTTGTACAGGGTCCGTACATTCCAGGTTCCTATTTAGCTTCTTGAGTTTTCTGAAAGGTAGCTTTTTTCTAGGGTGGGGTTGTTAGCCTAACCCGGTTATATTCCCGGGTACTAGGTCCATTTTTGTCGCCTTCTACGACACGCATAGGTTACGTTGGGACTAGTCTTATCCCCCCGATCAATTTCATTAACTAACAGAAAATAAAAGAGTGGCTGGTTAAATTTCAAATGAGCTTTGTTTATTATTCAAATACTTAATTAATTTTTCATTCACATGATTCCCCACCGAGTGGCTTTTTTAAGAGCCCTTTTAAACCTTTTTCTTTCACATTGGCAATGCGAAAATCTCGCTCTTATAACATACATAATTAATGTCGTACAAAAATACCAAAGTGAGCCTCAAATAGGTATAAAAATCTTCATTTTTAACTAATGAAAGAAATTAAAAAAATTTAACGAATTACTTACAAGTAATGCTTTTTTTCTATAAATAAATATAAATAGTCTATAAATACATGTGTATATATTTTTATAATATATATATATATAATTAACATTTTGTTTAATATAAATAGACATGTAATAGAAAATATGTAATAGGAGTACCAAGAAATGAAGTACATAAAAATTATTTTCTCTAAAAATATCTAGCCCAAAGCAAAAGACATTTCTAATTCCAAAAGTAAAAAAAAATGTTTTAGAAATAAAGTTCTAAAAAATATGATTTTTGAAAGATTTAAATTTTTACCACATGAATATTTTATGACAAATATTAGAAATATAAATATAAGTAAGATAGTGTTTTAGATAATGATTTAAGTTAAAAGGGTAAATACTTAACAAAAGAAAAAATACATGACTATCTAAAAATGAAAGTAAACACACCAAATTAATTCAATTTCAAAATGGTATGACATTTATTTTTTTAATTTGAGAACCAACAAGAAATTTAATATGCTGGAGGTCCTAAAATGTGTTTTATATTTAATATAATAACATTAAACTAAAAATGTGCTTTTAGAGAAAAATAATATTGAGTGACGCTTAAGAGAAAAAATTAAATCAAATTTAACATCTTATAACATATCATGCAATGAAAAAAAATTAAGTTAAATATTGTTAAGAAAAATAGATTGTTCTTGAATGTGAGTGATATTCAAACTTATATGCAAAAATATTTTTTTAGAAATAAAGATAATTCTTAATTGCATAACACACTAGTTTCTGCAAAAAATAGCAGTTCATTTAAATTTCAAATTTATGAGGAAAGAATATTTTAGATATCGCTCTGTGTCTTGATATGGTTAATAACGGAAATTTGTAATGATGCATATTTATGAATTTATTTAGATAGCTATACTTTACAAATTAAGGATTAAAACTAATATACTCTAAATGCGTACGTTTGAACAAAACATTTATATTTTTTTAAACCACGTGAAAAATGACACCAAAATCAGCTCATACTGAAATGAAAAAAATAAGGGAAAAGCGAGCAAATCAACATAGCTGTAATACGAACTAGTAAAAGAGATCTAAGGCAAATTAAGAAGATTTAGATATTGAGTATGGTAGATTAGGCTTACATATGCAGCAATACAAGTTTGATTTGGTTTGGAATGCTACGGTCTACTTTTTCCAACACGATGGCTAATGAGACCGGGACCTACAGCTTAAAGCTGATTCCGAACGGCTGCGAACATCCATGCCTCAGTGGTACTCGAACCCAAGAACTTTGGTTCCGAATCGCAGCACCCTAACCAATCGGCGATGGTTCGGCCAATACAAATTTGAGGATTGTCTGAAGGATATAGAAGACTGGCATATAACCCGTCTTATGACTGGATCAGTAAATATTTTAATTTTCCAGGATTGTAAAGTACCCTATTAAGCTGGTAAAAAATGGTTTGTTTTTTGGCTGAGAATTATCTGGTGCACACTAAATAATTTGTTTATCTTCATACTCCTTTAATGTTTCCCGAAACTGTGAATGCAGCTTAAAACCTTCATTTAATTCATTAATAAAAATAGTTCAAAGTTTTCTTAGCTAAGTTGAAATTGTTGTTAAGTTCTTTATAATTTTTTTGCCACAGGAAGTAATGGAAGAAAATGAAATAAACTATCATTTTCACTACATGGAGCGCCGTAACTCACAGTGGACTGTATGAAATGAATCAAAACGAAATTAATTCCCATCAAAGAACATTTATTCAGAGACGTCATGCACACTCTACATAATCTTTTGAAGTTCACATAAACACTAGTATTTTTCCCTTCAAGTGCAACCATGGCAACGGATCAGCAGACGACAATAAATGAGAAAAGCCGGTTGCCAAGAAGGAAGAAATTCTCCGAGATGAAACTCAGGAGTCACGACAAAACACTACACTCTGAAAGTAAATAGAATTTGTTGTTAATACCGGTGATATTAATTTCATTGCAACCAAAAATAATCAATTATTAAATTTAAAATTATCACTTATGTACCTAATCTATTATTTAAGCCAAATATAAAAGAAAATTAGTTACGTAATATCTAAATTCAGAGATAAGATGCATGAAAATAAATCAGACTATGTATAAGTAATTTAAAATAAGAAATGGTGAAATGAAATGGTTAAAGGAATGAAGTCATAATGCTAGAAACAAAATGGTATATTAACCTATTTATTATGGGATAAATTGATAAATTTAATCACCTTCTCTTAACCGGCAAAAATAGGATTTAAAATAATGACATTAAATGCTAGAAAAGAGGGTAAGGTGGAAATTTCGAACATTTTTGGACTCGCTTTGAATTTTGCTAAAACTAATTCATCAAGAATCCAATATCGATATCTCTATCCCTTCCAGGTACAACAGCTTCATAAATTCGAGGACATATGGACAAATAACTCAGGCTATTATTATATAGGGGATGTTAAGATTATATACTGGACCTTTCTAAAACATGTACAGCATATTCTCAGAGATTTGACTTGTCAAGTCTGCATAGAGTCATATGTGCTACGGAAAAGTTTGAGGTGAGTGTACTGACTTTACTCAAATGACAGTCATTGTAGAATTTCTTAGCGTACCAACTGGATTTAAGAATCATATTAATTATCCATATTCTAAGTTCATACATATGCAAGCAAGTTTTTATAATTTTACAAAATGGACTCAGATTTTAGCTATTTTTGAAGAACAAATTTTTATGTGCCACAAGTGTGTCAACGCATTATAATCAACAGTTTTGGACAATTTGCATTTAAATTGCTCCAAACTTTACTAGATTATAAAAATTTATGCATTTACATACACGTTTTATTTATTTTCCTGTTTATTTTATTTTTAATTTTAGCGACAAATTATGTTGAATTTAATTTTATAAATTGTCCTAAATATAATTCAAAACTTTAAAGCATAAAAACATTTAGAAAATAACATAACTTATATTTTTTAAAATATTATTGAAATTAAAAATATATAAGAGGATTAACTAAATAATACTTTAATGGGTATGTCTACAATTTTTTATAACTCTAAATTACTAGTTTGCGAAACTTTATAATGTCGATCATTGTAAGCCTTTGTAAAATCCACTATCTAGTTGAATGTCAGTTTCAATGTTCTTTTTTACCTGGTTAGTAATAGAAAAGTTTGTGTAAAATATTTAATGAAAATAAATAGATAGCTATAGGGTTGTTTCTAATATGGAGCAAAAGCAAATATTGTCATGAAGTAACTGCTTTATATTTTTATTTTAGAAAAGTAGAAGAGAAACAAAAGAAATGGAACATAAATATTGACATTATCTATTGATAAGTTCTTTTTTTTCCATTCCATTGATAAGATATCTCTTTCATTAATAAAATATACATGATGTTCAGATTTTTACGTATTTTGAAAATTTCTAAAGAGATTTGTAGTCACTCTAAATTCCCAGATATTTCTGAAGTGCTGAAGTAGTCTTAGCATTAATGCATATATTTTCTTAAACATACATTTATTATTATCGCCCTAGACATTGATAAATGTGATTTGCAGCTAATGTTAGATATTGAAAACTATTTCTCACACGTATGGTGATAGGTGAAAACTTAAATTTTTCATTTTTCATCTTTTTCTTTCCAGTGGAACTTCTTATTGCATGTTCAACTTTTTTCATTATATATGTTTTCATTATGTATATGTGCATGTGGTTAAAAATGTATATCAACCTTAAAAAATTGATTTTCTCTAGTACATACTTTAAAATAATTTTATGAAATGACCAATGCAATAAATATCTAAATCTATTTGTGAGTATTAAAAATAAAGAACTTTAAATAAACTTTCAGATCATGGCTTAAAATAAATATTAATTATATATATTCTTCTAAGGAAACAAATTATGAACAAGATATGATGAAATTTCTCGAAATATTTCGTTTCAACCAGACCTTTAGGAGGCAGGTGACCAGAATAAAATCAAGGAATATTGGTCTTAAACCAATCTTCTTGAGAGAAACGGCCCTGATGAGATTCATGAAATATTAATCTTGTGGCGGAGGACTTTGGCAACACAGGGTAAACTACAGGAAGTTCTGCAAATACCATAATGCGATCAGTCCCCCAATGGTCCTGTTTGGGAACTAATCAGATATGTTCTATTAAGCAAATTATTCCAGTAGTCTTTAACCAGATTTAACACAAATAGATAAAGACATAGTTGTCAAATGGTCTAATTACAAGGGTTGGAATTTTAATAGTGGCAACTATTTATTTACATGTAATACAAAAGTGATTCAAGTCACCATGTTTTACAGTCCTTCAATATATTCTTCAGCATTGTGTATAGTTCGTTTCCAACGATTTGAAAGTCACAGAACACCTGTAGTAGCACCTGTTCTGTTGATAGTATGTTGAACCGGTCTATTGCCGGTTCAACAGACTCAGTCTCTAAAACAGTTCTGAAGTGAATGTCACGAAATGGTACCTTCGTCTTAGGAATCAATTCAAAGTCACAAGGGGAGATCAAGGGAAAAAATCTGGGAAATATAGTGGATTGTAAAGTACTTTCCAGCCCAATCGATCGAACAAATCAGTCACAACTTGTGCTGTATACAGCTAAGCATTATCATGCAAAATGATTCGGGCGTTCTGCAGAAAGTGTCGCCTTTTTTTCTCAAAGCTATTCCGAAATGCTGATCCAAAAATTAGCAGTAATACTGCGCATTTACGGTCTGCTGAGGGGGAAAGATTTGCGTTAGGATGACACCATCACAGTCTTATTTTAGACCGCATGCCAATACAAGGATCAGTTCTTCTCGTCACATCGCATGCGTGTGATGTAAGAAGGACGAGTCCTTTTGCTGAAAGTTAAGGTAGGTATGTAGCTAACGTGTGTTATACGGAACATTCTTTGGTTTTGTTTTGGTAGCAGTGTTTCCACTATTAAAGTTCCAACCCTCTTATATTCAAGTTCCTGCTGCAATCTTATTGGCATATTATTAGAGAATTATCTTTCATAATTTACAAACTATTGTTTCTCACCAAAGACTGACTCAAAACCATAACAAGTATTATGGCACTAGAATTTAATCTTAAAACTGGAAATAGGTCTTAGTGTTGCTAATGGATATAATTTTGCCTCAAACTCCTTGGATATTGTAAATATATATTGGTCACCTTTTCAGAGTGCAAGTCGTCATCACTTTAAATCACGATACCAAAACTATTCTCTATGAAATATATGCCTGTTCCTTTTTCATTTCCTCTCATCTCCATTAAATTATTCTATAAAATTAGAATTTACTTGGAGAAATTTGATAAATTTCTTAACCAGTAACAATAAACTCCAATATAATTTTAGGATTAAGTCAATTATCACTGAGTTTTTGCAATTTGATATACTTGAACGCATCTATAAAACTTATTTTTATCATTTAAATAAATTCACGCCTACATGTGTTATAAAAGTTTACAGATATGTGGATGTTATAAAGAGATTATCTAAGAGTTATGAAGAAATGCAGTTTCAAAACAAACAACTAAATTGTCTAAAATCCACATTAAGCCAAACATTTTCTGTTGACAGCTGCACTCTCTCCAGAGAAAATGGAAAAAGTCATATTAATTAATTGCCTTGACTATAGATATATAAAATGTTTCTACTAGCTGTTTAATTTATACCCGTTGTTTCACCCAAATATCCCTTTGATATAAAAACAAACAAGATTAATTTTATTGAATAATTTGTACTTGTATGAAAACCTTGACATATAATTTACTTTTAATTTTTATTAAAAACTATATTAAGCTAATAATCATCATGTAAGAATATTTTAATTCAATCCGATGAGAATTATGACATCCGTCGCTTTCTGCTTGACCTGTTTAATACCTTCATCGTCTTTGTAGCACCATTTACCTCATTTACTTTGCAGAAATCTACCTTCTTCATCTGCCTAACAAAATATCTTTATAATAAATTAAGTATAAATTAAGTATAATAAATAAGTAGTAATATCTTTGTAATAAATTAAGATATACGAAGTTTCATACATGAAATAACTGTAGCAGTTTTTGAAAAAGGGCGTATTTGCTGTGAATTATATTTCGTTACAGGTGAAAATACATCTGTCAGTGCTTTATGTCATTTTTTCCTACTATAGCATCGTTTATAGTACATTCTCTATACATTTCCCAGCGCTAGAAATTTTCAGAATATAAATAGGTATAATATAATTTGGTTTATCCAAGTCTTGCCTTCTAAATATGGGTTTGTAATCAATGGTTAATTAATTTGAGAGCAAGCAAGTAGCTAAAATATATTAGAAACACGAGAAAGAAACAACTAAAAAGCCGTAAGTTCATTCAATCCCAAGAAAAGTTTTTTAAAAAATGTTAGTGTTTTTCAGATAGAAATAATATTCTTATAAATACAGTTCAATCACTTAGTTTTGCAGAAAATTAACTCATATTTCTGATAGATTCAGAAATCTAAATTTGGATGTCCTTTAGAGGTTGGAGTTTCAAATGATTTTGTTAGAGTGTAAAAGTCGATTTAGGTAGTTTTAAGATAATTTTTCTGAGACAACTAACACGGCATATTTTAAACCAATATGAAGCATCCATTATCAAATTTATAATCTGAAGTATTTAAAAAATCCATACAATAGTAATAAAAGTTAAAGCTTCTAAAATGCTACCTGTGAGTAAAATAAAGACAATAAGAGAACTTAAAATTTTACTTGTAATTATACAGCTGGTACACTTAAAAATCAGTACTTTCTTTAATAAAACTTTAAGGTTATTTGAAAAAATATATAAAGATTTATTTCATAATAATCTGACGGAACATGTTTTATCCTGTTTTTATTGATATTATAGTTCCGAGATGCCATGGAAAACATAATATGTTCGATAAATTAAATTAACTAATATTTGAGAAAACATAAAATCATTTAAAAACAATTACATCTCCAAATAATGTATCACTAAATATTAAATTTTCTATTACACTTCTTGTGTAATTTCGAAGAAATAAAAGATCTTAAAAATCCTATAAAATATCCCGTGAGAGTTTATCAAAAATATACTTCGTAAGAATGGTATTAATTTCTGGTTTTAAATAAAGAATTCTTAAGAAGCAATTTTCCGCTTATGTATAATGTAACGCTTTTAACTCAGAAAATTTTTCTATTTACGTCAACCGGGGAAAAAAGTAATTACGTTAAGTCATATTTAAATTGCAAATAAAAAATAGAATAAAGCAGTATTAAAACGTTCAGTTTCTACTGTCTACAATGCTAACAGATATAAGATTAAAAATATTATTTTCTTTCCCGTTATTGCATCCCATTTATTTCTTACACTCATTATTTGGATTTTATTTATTCTAAAGGTTTCTTATTTAATATATGGTTTTATCATTTTATTTATTTATAACCATTTATAAAATATGCACAGACTTTTGACAAATCTTGTTTTAAACATTAAAATGTATAGCATTATTAAAAGTAAATTGCAGAAAAAATATTTTAATATTCGGTTAAGAAAGCAAATTGAAATGTCAAATGCAACTATAATACAAATACACGAGGAACTTTAGAAGGGAAAAATAAGAAAATAAATAAGATTTTTTTCTGATAATGGACAAATGCAAAATAAGATTGTGAATGCAGCTGTTTCGAAGAAACAAAGTTTTCTTTCTTTTATTTTAGTGCAATGCAAAGAAAGCTTATTGGCATGTGTTCACTCTCTTCAGATTTTTCTTGTCAGTTAGTTCTTACGGTTTTGCACTTTGACAAAGCACCTTTGTTGATTCAGAGTAAGCTTTTTCTTTATTTTGCATTTGTAAACTATCAATATCAGGCATTTTGTTTATTTTAAATGTAATTATTCATTCCCTGGAAATATTTTATCATTTTTTGTGTTGACAAATGTTTTGTATTTATAACATTTTTCCAAAGTATATAAAATGATTTATATGTAAACGCTTAGTTCTCTTTTTAAAAAGTGTTTATTTAACGGCTAAACATAAGATTAAATAGTTTTTACCCGCATATTTGAAAAGGTTTCATTTTTTGTTGTTGTTTTAAACAGTAAGGACGCTTTTCTGTTGTCGAAGTCTCTTGTTGTAAAGGCATGTTATGTCACTTTAGACGAGTTAAACTCTTGACACGAACGCAACTCAAATTGTGGAGTAGGTTGATTTTTCCGATTTGAGGAAAAACCCTCAAAGAGTGTATGACAGAGGTTTAACTCAAAACGGGTCTTTGAAGTTTGCAATCCATATTCAAACAGTATATTCGCAAAATTGACCTGCTACCACCAAAGATACCTTTTGGAAGATATTCAAATCAAAAATCTCTTCCCACACTAGTTATACTTAATCTTAGAACTACGTAGAACAGAGCAGAATTTTGTGATTGTTTTTCTCTTGTGTTAAATGAGGTTTAACTCAAAATGGGTCTTTGGAATTTGCAATCCAGATTCAAGCAGTATAGTCGCAAGATTGGCCTGCTACCTCCAAATATACCTTTTGGAAGCTATTCAGATCAAAAAACTCTTTCCACAAGCTTTACTACTTAATCAGAGAATTTTGCCACCTTGTTCCTCGAATACACGTCTCTCAAGTTAACAGTTGGTTACTTTATTAACTAAGGAGGTCAAAGGAGACGTGACCTATATTTGAAGAGGAATGGCACTGCTTTCCGGTACAGAAGCATGTGGATTAGAAAATGTTAATGACGTCATTTCTAGACGTTCAAAATGATGTATAAGCAGTATGTACCATTACAATTAAGCATTCTATAAATAAAAAAGTGGTACTCAACTTATACAATTTCCACTCAATTCATACCAATTATGACCCATTTTGAGTAACTACAATTCTACATTGAATTTTTATTTTCACTCTGAGCACCTCTGGTGATCCAGAATAAGATTTAAGTATTTATTTTAGCATTAATAATCAATTAGTAACCTATCAGTATTTTTTTCTATTAAATATGATTTTCAATTCATTCTTTTGATTTTTTCGTTTCTGTGAAAGGATATAATGCCGTTGTTTAAAGTTTCATCACTATTCGTTTAACAAACCAAAAATAACATGCTAATCTAAAACTCTTTATCAGGAGAAGTCATCCACGTGATTGTCCTATCCTCGGGATTGCCTTTTCCCCGATCAAACAGGTTGACCTTTTTACTTATGTCTGTGTAAAACTCTCCCGTCAATTGCCAACCTGAACATAAAATAAATTATTTTTACTATTTTTCCTGATCATTATTATTGAAAGAGAGCCCTTTTCCCATTATATATATATATATATATATATATATATATATATATATATATATATATATATATATATATATATATATATATATATATATATATATATATATATATATATATATATATATATATATATATATGTGTGTGTGTGTGTGTGTGTGTGTGTGTAATATGGGCGAGACTCATTCAAAATCCCAACACAGTTTATTTCTGGTAAGAAGCATGAAATCCGTACAACAGGCAAACACCTTTACAACTTCTTGCACACAGACATGTGATCCCACACATATACTTTTCAAGTAGGGATTCCTCAGGTAAAAAGACTACGAATAATACCTAAGCTCAATTGATTACGTGATACAAAATTCACATGTTTAAAGAGAACGCGCTAACTATTGTCTAAAGTAGTACAGACAGAGGCTTAATTATAAGTCTATAGTATGTCTGGAGGGAAAAATCAGAATTACCGCGCAAACGCCGAACTCACTTTACGAACAAAAGTTATTAAATTAATATTAAAATACGTAAATAATTGATTTTAATATTACACATACACATGACAGAAACCCTCTATATTTTAATTGAAGCAGTAATATTTCCCTCCCTTGTTCTCCAAAGGTTGACTAGATACATCGATTAATGATGTCATATAGATCGCCAAGATTGCACTCGACTACTGAGTACTCCCCTTGGAACCTGACTTACACCTGTCCGGCTAGACTTCTAAAAAGCGGTTCCTCAACACGACATTGACCAGGTGTCCGATCACCTGACATGGAAATTTGTGGGTGGACGACTGTATAAAAAGACCGGAGTTTATGACGTAGAAGGATTTTTTGACCTATCCAGTCTCCTATGAAATCATTGTGTCCTCCCCCCTTTTTTTTCTCCTTACATAATATTCGAATTAGTGACGATTAGGAAAGCTGATTCGTGGAATGATCAACAATTCACTGTATTTAACATCTTCATTTCATCTGTGCCTTCATCATAAATTTATCCTTTGTGGTTTTAATAAAGATCTTTAGTATGTACTTAGTCCACTGCTATTATTTTTCCAGCTCACTTAGAGTTCAGTAAGCTACAATATATATATATATATATATATATATATATATATATATATATATATATATATATATATATGTGTGTGTGTTATATGTGTGTGTGTGTATATTGTTTGTGTATGTATATATATATATATATATATATATATATATATATATATATATATATATATATATATATATATATATATATGTATGTATGTAATATATAAATATATATATATATATATATATATATATATATATATATATATATATATATATATATATATATATATATATATATATATATATATATATATATATATATATATATATATATATGTATATATATATATATATATATATATATATATATATATATATATATATATATGTATATATATATATATATATATATATATATATATATATATATATATATATATATATATATATATATATATATATATATATATATATATATATATATATATATATATATATATATATATATATATATATATATATATATATATATATATATATATATATATATATATATATATATATATATATATATATATATATATATATATATATATATATATATATATATATATATATACATACATATACAAACACATGAATTTATATAAGTGTATATATGTGCATTTTTTACATTGTGTTTTTCCTCAATCTACAGCAGAAATTATCTCTATTTATGAGATATTACTATTGGAATAAATAAAAAAAATCATTTACTAAAGGAATTAATCTTTATTTGAGACTATAAAAAAACTTATCAGTAAAGAGTACTTATCAATTTATTTGTTCGTTTCCATTCAATTGCAGAAATAGTCTCGTAAAATATTCCAAAATTTATTTTTTCTTCTCAAAATTAATTATAATTTTCTTTTTTTCTTTTTTTGTTACATAATTTGTATTATTTTCTTAGAATGAGAACTCTCCGAGTGTCTCTTTGATGTTACTCAAAAACTACCATCGCATTTAACGTTTTAAATGTCATTTGCTCGCTCAAAAATTTCCCCCTCACACACATCATTTCATTAAGCTCTTTTTTTTATTGAATTAGGTGATATTGAAAAAGAAGAAACCAATCTAAAAGACTTAAAGAGGAACAAATAATAATTTTATTTTCATCCCCGTTCCACTTTATAAATTCCCTTAGAAATTAGTAATTTTCTATGAATGAAAGGAGCATTTTTAAGCAAATTAATGCTTCAAAGGATGAATAATAATCCATTTTAATCGAACAACCAAAATTTTTCATCTTTCATATTAAAAATGAAATACCCTTAATTTCTCTTTGAAGAAAGAATTCTTTTCTGTTTAATTCTGAAATTATTTAAATAAAATGTCTTTAAACGTTTTGAAGAGTAGTGATTAAACCAGTCAATATACATTTTGATGATCATGGATTTATTCTGACATTTTTAAAGTGTTTCTTCTATGCATATTTTGAATCTATAATATCTCTTGTGTGTATTTTAAAAATCGCCGTACATTAAGTAATAAATTTAATTTGTAAGAAAACATAATTCTGATTGATTATGGCAGCAGTTTCAATCCTTTATGGCTTTAAGCCATAGTCACTTCTGCCTATTACATATCGATACATATCTTAAATCTGAGTTATTATGGACAATAAGTATGATGGACATAAAATAAATGTGAAGTGGAGACAACTTAATATTACAATACTTTATGTTTGTGATCAGATAGTATTTCAGATATATCAGGAAAGGAAAAACTTCTTGAAAAAAGATTAATTTGGTATCACTTATTAAAAATTATAATAAGTATAAGTATCTGTATAAATAATGTTACTTTGATTTAATGTTTAAGAAAAAGAAATTAAAACTCATTAAAAACACATGAACAAATATGTCTTGATTAAATAATTTTATACAATTAAATGCCTAAGAAATACAACTTATCATTTGTAGATATGAAAGACTCCTCTGGTTGGGCGTTGGTCGTCTTTCCCTCTTCTCGTGTCGCTCCAAAAAATGTATATCTCTCAAGCCGCGGATGATAGCAGCGTTCACCCTCTTCTCTCCTCTGGTAACAACCTTGTCCTCTAAAATAATCAGACTGCCCAGTGGAGAAAAAACAGGGATCTCCTAATTGGAGTCTAAACAGGTGTCTCTTCAAGAACGAAACGGATGAGTTAGAATCCCGTTAAACCGATGGGCCCTTCTATTGGTTTGGAGAAGTCTAAAGTTTATTTCTAGTTCAGACCGGTCCTGGGGTGCTTTGCCTTTGCCTATGGCTCACGGAAAGAGGTAAAACAAGCGTTAAAGCACCAAATGTAAGTTATTGTTACATTATCTATTATTGAAAAAAGAATCATTTGGTAGACCTATTATACATGTGAAATAGTTATTGTGAAATTGAGTGTTTTAATAAAGAAAGAAATGTGTCATGATTTCAGTCTATGTACCTAATAAAAATATAAATTTCGAAAAATCATAAATTGTCGATCCAAATGGGAAATTTATATATAATCGAATTTACTCGAAAATTTTGTAGAATGTTCATAAAATTGTCCTGTACCTATTCTCAAGAGGAAAACTTAATAAGAAAACGTAAAAAATTCGGCAAGATGTTTTTTATAGATACTTAAATTAAGATTCTGAGCATTAAACACTTAACCCCTTAATACACAGTTTTTTTAAAGGCCGGCCAAAAAATCAGTTTTTTAATGTAAAAAACACAAATGTAAAAATATTTTATGTATGATTTAATGTAAAAAATCTTGCCAAGAAAATTACAAAAATAATCTAAATTTGAGTATATTGGATATTTATATAATTGGTATGATTTCTAATTTTTAGAATATTATTATTATTGGCGGATGATTATGTTGTTCAATTGAAAAGCATTCTAACAATTGACAGTAAGTATGATGTGCCATCCCTTGATTCGTAGGTATCAAATATGAAATCCTTATGTTTCATATCTCATAGTATATAAAGTATATAAAGTGACGCTTCGAGTCAAGGATCTCTTTACAGCCAGAGCTTAGTTATAAAATAGTTAACAATTATATTTATTTAGAAAAATACATATTAAAAACATTAGAATATCTTAGTAAAATCAATAGAAATAATGAATGAATGGAAAAAATAATAATACTTGATTAAGTAATGTTATAGCTTACAATCCCATGTAACTGATAAATATCAATAAAACGATTTTTTCTTTCACATTCTTATTTTCAATTCTCGATTACATTCGAGTGTAAAAAAATTATAGTAACATAAAGTACAAAGCCACTCAAATTATCACGATCGGGACAGTTTGGCCAGTTTAGGAGACTTCGATTTAACTCGAGCGTGCAAGTTAAGGCAATTAGCTACTATGCCTTTATCTTTTTTATCTCCCAATTTTAGTTTATATGATCATAGCCTTCCGCCTAGATTTGAAAAGTAGGATATGTTCCTACCCCTACTAAAGCCTGGTTGGTCCCTCTTGAGAAAGGATATACTTGACATTGATTTATACCTGAGTCATTGTGATACCTTACACTGATTGCTTCCCTCTCTGGCAATCACAGTTGGATTTTTAGGGAGTTTCTTGAAAACCACCTTAGAAGAGAGCAGTTATATTAGTTTAGCGTCTTGTGCGTGTAGCTAAATAGAAATATGTATACAACACAGTTTCAACTCCTTAAAAATCGATGTAATACTTCAATAATATTTGATGAAATACATCGATAAATAAATTATATTTTAGCATGTTGCAGGGCCATAACTTAAATTTGAAGGACGCGTCGATCGACAGGAATTCTTGTTCGAAAACACCTGTCGACCGTCTCGTTCGCACTCGTATAACACACTTTTGAGGAAAAAAAATACTGCAAAACGATAAATAATGAAAGAAACTAATTTTGTAAAACTTTACCTTGCAAAAAATAATAAGTATGACAATTTTAAACCGGCAACTAAAGTATGGTACTAAGTTCCGTCTGGAATTTACGAAAAGGGTGACTGTTTTGAAAGGAAAAATATTTCTTGGAAATTTATTTTGAAAGGAACTCACATTGATTCCATCCATTACTGAGTCTTATTTCAGTCCCAACCCCATGGAGATCAAATATCATTATTTTTAATTAAATACTTAACTAATTTTGTAAAATTCATTAATATCCCCTATATAATAATAGCCTAAAGTTATCTCTCCGTCTGTCTGCGAAATTGTGAAGCTGTTGTACCTTGAATGCATAGAGGCATTCATAGGATTCTTGATAAGTTAGGGTTAGCAACTTTCGAAATTCCCCCTTCCCCTCTTTTCTATTATTTAATGACATTAGTTCAAGCTCTTCGTGCCCCGGTTAAGAGCAGGCTATTTATCACATAGTAAATAGGTAAAAATAACATTTATACTAGCATTATGACGTGATTCCTTTAACCATCTCCTTTAATCATTTCTTATTTTAATTTTTATGAATATCGTCTGCATTATTTTCATACGTTTTATCACTGAGAATAAATTGAAGTAAATAATTTTTTTTTTAATATTTTTCTTCAATATTAGTTTAGGTACATATATGAAAATTTTTAAATTTAATCCTCGATTATTTTTGTTGTAATGAAAAATTTATCACAGGTGTTAACAGCAAATTCTATCTACCTCCTGGGTGTAGTAGAAATGATAGGTTCATTTCTTTACTTCCATTAATTACTGTGGCAAAAACAATTGGAAATAACTTAACGATAATTTCTACTTAGCTAAGAAATCTTCGAATTATCTTTCTAAAGGGATTCAACTTGATTCTGAACTACATTCACAGTATCGGGGAAATTTACAAGACTATGAAGATAAACAAATTATTGAGCTTGTACCAGATAATTCTCAGGCGATACACAAACCGTTTTTTATCTGCCTCAAGGTACTTTACGATTCTGGAAAATTAAAAATTTTATTGATCTCGTCATATGACGGGCTATATCCTACTAGTTTAATAATATTAATGACATTAAAAATTATATAACATTTATTATTGTTATATACATACACATATACGTCTTAACACAAAATTGTGCTATGTGTTTCATTCACTGTATAAAATAATTTAGAGAAAAACAGTAAAATTTTAAGAATTGAAATTTTTTATTTACTTTTTTTAGTTAATTTTTATTAATTAAGAAAAATCATATTTTTTATGTTGAAAATTCTTTAAAAAACCTCTTTAAAAAGTATTCTTATTAAAAAGCACTATAGAATCTTCCATAATTTCTTGGGAGGGACTAGAAGCAGTCTAGTTCCCCCCCATCTTACCCTCTAACTTAGTTTTCAGTATCATACCATACACTGGGTGAATATGAGAAATTTAACTCTCAACAAGAATGAATAAAACACATGAAAAAATAATTTTGTTGGCAAACAATATATTTCTTGGTAAACAATTTTACCTTGTATTGGTTTGAATACCATCTGAAGCACGTTTAGATTAATTTTTGAAACGAATAACTATTCAAAACGAAACATTCAGCTTAATTTTCACTTCATTAACACATATACTCTAGCAGAGAAATTCTAATCCCTGTATACCAGTATTGTAAAGAAATGTATGTGATCAGCTATTATGATAAAGAAAATAAAAATATTGAAAAATATGTTGAAATGTGATGTTAAAATGAAACATAAAATTTATAGTACAAGTGATATGTGGAAATTTTAATAGTTAAATTTTTTGTTTTAACAAACAACGGGAAAATAAATATTAGACTTTAAGTGTAGTATTTCCACCTTTTTGAAATATGAAATAAAAAGCTAAGAAATAGAAATAAAAAGAAATGGATTCAACCATCATTCCGTACAAAATATAATCATTACCACAGCCTACAGTAAAGTTAGTTTAAGTATAGATTTCAAAACATTTAGGGAAAACACATATGTATGGGTTTTATGAATTTTTGAAATCTTTACACGTAATTTTCGGTCTACATACACCTTTAAACATTCTGCGTACTGTAATCTAAACGGAATGTTTACCTTATAGTGTGAATACTAAACTTTTGTTAAAATGTATATATTTCTGACTTGATTGTGTGAATTTAGTACTTAAAATGATTTTAGACATATTTTAAGATGGAATCAAGAGTATATAAACAAAAACTACTCTTTATATTTCCTTTTTATAAGGGTTGGAACTGTAATAGTGGCAACTATTTATTTACATGCAATACAAAAGTGATTCATGTCGCCATATTTTACAGTCCTTCAAAATAGTCGGATACATTTAGTACTTAAAATGATTTTAGACCTATTTTAAAAAGGAACCAAGAGTATATAAACAAAAACTACTTTTTATATTTTCTTTGTACGATCGTTAGAACTTTAATAGTGACATTTATTTGCATGGAATACAAAAGTGATTCATGTGTGTAGCCCATTTCCAACTGTATGGAAGTCGCAGAGCACCTATAGCAGCTCCTGTTGTGTTGATAGTTCAAATGAACCGGTCTATTGAAACAAGAATCCCTGGAACAGTTCTGAAGCGAATGCCACAAAGTTGTTCCTTCATCTTAGGAATTAACACAAAGTCAAAGAGCTTAGACATGGACAGCAAAGTGAATGGTAAAGCCCTAGATGGCACTGCCCTGTTGTACGACCTCTGGCACATTGAAATTTTATCCAACTTCGTTGTTCTTGTTTTGAAAACATCCTGACAACACTTTAGAGGACAAGCTATGACAAGAATCAGTTCTTCGCGTCACTCCGAATGCGCATCCCGTTGGAATGACCATTCTTTCTGTTGAGCGGTAAGGTAGGTATGTAGCTCACGTGTGGTATACGCGATATATACTTTGGGGCTTTCTAGCATTTTTACAGCAGTGTGGCCACTATTAAATTTCCAACCCTTGTATACAAAATATATTCATTACCACAGCCTACAGTAGAGTTATTTTAAGTATGGATTTCAAAACATTTAGGGAAAACAAATATGTATGTGTTTTATGAATTTTTGAAATCTTCATAAGTAATTTTGGTCCACATATCCCTTTAAAAATTTTGTATACTGTAATCTAAACAGAATATTTTCCTTAAAGTGTGAAAATTAAAATTTTGTTAAAATGTACTTGTTTCTGCCTTGATTACGTGTATTTAGTACTTAAAATGATTTTAGACCTATTTTAGAAATGAACCAAGAGTATATAAACAAAAACTACTTTTTATATATTATTTGTATGATCGTTAGAACTTTAATAGTGACAATTATTTATTTGCATGGAATACAAAAGGGATTCATGTCACCATGTGTTAAAGTCTTTCAATATATTTGCCAGATTGTGTATAACCCGTTTTCAAGAATGTGGAAGTCGCAGAACATCTGTAGCAGCGCCTGTTCTGTTGATAGTTCGAAAGGATCGGTCTATTGCAGCAAGAATATCTGAAACAATTCCGAAGCAAATGCCACAGAGTAGTTTCTTCTTCATAGGAATTAAGACAAAATGACAAGGGCTTAGATCTGCGGCACAGTCGTATGAGCAAATGATGTCTTACGGGGCCACTCACGAGTGGTTTGGAATCTCTCATTGTCCATTAGTGTTGCAACAGCATGCAGTTCTGTGCCTCTGACACTAAGACGACATGGTCGATGCATGTCTGCCACATTTGGGCATCCTTCATTGAAGGCTTTTACCGATCTTGCTACACTTCTGTAAGGCAATGCAGATTCCCCGCAAACTTCTTGAAGACCTAGGTGGCATTGTCGTGCTCTACGACCTCTGGCACATTGAATTTTTATCCATTTCCGTTATTCTTGTTTTAAAAAACGTCCTGACAACACTTACTTCAGACCACAAGCTAATACAAATACCAGTTCTTCGATTCACCCCATAACAACACATAGGAAGGACTAGTTTTTTAGCTCAGAGATAAGATACAGATGGATTTTAGATGCCGTGTTTTTTGTCGCCAAATTTGGCGATCTTTTGGTGATTTCATGGGGCGATGAGTGGGTTGGTGTGTTTGCCCTGACTTTGGTGGTGGGGTATAGCAGCTCTAATGTGTTCTTGCACCCCATTGGTGCACTTGATATCTGACGTCAGTACCCAGCACTATTAGAGAAATTTGCATCTTAGCTGTTCTTTTGGTTTACAGTCACCTAGGTCAGGTTGTATTTTTTTCTTATCATTTTCTGGGATTTAGTAAGTAATTTTGCTTTCGTTCGTATCATATTCTGAAATTTAGTTAATTTAGTTATGACGGGTGAAATTATTTTAGGTTCTTACTATTTTTGAAATTGTTAAAAAATATCAGGATATTCTTAGGTGTGAGGTGGGTTTTGCATTTCATTCTAAACTCCAAGTGTGTGCGAACAAAGGTATTCCAAATCTGAGGAAGTTTTTTTATTTGGTAAAAAAAATATTTATTTCAAAGATTTTTAAGTTCGGTAGGAATGTTGAAGAATGTTTGTGGCTCTACCCTTTCCAATTTTGATCTGTTATTAAATTTATTTTACATTT
>CM063498.1:130492035-130507035 GCA_032207245.1 Pardosa pseudoannulata
TATATATATATATATATATATATATATATATATATATATATATATATATATATATATATATATATATATATATATATATATATATATATATATATATATATATATATATATATATATGATCACATTTGACTAATTAACAAACTTTGGTTTTACATAAAGAGTTATTTAACGTCCAGCCTCATGTTATACCAAATCTCAAAATGTCACTGAGTTATTTTTATTGACGTCTCACACCACTGGCTGAGCGCCTCTTTTAGCATTCATATGCACACGTTTGTTCTCCATGAATTATTATAAAATAACCAGCCATATATTTTTCAATTTTCAGCATTTTATGCTAATAATGCATTATAGAAAGTGTAGAATATTTTATTAAGCTACCAAACAGAATTTTCTTTCAAATGGAAATCCTATTGGAGAATAAGGTGCAGAACGTCACCGTGCTTTTGTACATTTCTTATCATCTGATGACAAGTGAAGATTTGCTGTCTTTTAATTCCTTCTATTGTTTAATACATTTACAATTCAACACTACATAGAGAAAATAGTTCTGCTATTTTCTCAAGTCTCAGAACTGTGCATTATTTATCGCCGTGTGCCAGCAAGGTTAAAGATTATTTTACTGTCTGAAGAAATTCGTACGAATTTATTAATTCTTGGAAATGTTAAGTCCTATTTTTATAATAGAAATACCTATATACTTTGCATAGTAAAATTTTAAAACATAAAATGTTTGAAATAAGCAATTAATTTTTATCTTCATTCAGTGGTGTATACAAAGTGTAATTTGAAGAATTTTTTAACTTTTGTATTTATTATCTTTTATTATAATCTATAAATCCAAATTAACCAATGGGCATCTTGGATATTTTTTACTATTTTCTTCTAATAAAATATCAAAATAAAAAGGAATGTTTTTGCTGATATTTTACTGCATCTTTTTGTTATTGAGTTTTAACATTTGATTTTGTGTTACTATTATAATATAACTAGTCCCCATTGTTGTTTGTAATGCTAAATCTATCCCAGTTCTGTCATGGACGTGTGATTGTAAATGTAAATATATTAATTATGGATATAAACATTATCCCAATGTATCCTTAAGATATTAATTCATTTTAAATTTTAGAATTTTTATTATAGAATTGAGTAGCATGCATAATTTCCCTGAAGGCAATTCGAGATATGGTGTAAAGAGAATATATGTTGTTTAGATAATTGCTTTAAACCCTCTAAGCGGTTTGCACGTACAATTCCGCCGGTTGTCACGTACAATTTTCGACCTCTAAAAACGCTCCTAAAATGGATGTATTGTACATTTCTGCCAGTGCTTTCCTCCATGAAGTTTTGAGGTAGAAGGTTCAGGTCGATTGTTTAGGAACTGCACCCCTCTTTGACTGACATTTATTGAGGGATGCACCCCAACTTTCTGAGGCACAAAGACGCTGATAGCTTCTGATGGCTTTGTCAATCTCTATTTCGAAGAATTTCGTTTGCGGTAACATATGTATCTCTAATTGCACCACTTAAATATCTTCGATGACTTTCGTAAAAATATATAAATAATTCTCTTAAAAATATTTTTATTCGTATTTTTAGAACCCATTATTTCTTATGGGATGATCTTCTAGACTTGACGAGCTTTACGTGTATTAAAAATTAAAAATCAATAATGTCTATTTATATATCGATTTATAACCGGAAGTAAAGGTACAATAACGAGGGTGGGTTTCTGTATTCCCGTATTCGACAAAGGGTGAAGTAAAAAATCATAGAACACTTTGGTCACTGACACAATAAAACTTTAGCTTATTTTTTGGCGACTTTTTTTCCTCGGTGTGTTCCACTCGGAGGGTTAAATAGCTAATGCAAAGTGATAAGAATCATAGAATAAAGTTTAAATCACCTTTCTCTAAAAAAAAACTTTATTTTTAATAATACATTTCGTTTCTCTTTTTATTAGCTCTATTATGGTCAAAATTCCAGTTAAACAAGAATATTATTTTACTATTTGTTTGAAGATTTTGTTTGGTCTGGTTTGAAGCTCTATTGTCAAGTGTTTTACTACAAGAGGTCTAATGAGACCGGGAACTGCTGCTTGAAGCCAATTCCGACCGGCTACAAACATCTCTGCCACAGTGAGATTTGAACCTACGAACCTCCAAAAATAAGCGCCTTAACCATTTGGCCAACATTAAGCCTCTTTGTTAGAAGGAGACATTTTGATTGAAACTAATAATTTTTTGTATCATGCAGTAGATACTAAATTAATTTTTTAAACAGATCCCAGGGCGTTATACAGGAAAACAGACAAATACTCTGCGGTTTATTTTCTATAAATCTGATGTAAAATTTGTATTTTTATCCCAACTGTAAATTTATTTTGTAAAACAGTCATTAGTTTATCTGACATATTTTGTTCATTAAGTCTATATTTTACACATAATTGCAGAAGTCCAAATGATGTATCTCTAAAGTAAGACATTCGGCCCTACCCTGGCCTCATCCCCTATGAGGATATAAAAAGTATATTGCTTAGGTCACCATGGACCGCTGGAAAGCCGACTGTAACCTGGAAACGGGAAAGAAATTCATTCAATTATGCCAACCGTTACATTCTGTCCACTACTATCCAATCACAAATTAGATGTTATATTGTCCCGTCTTAGTATTGGTCATTAGCAGACTAACCCATAAACATTGACTACTGTCTGAGCCAACTCCAAAATGTTCCTTTTGTCATACTTATCTCACTGTTCATTATATTTTAACTTCATGTACTGCTTTAAAACGTTTTTATTATATATATTTTTAAACTTATCATCTTACATTGAATGAACTTTTAGGCAAAACTTCTCATCCCAATCTCTTCGAATTTCTCATCTGCATCAATGTTTTAAACTTCATTTAATGCTTTAAAATTTTTTAATGTAATTCTTTATCTTCAACGTTATAGCTTGATTTTTTTTCTTAAATTTTGATTAGTAATTTCTTTGATTATCTTTGTTTTATGTGCTTATTTGTTTGGCGCAGCATGTCCTCACTTGGATCTTGAGCCTGTAAACACCAACCAACCAACTAAAGTAAGACGTGTCAGTCGTCTATATTATTCAGCTATTTTACCACATGCTTACTAATTAGCTTTAAATCCTGCACAATAGAGTCACTATATACTGTTCTTGTCTTGTAATACCACCCTCTGGTAGAAACATATTCCCATCTGATTAGCCGAACTATGGCCGGTTGGTTAGGGTGCTAGCCTTCGGAACCAGAGTTCGTGGGTTTGAATCCCACAGAGGCATGGATGTTCGTAGCTGTTCGGAATCGGCTTTAAGATGTAGGTCCCGGTCTCATTAGCCGTCGTGTTGCACAAAGTAGACCGTAGCACACAAAACCGATATGATTAATTCTAGATTGCCCAAGGAAGTCATTTTGACTCCATTTTAATTTCAATTAGAAAAACAATTATTATATAATGACACGATTTCTTAGAATTTTGTGACTTTTCGCACAACATATAAATGCTTTTATTAACATGTCGTTCAAAAAGTCACAACATTCTAAAAAATTGTGTCATTATACAGATAATTCTTTTTCTAATTGAAATAAAAAAGCAGTTAAAATGACTTCCTTGGGCAATCTCATGTTAATAACATTAACTAAAATAATATATAATTTTATGAACTCATATATTAAAAATTAATATCAAAACAACATAAATAAATTCCAATTAAATTACTGATTGTGATATTTTAGTGAATTTATAACACATATTTTAACTCCTCTCTGAAAGCAATATTTTTAAAATTTCCCTATATTAAAAATATTTGTGTGGTATATTATCTAAATTTCAGGAAAAATATACCTACAGAAATAACTCCTACACTAGCTAGTGAAACCCATTAAACATTTTATTATCGCTAATTAGTGCAAATATTTAACTATTTATATCTCTAAATTACTTATTTCCACGAACATGCGATCAGCTCAGTTTAAAACGGCGTAGATAAGGCTAGTCACTGGAAATATTACGCTAAAAACTTTTATCAAATGTATATCCGTAAATATTTCTCTTTTTTAAATGATCTTCTAAACCTGAATATTTCATTCGTGGCCATGTTTGAAAAGCAAGTTCCAAAGCTAAAAATGAATATACGAGTCATAAATCAAACACTTCAACAGCGCTTCGATATTAATGGATAAAGTTTTTAAAGGAAACTCCTGAATATATAAAGGTACATACATTGTATTTTTCACAAGAGCTACGCTGCTTGGGGTTTTTTTCTTTTCGCCTATCACCCCCCTATCGTATTATCTGTGGAAAGAATTGTTGAAATTTCATCCTTTAACGGAGCAAGATAAATGATAAGTAATGTAAGGGTTACATCGTACAGACAGTATTTTACATATTTTTCAAATTTTCTCCTCTTTCTACTGCTTTTAAAGAGTACTTCAGGAATGGGTTTCATTATTTAAGGAACCGCTGGGCTACTATTTTGAATTTTTGTCATACTTTAGATCAGTTTCTTTCGGCTCCTAACAAATGGTAAAGAGTATTTACAGCTTTGTAAGACTGTAGCCCTAGAACTTTTGATTTAAATCTACGCAAGAATTTTTACTACGGTTTTTTTTCCTAGATCGATATTAATCTCTCTCAATCTCTGTTTTGATTCTAGAAATACATTACCCTTTTTTGCTGTTCTTAATTACATACATATATATGTAAGGACATACATATGTATGTAATATATATGTATGTATAATACATATATATATATATATATATATATATATACATATATATATATATATATATATATATATATATATATATATATATATATATATATATATATATATATATATATATATATATATATATATATATATATATATATATATATATATATATATATATATATATATATATATATATAATATATATATATATATATATATATATATATATATATATATATATATATATATATATATATATATATATATATATATATATATATATATATACATATATATATATATATATATATATATATATATATATATATATATATATATATATATATATATATATATATATATATATATATATATATATATATATATATATATATATATATATATATATATATATATATATATATATATATATATATATATATATATATATATATATATATATATATATATATATATATATATATATATATATATATATATATATATATATATATATATATATATATATATATATATATATATATATATATATATATATATATATATATATATATATATATATATATATATATATATATATATATATATACACACATAAAATACGGATTTTTTTTTCTTAAAACGGAAATCTTGCAAAGATTTAAATCAAATGTTCTGTGGCTATAACCTATCAATATTAATCTCTCTCGATCTCTGTTTTGATTCTATTAATTAATTAGGAGCCAAAAATTAGTCTCCAAAAACATCGCCTACGAGCCAATATGTCGCCAAATACATGATTTACCCATTATAATACACAGTAAACGGCAAAAATACATGCCAACTCGCGAAATTCGTAACATTCTCCCTCTCAAGGACTGCACTTCCCGGGCAGTACAATTCCCTTGACAGGAGGCCAAATGTGAAGTACAAAGTTTACATTTTACGGTGCTATGAACACATATCATACAAAATCAATAATAATAATAATAATAATAATAATAATAAAAACTAGATAAATACAGAAAGATAGAAAAAAACAATTAGAACTATTTACACTATTTACAAAGAGAGAATGGTGTTAATTCTAATTTTCACCGTGATAAGGAGATAGTCTGTCATAATGTACAACCTTTGGTCTAGAAGAAGGTGATTTTCTTATAGGTATCACAACGTCATTCAGTCTTTTTAGGACAGTGTATGGACCGTCCCAGTTGGATTGTAACTTTGGAGAACGACCTTTACGTCTAACCGGGTTCCAACACCACATTTTGTCACCTTCTTGAAAATCGTGTCGCGTTGCTCTTGCGTCATACCTCGTCTTCATTTTCTCAGTCGCCAAGTTGATTCGGTCTCGAGCAAAGCTATGGACATTTTCAAGACGTGCCTGGAGATCTCGAAGGTACTCCTCTGGCGATGAAGATGTTTCTGACGGGCGACAAACTGAAGGTCACAAGGCGAACGAAGTTCGTGACCGTAGAGCATCTGCGATGGATTATATTCGGTAGTCTAATGAACAGCACTACGATATGCAAGCAGGAACAGTGGTAACTTCAAGTCCCAGTCTTGCTGATTTCGGGAATATATTACACTTTTTTTTTTGATGTGATTAATTTTTATCTGAAGCTCAAATTATTGCAGCTATTTTTTAACAAACATTACTTATATAATAATCTTTTAAAGAGCAAAAAGATATTTGAAAATAAAACTTACAGTATTTTGGGAACCGCTAGGCCACGATTTTTGTCATACTTTAGATAAGTTTCTTTTGTCTTCTAACAAATGCTAAAGAGTATTTACAGCTTTGTAAGACTATAGCCACAGAACATTTGATTTAAATCTTTGCAAGCAAGTTTTTTTCTTACTCGATCTATATTAATCTCTCTCGATCTCTGTTTTGATTCTAAAAATATATTATTTTTTTACTGTTCTTAATTTTTATTTGAAGCTCAAATTATAATCGTACAGCTATTTTTTTTAACAAACACTACTTATAATAATCTTGTGTAGAACAAAAAGAGATTTGCAAGTAAAAGTTTAAAATTACAGTACTTTGGGAATGCTTTTCTTCATTTAAGAAATTACTTTGCCACTATTTTGAATTTCTGTCATATTTTAGATCAGTTTATTTCGGCTTCTAACAAATGTAACGAGTATTTACGAGTAGGAACGAGCTTTGTAAGCCACAGAACTTCTTAAGCGATTTTTTGCAAGTATTATCCTGTGAATGTTTTTTACTCCATAGAAATTAATCTCCCTTGATCTCTGTTTTGATTCTAGAAATAATTTCAATTTTTTCACTTCTTAATTTTTATCTGAATCTATGATTATAATCGCAGCTATTTTTTAACAAACGTTACTTATATAACAATGTTTTATAAAGACAAATGATAATTGCAAATATAATATTATAATATTGTACTTTAGGAATGGTTTTCTTTATTTGAGGAACCACTGCGCCACTATTTTGAATTTTTGTCATACTTTAGATCAGTTTCTTTCGGCTCCTAACAAATGGTAAAGAGTATTAACAGCTTTGTATGACTATAGCCACAGAATTTTTGATTTAAATCTTTCCAAGAGCGTTTTTCTTTACTCTATCAATATTAATCTCTCTCGATCTCTGTTTTGATTCTAAAAATTTCCTTATTTTTTCTGTTCTTAATTTTTATCTAGATCTGAGATAATAATCTTGCAGCTATTTTTAAACAAACGCTTACTTAACAAACTTATATAATAATCTTTATGGAGCAAAAATATATTTAAAAATAAAATTTAAAATTACAGTACTTTAATAAATTAAATGTTCTTTAATTTAAGCAAATTTAGGGTCAATTTGAATTTTTGTCATATTTTAGATCCGTTTCTTTCGGCTTCTAACAAATGTAACGAGTATTTATAAACGAGTAAACGAGCTTTGTAAGCCACAGAATTTAAGCGATTTTTTTCAAGTATTATCCTGTGAATTTTTTTTTAACTCCATCGAAATTAACTCATTCTTGAATCTCTGTTTTGAATTCTAGAAATAATTTCAATTTTTTCACTTCTTAATTTTTATCTGAATCTATGATTATAATCGCAGCTATTTTTTAACAAACGTTACTTATATAACAATGTTTTATAAAGACAAATGATAATTGCAAATATAATATTATAATATTGTACTTTAGGAATGGTTTTCTTTATTTGAGGAACCACTGCGCCACTATTTTGAATTTTTGTCATACTTTAGATCAGTTTCTTTCGGCTCCTAACAAATGGTAAAAAAAATATTAACAGCTTTGTATGACTATAGCCACAGAATTTTTGATTTAAATTTTAGCAATTTAAATATGGATTTATTCTTTCTGTGTTTTTTTTATTCGGTTGATATTAATCTCTCTCGGATTATGTTTTGATGCTAGAAAAATTTCCATATTTTTTCTGTTCTTAATTTTTATCTAGATCTGAGATAATAATCTTGCAGCTATTTTTAAACAAACGCTTACTTAACAAACTTATATAATAATCTTTATGGAGCAAAAATATATTTAAAAATAAAATTTCAAAATATGTCTCTTTAATAAATTAAATGTTGTTACGTAGAGCAATATTTAAGGATGTCAACTTTTATTAAATACTTATGCTTTCTTTCATAGGATTGTAATTTAACCATAACCAGATATTCATTATAAACAAAACAGTTAGCCAAAATTTTACTAGAAAATAAGAGTGTTAACCAGAAATATTACTTTTAACAAGAAAGCAAACTTATTTCTGAACTTTAATTTGAATTCTTTCAGGTTCAATTCATTTAAGATATAGATATATCTTGATCACATACGTAGGGAAGTCACTCAAGATTTACAATAGACTAAACATCATATTCATCTTTTGTTTCATTCGTATTGTCACCCTAGTTTGTATTGAAAATTTCTCTTATTCTTCTAAGAGACATTTCACAGTGTGCAATTTTTCAGTTGTATAGAATTCAGGTATCACTTATTTTATTTCATCAAACAACTCGGGATTGTTTTAATTACTCTGAATTTTTTCACACCTATTAAAGCCTAGTTTTATTGGTCTTACCTTCAGTCGTCTTTCATTTACTCAGTTTAAATCTAACTTAAAATATACTTTAACCCTGTGGAATATATTTGAGAGATACGTGCCAGAACTGGAAAAAAATTTCTCTTTAGTTTTGTTTGCTTTTATCTTCAAAATGTTAGAAATTGACTATTTAAAAAAATTTTAAGCGAACTAACTACTCTTTTCAATATTTCCACATAGATGGTAAATGTTAATAGATTATAGAAATGTTTGCTCAAATTACAGAAAAATAAATGAAATGACATAATTTTCTGGATAACTATAACAAATTAATATTGCAATATTATTATGAATATCAACTGTCATGAATTCCTTGTCCATCAGATTCCTTTGAATATCACAAATCCTTTACATTCGAGAAATAGTTACAAATGGTGTGAAACTTCCGACATTTTACGGGAATGTACCTCTTTTGAGAAAATGGCAAATTATATACCGATTCCGGGCTTCACGTAATTAAAATATCTTTTTTGTCTATTGTCCAAACTCAGGTCGTACATTCCAAAATTGGAGTATTTAGCGAAGCCCAAAATGAGTTCGGTATCACAGTGAAGGGGTTAAATTTCTATTAAGTTGGTCTCTTCTTCAAGGAACCTGCAATTCTAAAATTCTTCATACAGTTGTTAGCATCATACAATTCTTCCATATTGAAGTAATATATTCCCTTACTAATTTAAGTTGTACTGATGTGCATTTATAAGGTCATGGTTGTGCGTTAAGCATCTGGTGACATAGTTCTACAAAAACCTACAAACAAAAATTTTGAATTATCAAATTATTTCAGAAATATGATGTGCCAGCTTATATACGAAGTTTCTGTTTAATTGTATATAAAAATAAATGTATATTTGAAATTAGTTAATAAAAACTAGTTAAGTAGTGTAAGATTTAAATAATTTATTTTAACTTTTAATTTTACTTTGTCGTACTCCTGTCAATATAAACACAACCCTGGGATTCAATCGAACACATATTGTAGGCAACTGATCCAGAAAACATTTATAACACATTCTTAGCAGGAAGCACGTCTTATTGCCCCTTTGTACATGTATCAGGGGATTAATCTCCATTCGGAAAATAACTCCTCTAGACACGACTCCACATCCATTGTGTCACTGAACACTAGGGTGCCAGAAGTCTATGATAATGGGAAATTTTCAATTTAGAAAAATAATATAATAATTAAACAATTTGTCTATAATATAAGCTAACTTTCTAAAGATAAATGACAAATAAATAAGAATAAAATACTAAAAAAAATTACATCAAAAATCCTTTGCTATGCATTTTAATGGTGGTATTTAAGACATACTTTTTATTTGTATAAAAATAGGAATATCTGAGGGGTGAGAGAAAAGGAGTATAAATAGTCTTTTTTAAATCTATAGATATTTTAATCAAAATATAAAAAAAATGACCTACATCTAACCATGTATTAATCGTAACTTTCAATTTTAAACAACAATTTTTAATCAGACGGTAAAAGGAAAATGCGAACTTAAAATGGCACTTTTATTAACTCCCTTTTAACTATGTATTTCATCTACATCCACTGAATGCTACAAAATACTTACTACATTTTTATCAGTTGCCTCACTCCATAATCGAAAACACAAAAAGAAATACGTAGTGTAACTCCATCTCACCACTTATGTAGATACAACACACACGAAGATAAATACGATATTATTAAATTTATTATCCAGTAAATACCCCAAATATTATATAAATAAAAAAAACTCATCTAATATATCTATATAAATACATATATAAAATAATATATATATAGATATATATAGATATTGTAAATATATATATATATATATGTTATATATATATTATTATATGTATAGTATATAATGTTATATATATATATAAATCTATATATATATATATTGTATATATATATATATATATATATAAATATATATTATATGTATATATAATATATTATATATATGTATATATATATATATATATATATATATATATTTATATTTGTATATATATATATATATATATATATATATATATATATATATATATATATATATATATATATATGTATATATATATATATATATATATATATATATATATTATATATATATATATATATATATATATATATATATATATATATATATATATATATATATATATATATATATATATAAAATATATATTATATATATATATATATATATATATATATTTATATATATATATATATATATATATATATATATATATATATTATATATATATATATATAATATATATAGTATATATATTTATATATATTATATATATATATATATATATATATATATTTATAGATATTTATATATATATATAGAGATATATATATATATATATATATTTATTTTTATATTTATATATATAATATATTATATAGACTATATATATATATAATTTATAACTATATAAATATATATTATGTATTTTTATCTATTATATATATAGATATATTAATTATTGTTTTTATATTAAATTTTTTTATATATATTGTATATACTATATATTATATATATATAATTAATATATTATATTTTATATTGTAGTGATAGTGCTTATTATATAATATAAAATTTTTTTAGTTATATTATATATGTTTATTTATCAATTTAAAACACACACACATATATATATATAATTAATATAATTTCTGTGTTGTAATTCTTTTTTGTTTTTGTGATTTAGAGATTGGTAGTAAGTCGTGGACATATGATTCTTAAATTTTTTATTTATATTTGAGAAATAATTGTGACTTATTTAATGTCTAAGAGTAGTATTATTTAATTTCTGTTGTTTGTAGTATTTAGGAATTTTTTAATGTAATAAAGAAATTTTTTTAAAATTTGTAAAAAGGATGAAAAAATAATCTATATATATTGAATTTAAATTTTTTTCCTAGATGTATAAATTTGACTGAGAGTTCTATGTAAAGATGTTATTATCTTATTGCTTTTTTATATTACTATAGACTTTCAGATTTTTTTCAGAGTTTCAAAACTAGTTTCAAATAAAGATGTAGTTATTTATTTAGTTACTGACGTGTGTAAAATTAGTTTCCTTCGCTATTAAATTAAAATGGTGTCACACGTATATAAATAACTCAAATTCAAGTTTATCTGAACATACACACGATGATATATTTTTTTTTAAATCACTTTATACGACCTTGTTTAATTCAATGGAAATTACTTCTTTCATTAAGAGTAAAAATATCAATCTCTTTAAGTGTGTCGATTTATATTAATTAAAATCTGAATAATATTTTTTGCAGAATATAAGTTACTGTGTATATTATCGTCCCACTCAACAATGCTTTACATTGACTTTATTATTAATTTTAGGTCACGAAGGATTTCTCAAATTTAGTGATTTATATATATATATATATATATATATATATATATATATATATATATATATATATATATATATATATATATATATATATATATATATATATATATATATATATATATATATATATATATATATATATATATATATATATATATATATATATATATATATATATATATATATATATATATATATATATATATATATATATATATATATATGTATATATATATATATATATATATATATATATATATATATATATATATATATATATATATATATATGTATATATATATATATATATATATATATATATATATATATATATATATATATATATATATATATATATATATATATATATATATATATATATATATATATATATAGATATATATATATATATATATATATATATATGTATATACATATATATGTATATATATAATATATATATATATACATATATATATATATACATATATATATAAATATATACATATATATATATATATATATATATACATATATATATATACATATATATACATATATATACATATATACATATATATATTTATATATATATATATATATATATATATATATATATATATATATATATATATATATATATATATATGCATAACATAAAATATAGATAGTAATTTTTAAATATTCAATAATAAAATCTACAATTCTTTAGTTAAAAAATGATTAACTTATATCTAAATAGGTCATTAAATCTTTGGTGAATATCAAATGAAGAATAATTTTATTTAAAATTTTATAGGAGATAAAAAAATATATTGTTTAGAGTAAAACTTTACCTATCTCTTTAATTTCAAAAAGCTATTAAACTCCCCTAAAGGAATATAGTATATTGAATCTAAAAAAAAATCTCCAACAAATTAAAACTATCATTGCAAAAACAGAGAATCATCGATTGAATTTTTTTAATTGACATAATAACTAAAAATTAAAGAATGTAAAAGTCAGAAGAGTTTATATTTGTTTTTCTCGGTGTATAATAGCCTTCAGCTCTTTAAACTAATTAAAATGTGAGTTTTCTAATAAAAAACATCAGGTAGAATATTTTTGCATTGTATGTTCTATCGCGAAGATTTGATCATAAATATTACTAAAGATCTGTGAACTAACACTAAGTATATCATTTATATGAAATTGATTTACCTTTATATCTATTACGTGTAGTTACTTCTCATAATGTTTACATTCCCTTTTTTAGAACATGGTGCAAGTTGAAGGAAAAAGGGTATCATTTTAATAAATTTTTTGAAAAGCATTTTATTTAAGAGTAAATATAGTATTTATTACCATTTAAATGAAATAAATATAGAAAGATAAAACATTTCTCATTTCCTATATATTATACGAGACATTTTACTTAGTAGATGCTTCTTTTAATTATTCTTTTCCTGTGGTTTCTGAAGAATTTATTTGTTCTAAATGTTTTAATTATGCAGTTTTTATTGTTTAACTATGCAAAATATGTGCACATTAATACATGTTTTTAATGTAATTAATTATGGTTTTCAGTTATAAGAACAGTTTTAACTTATATAAGTAGAAATATATTAATATAAATTTAGATCTTATATAAATTGTCATTTGAATAACTATTGATCATTAATTGCATTTATATATAAATAAATAAAAATATTTTTAAATTAAATAATTTCCTTCTTAAGCAGTGAAAATTGTCTTTTGAATAACTATTGATATTTAATTGCATTTATATATAAATTAATAAAAAATATTTTTAAATTAAATTATTTCATTCTTATGAACTGAAAATTGTGTTTTGAATAACTATTGATATTTAATTGCATTTATATATAAATTAATAAAAAAAAATTTTAATTAAATGATTTCATTTATATATAGGGAAAATTGCCTTTCGTTAATATAAATAACTAGCATGTAGCCCGTTATATGACGGCACTAATAAAATTCGTATTTTTTCAGAATTGTAAAGTACCCTATGTGGCAGTTAAAAAAATGGTATGATTTTTGACTGGGAATAATCTGGTACACTCTAAATAATTTGTTTATCAGAAAAGGTTTTAATATTGACAGTGATTATTTGGCGGTATACATGAATGATGTCCAAAATTTAGCGAATTGATTGCAAACCGCATGTTTATGTATATAAGACAAACACATAAACGAATAAACTCCTTAATTTTCAAAGGTATGTTGTCTTGTATCTCTCTTTTAAAATTAGGTATTCACCAATGATCAAGTTTATATTGGTTGTTTATATTTTTTTAGTCACAAAGATTAAATATTATTTGCGTTGCGTTGTGTAGATATTTTAAGTTTAAATTCAACCACAGGCTCTGAGAGACTACAGACTTAAAGTAAAATTAAACTAATATGCTAAATTAAGAAAGACTGAAAACAGCTTTAAAGTTAAAATAAGTCAATTTATTACAACTATATATACATTATTAATATAGTAGATTTAGATTAAGTTTCATACGATTTACTTTTTAATATAATCAAAATAGGTGCCACACCAATTAAGATATGATAATAATAATTTCCTATCACTTAGCTAACTCTATGTATATAGGAGAGAGGACCCAAACTCAATTTCAAATTACCCTATGAGGCAGATAAAAAAAATGGTATGTTGTTAGGCTGAGAATTACCTGGTACAATAATTCATTTATCTTCATAATTTTCTAAAGTCTCCAGATACTATGAATGCAGTTTAGAATATCATTGAATTCATTTAATTAAACC
>CM063498.1:130512035-130517035 GCA_032207245.1 Pardosa pseudoannulata
AAAATACTATTTTAATTACTTTTCTTTTACGATAAATTTATTTTATCGACAGGTAGCAAATGGAATCAATTATATAGACTAATTTTGTGACTTGCGGGCATTTTTATAAAACTACTCTATGTCACTAACATTCGCCCATACGAAGATTACTCTGAAATTTTTGAGATACGCTCAGACGAGAATTTACAAAATAAAAATAACAAATTATTTTAAAATACAAAGTCTTCTAACACAGTAGATGATTTTTTACTGACTTACTTCAACTTGTTTTAGCTAGAATAAATTTTAAACAGAAGAGAAAATGGAGTTGACGCGAGAACATTTTCGAGCTATGTTTTTCTAAGATTTTAAAGCAGAATTAAATGAAGAAGAATGCTTTCAACGGTTGCAGTTGGTATTTGGTAATGAATCACCAGCTCGTGCTGTATTCAGATGGTTTAAAGAAGTTAGCAGAGGTCGCAATTTTCTTCAGGATGAAGAACTTACAGGAAGAAGAACTACAGGCCTCCATCGGCAGTAATCCCAGATAATGTGTCTGCCATACGAAAAATTTTTAATGGATGATAATCGCTGTACCTATCAAATTATATAGGAGGAACTTAACATTGTATCCGCAGGCACACAAAATTATTAATGAAGAATTACATATGAAGAAAGTAGTTTGCCTTTGGGTTCCCCATAACCTAACTGAGCACCAAAAAGGGAGCGTGTCAGAGTCAGTAAAGAAACTCTTAAATTGATAAATGATCGTGGCCACCGCATCATTTCTAAAATTGTAACCGTTGATGACACGCACATACCGTTTTTTTTTCATTTGCCGTCCCAACATGTGAAGAAAGCAAAGTATGGGTCTAAAGATGATCCCACGTAGACAATGGTGATAAGACAACGCTCACTGAAAAAAAGTGATGCATGTCGTTTTCTTCAGAAGTATGGGATTGGCCAAGTAAGGAATATGGGAAGGATATGTGAAAGGTTATGGGAAGCCATGAAATTGGAAGGACAGAAGACAGTAACAGAAAACTGGTATACCACTAAATGTTTTCACAAATTCTACATGAAGTGAATGCTAGGGGAATAATGCTTCACCATGAAAATGCATCTTCACATACAGCTGGATTAACAGTTGTGATTCTTAAACAAAAACAAATTAACATCCACCGTATTCACCTGTTGTAGCTATATGTGACTTTTGGTTATTCTTTAATCTAAAAAAGAACTTAAGTGGACGTCATTTTCATTCAGAAGACGAGATTGATATGTCAATAAATGCATTTTTTATCTATTCCAAAAAATGAATGGCTTCAGGCATTTAATTTGTGGAAAATTCGTCTACAAAAGTGCATTGATGCTGGAGAAGACTACTGTGAACGCATCTAAACTTTTGTAAGTATGACTTTAAAAACCTTGTTGTATCTCAAAAAGACCCTCGATTTACATATTTTCATTATACAACTTCTATCTAATGCAGTTCTAGCGTAAATGATATAGTCATTAATACATTTCTGTAAATATAAAGTAAAGGACACTATGTCTATTTTTTAAATTGATATTTTTATATATTTTTATATGTGTTCTTCTCTATTATTTGATAAAAATCTCACCTATTTCCAAAAATTGACAAATTTAGCGAATTGTAAAATGCACTATGAACTACCATGTCTTTCTTGTATAGACCTCCCATTCTGACAGAAAATTTCTTATTTCTACTACTTTTGCATATTTACGGGCACCATATAGTACTACTTTTGCATATTTAGAGGGTCCTATGACCTTAAAGTCGTTTAAAAAGAATTTCACTAAAAATGTCTCATTGTGTTTTTTTATTCCAATCTACCGACATTATGTTATCAGATGTGTTTTTAAAATTCATACTTCTCTGCTCACACGCAATAATAAACTTCCCATTGTAGCTCTTATTTCACTGACCTAAGGTAATGCTAGCGTCAATTTAGCTGTCCTAAAACAATTTTGCATCCTAATCTTGATTAAAATATGGTAAATATCGTTTTTTCGTTTTAATATGGCTGCTCTCCATTCATATTTTAGGACTCACACAAGTATAGGTGTAGATAACACATTATAAAGAGCCACTAAAGTGAAGACTATTTATACATACCATATTCTTATAATATTTATATGATGAAGTATTACAATATAAGTGTATACTTTAGGCTATTCAAATTTCACATATGTGAATCGCATGTACAAGGTCATTATCAGCCTATTTTATTTAAATATAATCATACATAACACTGTCATCATAAAAAATCCCAAACCACTTTATATAATTGCAGTTTGCAGACTTTACAAATGGATTTAAAAATATATCTTGTTGAATTATCCATTTCTTTAATTCATTTAGTAATGATAGTTTAGATATTTTTAAGTTAATTTATTTAAAGGATAAAACAAAATGATTTTCAATTTAATGACTTTCAATTAGATTTTCATTTGATCCCTTTTATCCTGACGTCACTTATAAGTACCGCTTCAATCAAAGACCTATATATTATTAATAAAGCCATTTTTCCTGAAGGTACTCTCAAGGATATGAATGATAGTTCCTACAGCAGGAAAGGAAATGACAGCACCAATCGTGAATCCTTTTTATTAGCATAGTAGGGATCTTATAACTGGCGTGCTTCATTCGAAGGTCATTTTGTGGTACAGTTGATACACGTGTTGTTCAACTGAGTAAATTTAGCGGTTTATTACCAGTTGTTCGGTTTTATTATTTTTTAGATACTTCTATACCTCACAAGTAAGCATTTCATTTGTTTTATTCATAATTGAATGTTTTATTTTCTATCATAGAGTCAAAAATATATGTTGCTACAAAAAAGTACCAGCTGCAAAATTAACTACTAAAATACAATAAAAGTTAATTTTTTTCCATGATTATTCTCCATTAAAACTTATCTAATGATGCAAAAATGCAGTAAGAAAGTTGATGGTAAATTAATTCAGGATATAAAGGGTTAAAAAATCTTTATCCATGTTATAATACTAAAGTTAGTAAAATATTTGTTTTTATGACGGACCAAATAAAATTCTTCTACTAAAGATTTTTCAACGCGAAAGGTTTTATAGAATCATAGAACCTACAGTTCCTTAATCTTAGTTAAGGAACCCTTACCCTTAATTCCGTACACTTAGCCTTAGCTCTTTACCCTCAGTTAATTAATGAGGAAATTAGAGTTCTTTATTCCTGAAAATGAAATGAATTATAAGTAATAATACTTTGTTAATTTATTATTTGAATATGTATGTAACAATGATGAATGTTATAAAAAAGGAATAAATGTTGATGTTCAAGTCATTTTCAAGAGTAATAATTACATTAAAATTCAAAATGAAACCCAAAGTTATAAAATATTACACTATTTCTTTTAAGGTGCATTTCAAATTTCGTTTACATATAAATGAATTTTATACGTAATAATATTTTGTAAATTAATTATTAGAATAAGTATGTAACAAAGATGATTTTTTTAAAGGAAAAAATGCTGATGTTCAAACCATTTCAAAGAGGAATAATTACATTAAAAATCAAAATTAAACCCAAAGTTATAAAATATTACACAATTTCTTTTAAAGTGCATTTCAAATTTCTTAAAAAATTAATGCAGTAAAGAAACGTTTTGGGAAGAAAATATCTTGATATCATGAAATGCAAGAAACCATTTCTCTTCTTTATCATTTGAAAATACCCTTTATTTTAGATTTTAAAGCAGCAATCGTGTGTGAGTGAACATCTCATGGGGTAAAGAATTCTAATGTTTAGAGATGATACGTCAGAATTTCAAACATATTCTTCCATTTGATTCATTGCTGAATAAATTTGCTATATATTTTACTCTTTTATCAAAAATAACAGATAAAAATAGATCTTTTAAATGCATTGTATTAAAATAGGCGAGGCATTTTTCAGTGCAATATATAGATACATATTTCTAACGTTATAGAACAATACATCATTTTACTATAAAATACAGACGATATTTTTATATCAAGAATATTAATATAAAATAGACTATTTAATAACATCTTAAAATTTCAGGGCATTATTAACTTGTGAAATCACTTCCGCAACGACAAAAGTTAATGAGGTGTTAGAATCCTAGGACATCGGAAACATTGAAAGGCCTTATTCTTAAGATAGATGTCCTGTTTTGCCTAACGTTACTTATAAGAACGCGTTTACGCGCAGGAGTATCCCCTCCTAAGATAATAAATTTTCGTCCTTGATTCAGTACCTTTTCCCCGTTGCTATCCCTTCCAGCTAAAAGACATACAAACTCAGAGACTTTACTGCACATTTTTACGTTTGTACAGTAATATCTCTTGCGGGAGTGTCATGCTTGAATCCGGCATCTAGCGATTGAGGTAAATACCTTGATGGAATATGAAATATATAAATTACCGATTTCAAGGAAAAAAATACTTTAAAGATTCTTGATAGTTGTTGAATATCTGTCAAATACTACAGAGAACCGGATACAAAATGTGAGTGTAAGACTCAAATCTATCTAAAAGAACACGGAAAGCCTTATTCTTGAGATGATGTGATATTTTGCTTAATGTCGATTATACGAACTCGTAAATGACGTTCACTTTTACACACAGGAGTATCCCTTCCATTATCAGCTTCCTAAGAATGTATATCTTTGTCCTTGATTTAGTATCTTTTACTCACTGTCATCCGTTCCAGCAAAAAGACATACAAATCTAGAGAATTTACTGCACATATTTACGTCAGTACAGGAATATCTCTTGTGGGAGAACCAGGATTGAATCCGGCTTCTTACGATTGAGGTAAATACCTTGATGGGATATGAACGATATAAATTATCATTTTCAAGACAAAAAAAAATACTTTGGAGATTCTTGATAGTTCTAAAATATCTGTCAAATACTACAGAGAACCGTATACAACATGTGAGTGTAAGACTCAAATCTAACTAAAAGAAAACGGAAAGCCTTATTCTTGAGATGAT
>CM063498.1:130522035-130527035 GCA_032207245.1 Pardosa pseudoannulata
TTTTCTGCTGAAAAGGTACTAGTCCCTGAAAACGGCATAGTAAGCATGAAGGGGAGAGAGTACCTTTGGAGCAGCAAAATTTTAATTAAAACCTCCTATCTATAACCCAATGTTAAATAAAATTTCCGTTTTCTTTAGATGACATTTTCTCTTAATTAACTTAAAGTATAAAAAATAGTTTTCTTATGTAAAATAGCATATTTTTAAGAAATCCTGAAATGAATACACAGATACATGTATATATGCACCACGTAATAATAAAATCAGAAATTCATATGTAAATTTGTAACTGGGTTTTAGATTAAATAGAAAATAAGAAACGTCTCAATCTGTAAACCTTAATTATATTTGTAAGATATATGTATTGTATTCTTCAGCTTGATAAATGATTTTCATCACTGACTATACAAATTTTTAAATTTTTAAAATTTTGTTAAATGTTGGACATATTAAAAATTTTCAATTTATGGAATTTAAAATGTATATGGATGTAAATGTACGTAAATTTACCTTTGTTTTCATATGTTTGTCCTGTTGGATTCTTATTAAAAATTGTGTAAAATATTCATTTTTAAAACAGATGAACACTTTGTTTTATTATTCATCGAAGTAAGAATATTTTAATAACTATTTTGAGTCTTGAAGGCATGAATTTTTCATGCAATTTTTTAATGATAAATTTTTAATTTTTAAGGAAAATATTTTTGAGATTATATATGTATCACGATCGTTAGCCTATCATTTTTGTTAACGACAAAATGTTTCTTATTTAAAACTTTCTAATAATAATATTCTTTATGTTACAAAAATTAATGAGATTTGTGTGTAATGATAATGATTTGTTCTTACTATGTTAGAAAATTTATATTTGTAAAACTAGTTGATTTCAAGCTATGAGAAGTCAAATGTGATAATTATTTTACATTTTTTCTCATTTTTAAAAGTCGTATGACCTCTTAAAGGCATTTAAAAAATATATTTTTTTTTGCTTTTTCATTTGTAAATGAGCTGTGTATAGTTTGTAATTCAAAAGAGCAAAGGTAATTTTTTTAAATTTTATATTGCAAATTGTCAATGAAAATGTAAAATTTGGAAAATAATCATATTTTTCCCAGAGTTTTTCGTTAAAAGTCTCATGTGTTACTCTTGATTGTAAATCTATTTTGATATTCCTACATGTAAAATGCTTCATGCTAAAATGTTCTTCTATGTGAGACAATTTCTTTAACAAGAAGAGAAACGTTTATTTTAGCGTAAGAACTATTTCACATGTTTCCTAGAAAGTGGTCTTTACTGCTTTTATTTGGCCCTAGAGCTATGCAGTTGACATTTTTTTTACTCGCCTCTCCCTTTCTCTTAGTCTGTAGAAGCTTTATGCTTCTGCAGATTTATTTATTGGTTAGATAAATCTATCTTATATGTACTATATGCTCATACGTATCGTGTATGGAAATAAAGCTGAAAATTGTATTTTTGTAGTAGAAGGACATTGGGTAAAATGTGCCCTGAGATAAATATCTGAGATAAATACATTAAACTCAGCTCTTGTTTGCTAACAATCTGATGGTTAATTAACCTAAAATTTAAGACTGTTTTAAATTCAATGTTTGACAAAAGACTGTTTCAATCAGAATTATCTTCATTTCAATAGCGCATCAAATATATTTTAATAATACCTATTAAATGAAATGAAATATAAAAAACAAAACGTTAATTAACGAGTTCTATTTAAAAATATATTGAAACATTTTATTTACTTGGCTTATTCAGTTTTTATTCAATCCTTCGACCATCTTATACTTACAGTGCTGGAAACAAATTATAAATTCGACAGAAAAATTTAGAAAAGTCCAAAAGTAATGGAATTGTTGATAATATAAAATATATTTCATTTGCATGATCAACATAGAATAATACATATCTATGTTGTATTTAAGAACTTTGTTTAGGAAAACGAAAGGGGAGCATAAATTAAGCTAATTTCTTACAGCGAATGAAATACGACATGGAAAAAATGATAAAGCCCATGGTTTTAGCCTTATTTGACATAATACCAGACTTGAGAAAATAGGTTGCCTTGAAATTTTAGGTAAAAGTAAACGTGTTACATGCGTTTATTTTGTATCTGGTGTGTTTCACACATATCTAAGAGGAAAAAAGTTTTCGATGGTGAACAATTTCAAATATTAACGTCAAATGAAGATGGAATGTTTGATTATATTATTCCAAGAAAAATAGGAAGGTTCAAGGCTGCAGTAAAGAATTTTCTCAGAAATCCCTAGGATTACGGTAGTAAGAAGCGTACAGGAAGACTGAAATCCTTAACTGTAAGGGAATCAAGACAAAACCAGAAGCCAGCTTGTGGACAAAAAATGGCATCTGCCCAAATTCATGAACCGTTACAATTACCATGTGCAAGAAATGTTGTTCAGTTCCCAATGTTCAGTTGAAAAAAGTTTAAAGAAAAATCCCTTCTTTCTATTTACCACAAAAATTGAGACGTTGCCAGTAAATATTTAACCTGACTTAAGAATTGAAGGTATGTTGTCTTTCGAAAAGAAGTTTAATTTCGATAGTCCCGACGGCTATAAATTATTTTAGAATAATTTACGACATGAACCTCATCTTTTTAAAGCGTCAATTTGAAGGTGACTCTGTAATGGTTTGAGCTGCATTTGATGCCTTTGGAACCACTGAAGGTGTTTTCATGCATAACAAAATTAGTTCAGTTTGGAATTAATATATGTTAGGAGATTTATTAACCGTTGTTCCTCTTATAACTTGAAGAAACTGGACATTTCAGTAAAACAATACTGCCCTTCATGTTTCGAAATCAGCAAATTCTTGGCTGGAATTTGACCAGGTGAATGCCTTCAATGGCTAAATAGTAGTAATAGAAAATGCTTGGGAATTTTAGTCCGAAATGTTTACAAAAATGGATGACAATTCAATTCTAAGTTAGATTTGATGAATGCTATTAAAAACTGCTTTAACAATATGGATGCAACTACTTTGTGGGGTCTGCATATTTTACATCTGCAATGACTATAAAATATTACAAAAAAGTTAATTTCTGTCTGTCAGTATCTCTCATTAGTCGTCTTATGTGTTACACTTGATTACAAATCTATTTTTGTATTCCTTCGTGTAATATATTTCGTGCTCAAAATTCTTCTGCGTGTGACAATTTCTTTTAGAAGAGAAGCTTTTATTTTAGTGTAATAACTATTTCATCTTTTTTCGAGAAAGTATCACTTTACACCTTTTATTTGCCCCTAGAGTGATGTAGTTGACACTTTTTATTTTCACGCTATTCTCTCTTAGTCTGAATATGTGTACAGGCCTTATGCTGCTTACGATTTTATTTATTGACATTATAAATCTATCTTATATGTACCATATGATCATCCTTATCGTGTTTGGAAAAAAAAAAAGAAAAGCGAATTTTTGTAAAGATGTCATTAAGCAAAAACTGTTTTCTAGAATAAATATATTATCAAGAATGTATGCCAAAGGTATGATATCTAGTATATTTAAAAAATTAGGATTATTTTAAATCTATTGTTTTGATAATCATTCAAATAATACTTTTAATCAAATATATGGTTTTCGGTTATCTTCACTTAAAATCTGATATTCATTAATAACATTTCTTATATGCAAAAAGAGGTAAGAAAAACACTAATATTAAGGAAGTAAATGTTAATTTAATTACTGTTCCCTATTTAAGTTATTACTAGAGGTTAAGATTGAAACACTTGGTTTTCTAAAATATTTTTCAAATCTTAGGGCATCTTACACGCCACATATACAAGCACACATAGTCACACACACACACACACACACACACACACACACACATATATATATATATATATATATATATATATATATATATATATATATATATATATATATATATATATATATATATATATATATATATATATATAAAAGACACGGAAATTATCTGATAAGAATGCTGAATTTATTCCAACGATCCATGTTTGGTGCACTCAAGACCAAACCTGTTGCATTTCACTTATATAGTGCTGTAATGGTGCAAATGTATCATCGAATGAGAGCGTAAAACGTTTGTAAAGAGGGTACGTTTAAAATAAAACTAAGTTACTTTAAGAGGTTATATAAGTTTAGTTGATCTAAGCAGAAACACATTATATTGTTCTCGAAGTTTTCTACTGGTAAAGGAGAAACAAAAACATTTTTCATAGTTTTATATTTTATTAATAGAAATATCTCTCTCTCTCTCTCTCTCTCTCTATATATATATATATATATATATATATATATATATATATATATATATATATATATGTGTGTGTGTGTGTGTGTGTGTGTGTGTGTCTATGTGTGTGTGGCGTGTGTGTGTGTGTATGTGGTGTGTGTCGTGTGTGTGTCGGCGTGTTAGGTTTGAAAACGTAATATTAATAATTTAGCATTTTACGAGCAGAAAACGTAGAACACTATTTTAATACAGGTGCATGAATCTTTAATAATCAATTATAAAAGCACTTGACGCGTTAGCATTCAAAGAGAACGTCATGAGAAAGGGTTGTTGTAAGAAGAGTAGGACTTATTTGTTACAGAGTGGACGCTAGGCATGCGTCGAGATGTTAAACCAGATTGGTAGATTGTTAAACCATGCAGTATACATGAATAAATACATTATCAAGGAAATGTTGACTCTTCATGTGGCTACAAGATTCACACACACACACACCACACACACACACACACATATATATATATATATATATATATATATATATATATATATATATATATATATATATATATATATATATATATATATATATATATATATATATATATATATATATATATATATATATAATATATATATATATATATATATATATATATATATATGTGTGTGTGTGTGTGTGTGTGTGTGTGTGTGTGTATGTGTGAGTGTAATAAATTATTTCCTCTTGTCACAATAATTATACAGCCCCTAT
>CM063498.1:130532035-130544535 GCA_032207245.1 Pardosa pseudoannulata
CACCTAAAACTTATGCATGTACATTAACTACTAAACCACGAAAGGGATCGCCGCGTGATAAGAGAGTATCGTATTGTGTTTCTACAGATTTTTTCCCTTGACTTCTGCTGACGAAACTAGTATGCTGGGAGAAGATGCTGCACATGCAAATGCAGGGCCAACTTTTGATATGACAACCGAGTTCTTAAGTAAATTGAATATATTGCTGCAAGGAAAAGCGGATAATAGCTGGATCCTCAGCAGAGACAAGTACTGTATTTTCATAGAGGACGTTAAAAAGGCTAAATCAAAGCAGAAAAAAGAAAATGTTGACTATCGTCGACTAAGAAAATATGTTACTGAGGTTGACGGAAAAGAAAAATTTATTGTGCCAGTAACAGAAGAAAATAGTGTTATTTTTCATTATGTGCACACAGAACAGTTTTTCGACTTGCTACATAATACTCACATGAAAATTGATCATGGAGGTCGCACACGGATGGAGAAGGAGCTGCAATCTAAGTACAAAAATGGCACCAAAAAAATCATTACATTGTATCTCCGCTTATGCAAACAGTGTCAGATCAAATTATCTAATCCTAAGAAAGGTCTAGTTTCTGTACCTTTGATATTTAAATAATTTAACTCAAGATGCCAGGTAGATCATATGAACATGCAAAATAACCCAGACAGCGAAATCAATTTTATACTTAATCACCAGGATCATTTAACAAAGTTCATATTATTCAAGCTCTGAAAAGCTCTGAAAGTTTTCCATTTTGCAAGAGAAACTACTTACATTGGTATCCTTATGCACAGAGGAAAAATCATTACGAACCCTTGCTTCTTCAATATCTCTGACCGGCGGCCAATACTACACTCGATGATGCAGTTGCACTACTAAGTGCTCAATAATTCGCTGCAGATGTAAAAATAACAAACTCCTGTGCAATTCGGAATGTCATAAAATATTATCTTGTAGTAACAAGTGATGAAACCAATAATTTTCTGTAATAAACTAATTCAGTAGATAATGTGATTATATTTTGCTTTGTTTGTTTGTTTGTTTACTCCAAGGGAGAAGAAATTTCCATAAGAGACCAGGAGGTTTCTGGTACTGTGAGATCCTTACTCACTAAAACTTCTAACTTCAAACTACAGCCCACCTAGGGCCACCCTACTTCCTTGGCCTTTGTTCTTAAGGACGATCCTAGGCACCGAAGAGGGGCCTATTCTTCAAAAATCTCCTCTGTGGCAGCTATAATGTGATTATCATTAACATTACGGTAATCAAATACCCAAAATTTGCTCATTACCTTGTTTTTCAGACTTTGGCCGATCGCCCCATGCCAGTTCCCGCATTGGCTGGCCAAACCCCGAAATGAAGGAAAGATCGGACATTGGCCAGTCATTGTGAGGCAATATTGGCTATTTCGCGATTTGGCCGGCCAATTCGGGAACTGGCCAACTTCGGGCTTTGGCCGTAATATATATATATATATATATATATATATATATATATATATATATATATATATATTATATATATATATATATATATATATATATATATATATATATATATATATATATATATATATATATATATATATATATATATATATATATATATATATATATATATATATATATATATATATATATATATATATATATATATATATATATATATATATATATATACATATATATATATATATATATATACATATACATATATATATATATATATATATATATATATATATATATATATATTATATGTATATATGTACATACATGCATATACTACAGATACATATATAGACTAGAGAGAATAAGAAAGCTTGATAAATTGTCTTAATTTCGTAAATTTGTCAAATTTTTAACTTTTCGTTGTAAAACTTTACTCAGAAACAAATAACTAGATAATATAGATTCTTGAAACTGTAATAAATGTGTAAAAGTTATCTCACTAAAAAGACTCATTATACAAACTATATAAATTTAGAGTAAGGAACGTTTTTAATGTTTTGGATATTCAATAGTACTGATTTTAACCTTAAATGTAATGTTTTGAAGAAGTAATTAATTATTGTCATCATAATCATCAAAACAAAATAATTCTCATTGGTAAGTAATTTTGTTCACTTAAAGAAATTCAAAATTTATCTTAAATAAAATGTTAAGTAATTTGATGTGTTGGTTTAAGATGAGGATGAAACACCATAACACACAAAAGTAATAAGAACAGGTATGTACTTAAAAAAGTGATTTATAGTTACAAATATTAACCGCATCACTTTCAAGAAATTGCAAATTTATTAACACTTTTGCTGCTATAATTAGTACATAACTTCCAGTAAACCCTAACTTTTAACATTTATAATTGATTTGAATATTTAATGTATTTTATAGTATTTATTAAATTGAACATATAATACAATATGTTTACCTGCAGTTACATTATTCCAATAAATTCTTAATTACTGGTGATGCCAAAATTTTATTTAAAACAAATACTTATCAAATAATTAATAAGTATAAGTATTGATTGCTCTATCTGAAGATTTACTTGCTTTCCAATTAATATGTTCGGCTTTGCAATTTTAATTACGTTTTCAGCATCTAGGCGCGTTCTATAAAGTAAATAAGGCAAACTTAGCATCCAAGTTAATTTATTCAAAAATAAATTCACATGAGTAATTACATAACTAACAATCTCCTTAAATACTCGCATCTGTGCTTCCAACACTTAAATACGATTATTTTAATTTAAATTTTAGCCTTTTAATACGAGAGAAAGTTTCCTCTAAATGGATATAAGTCTCATTTATCATTTAAACGAAGAACTGGGAAAACTTTCAAAGAACAAACTTGAAACGAATTGCTTCAGAATCCAGGCTCAATAAGAATTATTGATTATTGAACTTCACACTGCGTAATATTCCCGTAATTTGTACAATGACAGATAATTCTAAAAATTTTCAAAGTACGAAAGTGCGAAGCTAAAGACTATTCGCATTTAAAGCTGTGTGGCTAATTTATTTGGGTTAAAAATCTGAAAGTTTCTCAATCTAAATGAGAATTGCGTATATTTATTATCGCCGATTGAAGCATTTCTGATTGAAGGTAAACGCTAAATTTTTAAACTCCGTTTTAACTACAAACGTAATAATGTGCAGTTTTAATAGATTTATTTTCCGATTAAAAAATTTTAAACTTTTAAAGACGAAAATAGCTATAAAGAGCTTGCATTTAGTGTTAGAAGCTGAATAAAGATTTAGCTCTCCAACTTTACATTGATTATGATTAAAGTATTAGTTTGTATTTTATGCCAGGTAGAAAATTCGTAATTAGATTTATCCTCATACTTGAGATTAAGAAAGTTTATACTTATTCATTGTTTATGAAGTTTTATATTGGCTTATTATTTTTATTATGATTTATGACGAACTTAAAGATGTACACCACATCTCTCAAAGACTGGTGGAAATTGCTATTCATAGGTGTTTGCTACCTGAAGTATGACTGATAATTACTGATAATTGCTATGAATTGCAATTTCATAAAAGATTATTTTATCCAATGTCTTTTCCAGTTTTTGTTTACAATATCTGTTTTTATTTCTGTCTCTAACCACAGTTTTAAACTATATTCTACATATGACAGATTTGTTTAAATAGATATATGTACACCTAAGAAAAATATCATTAACTAAAACATACAATTTACAGAAAGTTCCTGTTGCAATACAAAAATTTCGAAACATTTATGTAGCATAAAATGTTTATTTGTTTTTCAGTTACTGTGCTTATAATTGATAGAAAACTAAACTTAATCTGTTTTTTAAAAACAAGTTGTTTTTGAAAAAATCAATCAAATCAAGTTGTTTTGTTTTAAAGTCAAGTTTATTTTTGAAAGACAAAAGTTGCATTTTGATCGTATACATTTCAATAAGACAACATGAAAAAATTCTAGAAGATTAAGGATAATTTGACATTTACCTTAATATATTTTTAAGGAATAAATATCTTAAGGTAAAAGTCAAACGTAATTTAGTAATATACTTTTATTACTAAACATAAAGCATATATTGTTAAGGAATTTTTATTTGTGTTATTTAATTATCAGAGGATTTTAAAACAATCCCTTATATTTTACTAATGAAAAAATCTATTCATAGGCTTTTCCTACCTAAATTGTTACTGACAATTACTGATATTGCTACGAACTGCAATTTCATAAAAGATTATTTTATCCAATGTTTTTTCCAGTTTTTGCTTACAATTCCTGTTGGTTTTTATTTCTGTCTCTAACCCCATTTTTAAACTATATTCTACATATTTGTTGTCAGATTTATTTTATTAGCTAAATATACAACTAAGAAAAATAAAATTACTAAAATATAGAATTTATAGGAAGTTCTGGTTTCAGTACAGAAATTTCGAAATATTCTTGCAGCATAAAATGTTTGTTTTCCAGTTACTATTGTTAATATTGATAAAAAATTAAATTCAAGTTGTTTTTTAAATGACAGACAAAAGTTGCATTTTGATCACATACATTTCAATAAGACAGCATGAAAAAGTTCTAGAAGATTAAGTATTGTTTGAATTTTACCTTAATATATTTTTAATGACTAAATATCTTAAGGTAAAAATTAGACGTAACTTAGAAATATACTTTTATTATTAAACTTAAAATATGTATTATTAAGGGATTTTTATTTGCATTATTTAATTATCAAAAGAATTTATAAAAAATTTAATCACTTAAATTTTATTGATGGAAATTGCTATTCATAGGTGTGTGCTACCTAAACTATGACTGATAATTACTGATAATTGCTATGAATTGCAATTTCATAAAAGATTATTTTATCCAATGTCTTTTCCAGTTTTTGTTTACAATATCTGTTGGTTTTTATTTCTGTATCTAACCACATTTTTAAACTATATTCTACATATGACAGATTTGTATTATTAGCTATATATACACATAAGAAAAATATCATTAACTAAAATATACAATTTACAGAAATTTTAGGTTTCAATACAGAAATTTCGAAACATTTATGTAGCATAAAATGTTTATTTGTTTTTCAGTTACTGTGCTTAAAATTGATAGAAAATTAAACTCAATTTGTATTTTTATAATGACAGACAAAAGATGAATTTTGATCGTATACATTTCAATAAAACAGCATGACAACATTCTAGAAGATTATGGGTACTTTGACTTTTTTTATTTTTTAAGGACTAAGGTAAAAGTCAAGCCTAAATTAGTAATATCCTTTTATTACAAAACTTAAAAAAAATATGTTATTAATTATGTATATATATGATATATACGCAATGTATAATAATAGTACATGTATATATGCATAATAATAATATAAGTATAGATATTATTATTATTGATACATTATTAATTTTGTTCTAATGTGCTCTTTTTATTGTTGAGGAATGTTTCTTTGTATTATTTAATTATCAAAAGACTATATAAATAATTCAATCAGTTATATTTTTTTAAATTATCTATGAATTTAAAATTTATAATAAAAATAAAATGCTTTATTATCACATAGCTATCCAAATGCTCTAGAATTTCGTTTATATTTATTTGAAATGTATTTCGCTTTGGGGTTTAAAAAATTCTAAAAGATGAATACTTTAAATGGCGCCAGATTGTATTAAGTAATAAAGCTCATTTTAAAAACATAGTACATAATTATGCCCTATTTTTAAAATAGAATATTTATATTTCTAGTAGATAGCTGCTTTGTATTGATTAATGTGTTTCTTCTAATATAAAACTTAAGTTTACTCATAAGTATTAAAATTTATCGAATATTTAGTGATGATATTCAACCGGTAAATTCCTTCAAGGAAATACAGGTTCTTAAATTTTTAAGTCCCTCTAAGATGTATTTAGTAGAAATATATAAAATATTTAGAAGATTTGAATAGAATAAATTTCAAGGGACAAAAATATTTAAAAAATAGTTGTAAATAATTTTTAATTAAAATAAGTGCTTGCATAAAAACTTAATTCTCAGGGAATTTCTGACTGTCAAACACTTACAAATAAGGAGTGTAAATTGGAATTCTTAATTGCAACTAAATTGCATTTTTTCCTATATATCACAGCTTTATTGTTTCATGCTTAAATATTTTTAGGATGCAATTTATTGTGTATAGTGGGATTACAAATAAAAGTAATACACTTTTACTAAGACCTTGGCAGTGATAGGTATAAATGGTAGCTATATAACATGTTAAGAAAAATTTTAAATATAATTGTATAAGTTTACGAGATATTTCAAGAACACCATTCCTTGTTTTCTTCTGTTACAGATTTATTCTTAATTACTTCTATTCGTTAATATAAGTTGTAAGAACCCTACTTTTTATTATATCACATATATTATGTATCATGTTGCTATACCGTAGGAACATTTTTATCTTTATCTTAATGTTTAGAGGCATTGTACACATCTTTGGTATATTTCCTGTTAGCTTAAATGTCTACAAATATTGGAGTCACAGTATTTAAATGATTTTACATCTCTTTTTTACAAGACAGAAACAAATAAAATGCTTCATGATATTTGTTCTTCTAGAAATCCAGTCAGGAAAAAAGCAAAAAATAAACTCGGCATATAAAAAAACCAGTGCCACCAAAAGAATAAAACTTCGCTAAAAATAAATAAAAGATTTTTGTCCATAGGTAATTACGTAGGTATACAAATTGAAAACTTAAAATTATTTAAAATTAAATTTTTGCAGTGAAATTTTTTATTTTCTCATTAATTTTTTTTATTTTATTATTTCTTCGGTTTAAAATTTCACAACGTAAATATTCTATTTCATATTGTCAATATTCTATAAGTACTTGGTTTTAATGAATATACAAAAAAAATTGATGTTCTTAAAATTAAATTTTTATTCATTTTTTCTTACTGGTGAAAAAAGTACTTATCGTATACATATAAACTTAATTGTTCTCATTCGAAAATTCGAAAATCTACTGAATTATATGCACCCTAATAATGAACCATACGTAATTATATCCTTCATTATTATCTTTTTGATTAAATAACTCAGTTGGGTGGTAGGATTTTTTTTACCCCAAACCGCTCAACGGACAATCTAGTGTTAAGAAAGGGAACGGGCATTCTAGCTTTAAGAAATTTTGATCTAGACTATTTTAGAAGTATGCCATGAATAGGATGCATTTCTTACATATCGTAAGAAAATTAGATACAAGGGTTGGAACTTTAATAGTGGCAACACTGCTGTAAAAACTCTACGCAACAAAATGAAAGAATGTCGCGTATACCACATGTGAGCTACATACCTACCATACCTTTCAGCAAAAAGACTCGTCCTTGCTACGCACGCGCATGGTTAGTGAGTGGAAGAACATATTCTTGTATTAGCTTGCGGTCTAAAGTAAGTGTTGTCAAGATGTCTTCAAAACAAAAACAACGAAGTTGGTTTAAAAGGGAATGTGCTATAGGTCGTATAAAAAGACAATGTCATCTTGGGCTTCAAGAGGACCATGGGGAATCTGCATTGCCTTACGGAACTGTAGCAAGACGGGCAAAAGCCTTCCATGAAGGACGCTAAATTGGGGCAAACATGCATCGACCAAGTCGTCCTAGTGTCAGCAAAGCAAAATTGAAGGCTGTTGAAACACTAATGGACAGTAATCGACGACAATCAATTCGTGAGCTTGCCCGACACACATGATTTGCACATACGACTGTGCTGCACATTCTAAGCTCTTACTTAATTCCGGAGATGAAGAAACCAGTTTTTGGTATACACTCCAGTAATGTGCCGGAGATTCTTGCGGCAATATACCGGTCCATTGGAACTATCAACAGAACAGGATCTGCTACAGGTGTTCTGCGACTTCCAAATCGCTGGAAACGGGTTATATACAATACTGGCGACTATACTGAAAGACTGTAAATCATGATGACATGAATCACTTTTTTAATCACTGTAAATAAATAGTTGCCACTATTACAGTTCCAACCCTCCTATTTAAACTCAAATAAAACAGTTTTGTTCTCTCCTTAAACTTGTGATTTCCAGTTCTTTGTAATTTTATTTTAAAGGAATATTTTACAAACTATCTCCACTATAACCACCAATTTCCCTTCTTCTCTTTACATTTCTCCAAAATTATATTTTAACACATCTGAAGCAAATTTTTTGTTTGTCAAACATTGATTTTACAACCACAGGATATGATATTAAATACAAAGTAATAACTGAATTATGTCAAACACAAAGAAATATTAAGCTTTCGGAGATACCCGATCAAACTATCCTGGGCATATTTCCCTTAAATTTATGTTTTCTGGGATTAACAACCCATGTGATAAAGTAATTCCTTTAATCTCAAACTTGTCAACAGTAGCTTAATGACAATCAAAAGATTCAAAATGAACTCTTCAGCCTTTTGATGTATTCTTTATTACAAAAACACTGTATTCAACAAAGTATTTATAAATTATCAGTGCATTAAACCTTCCCTGATCTGCAGTCATATTACAGTATCAAAAAATACTGTAGAATATGTTTTTGATGTTATCTGAGGATTATAAAGCGTCGGAAAATTGTGTAATGTTAGCAAAACTTTTTAAGTATAAAATATCCTTGTATTTAAAATCCTTGTTCTTAATTTTTGCTTCTAAAGTCATTTTATATCTTTTAATAAAACTAAAAACTTTTAAAGTCTCAATTATTGCTTTGATTTTAGTTTTAAAAGATCTTGAGTAGAAAATGTAAAGAACAGTACCCAAAATTTGACGATTGCGATTAAGGTCATTACGATATACGTGTGTATATTATAATAATTATTTTGTGTGTAACATATTGTATGTATATTGTAATATTTTATTTTGTGTATATTACAATAATAAAAATAATATTATCTAGAACGTAAGCATACATAAAAACTAGAACTGCAATCATATTAAACTGATAACTACCATTAGTACAGACATTTGAGTTAAAATTTAAATATAAATTTCCTAAATAACTATCATTATTCATGACTTATACTTTCATAAATTGGATTTACGAAAGTTACAATTATAACCGTAGTTCAGATTATTTATAAGTATATTAAAAAGTTACCAATGAAATTTAAATTAATTTGTTTTATAATTATTTCTGGTATAAATTTTCTCGTACACGAGGGGTATGAAAACCATGTTTTTAAAATCCCTATTCAATGCAAGTTTTAATTTTTTAAATAATTGTATACAATTAAAGAGTCATCGACTTAAGAAATGCCAACTAATTTACTTTTTTAAAACTCTTAAAACTGTTTAACGCTGTGTGTGCATTTTTCTATGATGTTTTATGTTAGGACACCTTGAATTTTGGTGGAAAAATGACTACCATGACAAATATCATACTCAAACAACACCATAATTTCTTCACTTTCTTAAATATTATATTAAATTTAATAATAGCTTATAAGCTCTCGACTACAACAATAGCTATAATGAAATTACAATTTTACATATATTCAAAAAAAAAGACATAAGAAAATCCAAAAATATATAATACAAGATTGATACCTTAATAACTCATATAATAATGATATTTTATTTTCAAATAAGAGCATGATTATGCCTACAAACAAACATTTGTGGGTTTTTTTTAAGCATTTTTAGATTTAGTGAAAAAATGACTACCACGACAAATATCATTACTCAAAATACAACTTAATATCATTACTTTTTAAATATTATAGCATATTTAATAATATCCTTTAATCTCTAGGACACAACATTAACGATAATGGAACTACATTTCTACATATATTCAAATAAAAATGAAATGTGAAAATCCAAAAATTTATAATACAAGAATGATACCTTAATAACTCATATAATAATGATATTTTACTTTCAAATAATAGCATGATTATGCCTACAGACAAACATTTGATGATTTTTTGAGCATATTCAGTTTTAGTGAAAAAATGACTACCACGACAAATATCATTACTCAAAATACACTGTAATATCATATTTAGTCTCTAGGACAACAACATTAACGATAATGGAATTACATTTCTACATATATTCAAATAAGAATGAAATGAGACAATCCATACAAGAATGACACCTTAATAACTCATACAATAATGAAATTTTATTTTCAAATAAGAGCATGATTATGCCTACAGACAAACATCTGTGGATTTTTTTAGCATATTTAATTTTAGTGAAAAAATGACTACCACGACAAATATCATTACTGAAAATACACCGTAATATCATTACTTTTTAAATATTATAGCATATTTAATAATATCCTTTAATCTCTAGGACACAACATTAACGATAATGGATTTACATTTCTACGTACATTCAAATAAGAATGAAATGAGAAAATCCAAAAATATAATACAAGAATGATACCTTAATAACTCATATAATAATGATATTTTACTTTCAAATAGGAGCAGGATTATGCCTACAGACAAACATTCGAGGATATTTTTGAGCATATTTAGTTTTAGTGAAAATATGACTACTATTGCTGAAAATACACGTAATATCATTACTTTTTAAATATAATTGCACATTTAGTAATATCCTTTAATCTCCAAGACACAACATTAACGATAATGGAATTACATTTCTACATATATTAAAATAAGAATGAAATGAGAAAATCCAGACATATATGATATAAGAATGATACCTTAATAACTTATATAATAATTTTTTTTTCAAATAAGAGCATGATTATGCCTACAATCAAACATTTGAGGATTTTTTTTTAGCTTATTTAATTTTAGTGAAAAAATGACTACCACAACAAATATCATTACTCAAAATACAACTTAATATCATCACTTTTTAAATATTATAGCATATTTAATAATATTCTTTAATCTCTAGGACACAAAAATAACGATAATGGAATTACATTTCTACATATATTCAATTAAGAAATAAATGATAAGATCCAAAAATATATAATAGAAGAATGATACCTTAATAACTCATATAATAATGACATTTTACTTTTAAATAAGAGCATGGTTATATCTACAGACAAACATTTCAGGATTTCCTTTACTTCAGGTATTTGGTACTTCATAGTTTTCTTCCACTTGAATATTCTTCAAATTTCTTCTACTAAACACTCCTTTTTCCCTCGTCTTTAAATATAACCAAAATTACTCTTTAACAGGTCTAAAATTGAATTTATTATTTTCTGCCCGTTATGTCTACCACCGCAAGTTGTAATATTAAACTAAAAGTGATACTAAAGCGTTTCCAACCTAAACAAGTATTAAGCTTTCAGTGTGGCCAGATAAACCTACCCGGGGAATATTTCTCTGAAAATTATGTTTTCTGCGACTAACAACCCATGTGACAAAGTAATTCATTTAACCTCAGGCTTGACAACTGTAGCTTAATGACAATCAAAAGAGGCAAAGTGAACGCCTCGACCCTTTGCCGAATAATTTATTACATCAACACTGGTATTTAACCAAGTGTTTATAAATTCTCAGTGCATTATACGTAGACTTTAAACATCGTAGAAAATTAAATGAACCGTGGGAATTATTTTGGATGTGAATTCAGGTTTATGAAGTAACAGAGAAATGTGTGATTTGGGTAAAGTATAAGTACACTAATGTTGTACATTTGTTTAAAATTTAGTAATGTAACATTTCACTGTTATATTATTAAACTGATTTTCCCATTTTTATGTGTTTCTCGTGTATCTTTTCGAAGTATGTACTAATCCATGTTTATAAATTATTAGCTGTGTGTACGTGATTTTTAAACACCACAGCAAAAAAAACCCTTATTTTATGAAAAGTATTATTAGCTAAAAGTAAAGAAATAAACTTTATTATCATTAATAACTCAATAATGACTGTTGTTATTTAGCTCTTAATTATTCCAATTATTCTGAACATACTTCATGCTTAAATTTTTATACCTATAATGTCCTAAATAGTGTCTCAACAAATATTTTGTATTAATATTCATGTATGAAAATTAAATTAGTGTCTATAATTTTAATTTTATATAAAATCAAAATTTTTCGTGCTGGAAATATTTAATGAAAATCAAAATAAAAAATATTTTCATATAAATTATCTATATCAGTAAGAAATTCTTTGGTGTTCTTTTCAAAAAGTTGTATATCAATATAATTCCATAAACATAAAGAAATAAGATTTATTATCATTAATAACTCTATAGTGAGTGCTGTTATTTAGCTCGAATTATTCCATCACCTGATTCATTTTAAGATACTTCATGCTTAAATTTTCATAACTAAAATATTCTAAATATTGTCTCAACAAATATTTTGTATTAATATTCATGTATGAAAATTAATTTAGTGTCTAAAATTTTAATTTTATATACAAATAAAAAATTTTCATGCTGAAATATTTATTGAAAATCAAAATAATAAATATTTTTCATTTAAAATATCTATATTACTAAGAAATAC
>CM063498.1:130554535-130572035 GCA_032207245.1 Pardosa pseudoannulata
TTTGTTTATACTGTTTATACTGTTTGTACTGTTGTATTGTTTATACTGTTTATACTGTTTGTACTGTTGTATTGTTTATACTGTTTATACTGAAATAGCCTCTGGTATCTACGAAGAAGTACGAAAGTAACAAAACTTTCATTTCCAGGCATATGAACACCATGGATTGTTTATTATTCTTGAGACCACACGATAGTGAACTTTATTTTGATGAACGGGCTAAGAAATCCCTCCACTGCTGTCAATATTTTATTTATTTCAATATTTCTTTTGTAAATAAATCTTTACTGCATTTTGTTAACGATGGAGTCTGCATCAACTCATTTGTGCATCCACAATTCATTAAAACAACCGGCTTGACCAAAGAAATGGTTTCTCCGCCAACTTGGCAATAATGGTTAAGTATGGTTCTCTAACATTTTTTTCTGATCTCACCGTGTCCAAACAATCTGTATCTATCTATAATTTATATTATAATTGCATCCAAATCTCCTTGTGTAACTCGTTTCTTATATATTAAAAGTGCACAATGCTTAAAAAAATTAGATAAAACAAACCATTAAAGGCTCACTATGGCTGATTTTTAATAATTTGGAGCTGTTGCGTTTGTAAACTGCTAAGGGGATATTTCCCCATAAATGTAAATGTCCGGTTTTCAAATCGTTTTCTTTAATTAAGTAAGAGTATATAATTCTATTACGATGACTCTCTGTGCATTGAATAAAGTCGCCAGAAAAAGCAAGAAATAAAATGTTTGGATGGATTACCTTTGTGTGTTAATAAATATCGCCAATATTTTCGCCAAATTTACCAACAGGAACCCAATTCTTAAGTAGACCCAATAAACCTATCGAACCTACTCCAATTAAATAGACGGGCACACTTTAAGGTTTTTATAACAAATATATTTCCTTAAATCAGTCTCATTAAAAAGTTTTTGATATACCATTACAGTAAAATAAAAGGCCTTTATCAGTAGTGAATAATAATCAATATTAAATTAAAGCCTCATTGGAAACAAATATTTTTCTCTCTTTTAATACGCTAACAAGATAGACATAGAAAATTATATACAGATATTTCCTTTAATGCGTGGAACTCTTTTATACTGTTACTCACAGGATTATATTCTAAAGAAAAGATTAAGATTCTTATCCATCGAATAAAATTCGATATATGTGTCATTAAAGGTGAAAACAGATAAAAGCTGAACAAAAAACACTGGACTTAGATAGGTTCACAATATGTGATAAAATTTAAGAAGTTTTCTGTGGATTACGTACTGTGATAAAGAAAACGAGGTGTATTTCTCTTTAAAGGGATAGCGCTCAAATAAAACCTAGTATTTACGTGTGTAATAAAAGAAGAGATTAAATAATACTATTCGGGTATTGGATTGCTGTAAAAGAACAAAGAAATTGCTTTGATCATTTCCGAAAAAAAAACTTAATAAGAAGATTGTTCAAATGATTTTAACTTGGATTTCAAGCAGTTAAATTGCAGGGTGTTAAATGCATTAGTAAAACTGCCTAGTTTGTCCATAAACACAGCATTCCAATGGATTTATATAATGTATTTAGCTTATGGGAAAAACATAACAAATAGAAATAAACGAAAACTTAAATATTTTGCATCATTTGAAATATTACTTTTTTATGAAACACTATATGTTTTTTAACTAAAGTTGCTCACATTTATTTAGATGCTTGTCTTTAAAAAGAGTTTGTCTCTAAAGACCTCCTGAGTTGCAATTTTTAATCAATGTTTGGTTTTTTTTTAATTTTTTAGTAAGGATTTAAATAATTACTCTAAATTGCATAATACAAATTTTGTACTCAATACATACATAAATAAACACACACGTATATATATATATATATATATATATATATATATATATATATATATATATATATATATATATATATATATATATATATATATATATATATCAGGTCTTTACGAATTACGTGAAGTATAAACGAATGGGAATTACGTGAGTTATAAACGATTTTAAAAAGGGAACTCTTTTATAATAATAAAATAAATGAAAAAAGCTTTTGGGATCATCCGGTCAAGTAGAAAGATATTTGATGTATTTTAAGATTATATATATATATATATATATATATATAGATATGTATATAGCTGTCAATACACGATATATATTCGACGAATATATATATATTATTTCGCTATAAGTGAAACGATATTTAATATATAATATATTACAATATATATATATATACTGTATTATATATATTTATATATATATATATATATATATATATATATATATATATATATATATATATATATATATATATATATATATATATATATATATATATATATATATATATATATATATATATATATATATATATATATATATATATATATATATATATATATATATATATATATATATATATATATGTATATATATATATATATATATATATATATATTGTATATATATATATATATATATATATATATATATATATATATATATATATATATATATATATATATATATATATATATATTATATATATTATATATATATATATATATATATATATATATATTATATATATATATATAATATACATATATATGAGGAGACATTTATAGATAGATAGATTTGCATAATTTTTTTCTAAGTTGTTTTGCATGTATTCTTAAAGTTAAATAAAATTTAAAAAAGCAAAATTATTTTAAGCAAGAGGTAAAATATAAAAATTGTTGAAAATGACAGTTTAATTAACTTTCTTTTTTTTCAAGTCGATTTAAATATAATTATAATTACTCGTTGAAACAACCAGCATATATTATGTATGGTAAATCTTTTGATTATCCAGAATGAGTAGACACATATATGCAAGTGAGCTTTTTAGCGTAACAAGAAATACTTTTTATATGGTGACTTAACAATTAAATTTCGACATTTTCTAGCCACTTAGACGAGGAAAAAATTTGTGTCGTTTCGTTTTCATTTATGTAGAAAATTTGTTTATATTTTCTTATTTAAAATTTTGGTTTAAATAGATATCTATAAAATATATTTCCTTTTTTTTCTCTATTCGAATTTACATATTTTATACACTTTAAAATAATACTACATATATTTATTACAATATATATTTATGCTTTTATATTGAATATGTTTGATGTTTTATATTAATATAATACAAATTTTATTTAATATATACATAAATAATAATATATATATATATATATATATATATATAATATATTATATATATATATATATATATATATTATATATATAAATATATATATATATATATATATTTATATATATATAGAAAGGGGATTTGTTTTACTGGATTTTCTTATGTCTGCAACCTTTTTGGTTTAAGAGGTAGATATCTGCATAAAGTATATTTCCTTTAATTATCTCTACTCGAGAGTGGTACATATTTTTACACTTTAGGAAATTGTGAGGGCTACAGATATTTATTACAACGTCTATTATACTTTTGCTTTTAATATTGAATCGATATATAAAAATATGTTAGCATAATATTAATATAAAAAATATTATTATAGTATAATAACATTATTATATTATATAATAATATTATTATAGCATAATATTAATATATAAAAATCAATGTATAAAAATATGTAAAAATAAGTTATTTATATCTTATTTATTTCAGATTTGAGAAAATAAACAGAATAATTATCGCACACATTTTATATACATTCTATGAAGTATTAACGTATTTAAAGGACGTTTTCTTATCTTATAGTTTCAATACTGAGATGTGAAATCTTTAAAACAGATATTATTAAGATTATTCTATTTCTACTATAATGAATGAAACTAGAGTTAAATTAACTTAAATTTTAACTCTGCATCTACGACATTTTAAAGAATGTATTTATTCAAATATTATTGATATGTTATAATAGATACTTTTGTACTTTGTAACAGCCTAATAATATTAGAGAATAATTACAATCATAATATCATTCTGTTCCATTCATTCCCTTATATCAGGGCTGTCCAACGTCAAAGAGCCCTCTGGCCAGAATTCCGGTCACTGATCACCTGACAGGCCGCAGTTTGAACAAGTTGAATAATAACCTCTTACCTCTTATACAATAACAATTAATAGTTGAATTATTAATTTTTAAACAATGGAACAGCAACATTATAAAACAATTTGCTTACATTTTAATTGGGTAAACTAAGTCCGATCAGCCTTTTTTATAAGTGCAGGAATGTCAACATCGATGTTTATCATTGCCAGCCGATGAAGGCCTAACGATGGTTGTCGGAGAGAGAGATTTAGAAAAAAGAAGTATGCTGAATAAGAAGTTGGAGGGCCGCATATGGTCTACGGGCCACTAGTTGGGCAGCCCTGATTTATATAACACTCAAACTTCAGACGAAACATGCGACTTCAAGTATTATATAAGAAAAAAAGCTGTGTAAACGGACTTCCCTCTTATCAAAAGTAGGCTCATCTCGTTCAGACATGCAGATGTTATTTGAGGGATCTGTGATTTGTGTGTTGATTGTTCAATCATACTACACATAAAGCGACATTTGTAGCTTCATGAGAGTTCAACGGTAATTTTACAATTATATCTTCATTGTTTAGTAAAAATACTATCTGCTTCGCACCCAGCCTGTGGTCTAGGTAATAAATGTTCTTTTTTCCTAAGTTATTTTGCATGTATTCTTAAAGTTAAATAAAATTTAAAAAAGCAAAATTATTTTAAGCAAGAGGTAAAATATAAAAATTGTTGAAAATGACAGTTTAATTAACTTTCTTTTCTTTTTCAAGTCGATTTAAATATAACTTCCATAATTACTCGTTGAACAACCAGCATATATTTATGTATGGTAAATCTTTTGATGCCCGTATCCAGAATGAGTAGACACAAATATATGCAAGTGAGCTTTTTAAAAAAGCGTAACAAGAAAGGGGAGGGGTACTTTTTATATGGTGACTTAACAAATTAAATTTGGACACTGCTTTTCCAGCCACTTAGACGAGGAAAAAAATCTTGTGTCGTTTCGTTTTCATTTATGTAGAAAGGGGATTTGTTTTACTGGATTTTCTTATGTCTGCAACATTTTTGGTTTAAGAGGTAGATATCTGCATAAAGTATATTTCATTTATTTTCTCTACTCGAGAATGGTTACATATTTTTACACTTTAGGAAATTGTGAGGGCTACAGATATTTATTACAACGTCTATTATATTTTTGCTTTTATAATTGAATCGATGTTTGTAAAAGTTTTCTTTAAATTGCATAATAAAAATTTTGTTCTCAATAGATACATAAATAAGCACACACACACACGTATATATATATATATATATATATATATATATATATATATATACTATATATATATATATATATATATATATATATATATATATATATAATATATATATATATATATATATGTATATGTATATATGTATATGTATATATATATATATATATATATATGTATATGTATATGTATATGTATATGTATGTATATATATATATATATATATATATATATATATATATATATATATATATATATATATATATATATATATATATATATATATATATATATATATATATATATATATATATATTATATATATATATATATATATATATATATATATATATATATATATATATATGTATATAAAAAGGGGATTTGTTTTACTGGATTTTCTTTTGTCTGCAACATTTTTGGTTTAAGAGGGAAATATATTTCCTTTATTTTCTCTATTCGAGAATGGTTACATATTTTTACACTTTAGGAAATTGTGAGGGCTACAGATATTTATTACAACTTCTATTATATTTTTGCTTTTAATATTGAATGGATATATAAAATATGTTAACATAATATTAATATAAAAAATATTATTATAGTATAATAACATTATTATATTATATACTAATATTATTATAGCATATTATTAATATATAAAAATCAATATATAAAAATATGTAAATATAAGTTAGTTATATCTATTTATTTCAGATTTGAGTAAATAAACAGGATAATTATCACACACATTTTATATACATTCTATGAAGTATTACCGTATTTAAATGAGTTTTCCTATCTTACAGTTTAAATACTGAGATATTATTCTATTTCTACTATAATGGATGAAAGTAAAGTTAAATTAACTTAAATTTTAACTCTCCATCTAAGACATTTTAAAGAAAATATTTATTTAAATATTATTGATATGTTATAATAGATACTTTTGTACTTTATAACAGTCTAATAATATTAGAAAATAATTACAATCATAATATCATTCTGTTTCATTCATTCATTTATATTATTGCTGTCCAACTACAAAGAGCCTTCGATCCAGAATTCCTCTCACTGATCACCTGACGGTCTGCAGTTTGAAAAGGCTGAATAAAAAACTCTTACCTAGTATACAATAACAATTAATAGTTGAATTATTAATTATAAAACAATGGAACAGCAAGATTGTAAAACTATTTGCTTACATTTCAATTTGAAAAAAAAGGCCGATCAGCCTATTTTATAAGGGCAGGAATGTCAACATCGATGTTTATCGTTGCCAGCCGATGAAGGCCTAACAATGGACTGTCGGAGAGAGAGATTTCGAAAAAAGAAGTATGCTGAATAAGAAGTTGGAGGGCCGTATACGGTCCACGGGCCGCTAGTTGGACAGCCCTAATTTATATAACACTCAAACTTCAAACGAAACATGCGACTTTAAGTATTATATAAGCAAAAAAGCTGTGTAAACGGACTTCCCACTTATCAAAAGTAGACTCATCTTGTTCAGACAGCCAGATGTTATTTGAGGGATCTGTGATTTGTGAGTTGATTGTTCAATCGTACTACACATAAAGCGACATTTGTAGCTCCATGAGAGTTCAACGGCAATTTTACAATTCTATCTTCATTGTTTAGTAAAAATACTATCTGCTTCGTACCCAGCCTGTGGTCTAGGTAATAAATGTTCACAAGTAAAATTTTTGTACCATTATTATAGATATTCATATTCATGAAAAGGTAAAAATATATTTGAGCTTGCCCCCTTGGCGAAATGGACGATTTTGGTTTCCAATCCAAAATTAACCTTTCCGGCTTACATCTAAAGTGACATCTAAATACATCTAAATGAACTCTGAAATTACATATACCGTTGGACATTCAAAAATAAAGCTAAAATCTAAACCAATCATAATCACTGTTCTGTTAAAAAAAAAGAACTATACATGTTTCCCGTTTTCATAAATAAAACAACATCCTCCAGCTTGGCGATCAACCGTGGACACACCTTGGATAGAATCGAGTACACCCTCAAATATAGGGTAACCTCATGAAAATCTTAAATCTCATATGCTGCAAGATTTTGACGAATATGACAGTTTATTAATAATGGATGATTACAGTTATAATCATGTATATTCTCTGTGTTGCCCATAAACCGCTGCATATTAATCCCCAATTCCACGACTTTTTATACAGTATACGTCAATTTTCAAGTCAAGTATATTAGTGTATATTATGCAGCCATTTCGCTAACGTTTTGGTCGCCGACAGGAAAAAAGTCGGATGTAGACCAACATCGCATGTTCCTATTTAGTTGAAGTTCAGTTATAATTGAGTAAATTTATAATAAAAGAATAAATAAAAATTAAACAAAATAAGTGTAGAATTCAATGAAATAGCAATAGTATGTATAGTTAATGTGTATTAATCCAATGAAGCAATTTTAAACAATTTATCCATCTTCTAATACTAAATAGAAAAATTACCACAATTATTATTTGAAATATATGATTAAATATTTCATGAACCACAAATGTGTGTATAGGTGAGTGTTTGAGTGTTGGGAAAGCTGCATTGGAAAATAAATTATTCCTTCAAAAATGACCAATTACTTGTGGTGTTTATTTCTTATAGTTCCTTATCAGGAATCTAATCAAAACCAAGCAAGGACATGAGTATGACAAGTATGCATGTCAAACATAATACAGATGTTAGCATAACTAATTTTTAAGACAAAATCGAAGTAAAGGAAATACAATTTCCTTTTTGACAGAAAAAAAATTAAAAATTTTTCTTTAAACCCTTTATATTCTGAATTAATTTACCATTAACTTTCTTACTGCATTTTTGCATCACTAGATAAGTTTTAATCAAGAATAATCATAGAAAAAAGAAAATTAATTTTTACGGTATTTTAGTAGTTAATTTTGCAGCTGGTACGTTTTAGTACCAACATATATTTTTGACTTTCTGATAGAAAATAATACATTAAATTATGAATAAAATAAATGGCATTCTTACGTGCGAAGTATAGAAGTCTCTAAAAAATAATAGTGCTAAATAACTGGTAATAAACCACTAAATTTACTCAATTGAACAACAAGTGTATCAACTCTACCACAAAATGTCCTTCGAATGCAGTACGGTAATTATAGAATCCTACTATGCAAATAAAAATGATTCCTGATTGGTGCTGTCATTTCTTTTCTGCTCCAGGAACTGCATCGTTCATATCCTTCTGAGTACCATCAGGAAAAACGGCTTTGTTATTAATATATAGGTGTTGGATTGAAGAGGTACGTATAAGTACCGTCGGGATAAAAATGATTAAATGTGACTTTAATAAGCAAGATTATAAAGCATGTTTTTAATCATTATTTAAGTGTGGTATTTTTTTAAACAGCACAAATAAAAGTATATAAGGGAAAGTATATAGTAATATTAGGGAAATACCCGCTGCACTGTATAAAATTATGAACTTATAAAGTTATTGCTGTTGTTATTAATTTTCTTCTTGTTGTTGGAAAACCTACACCAGGCACAATAGACACTGCCGTAATATACGATTGCTTTGAAATGTAAACATTCTACGGAAAATACGGAATTCGGTAGGGAGAATTCATACCATGCTTAGTGGTACTATACAAAACTATTCTAACCAATGGCATTTTCATTCCATATTTCTTAAATGTTATCAAGTGATATGTTTTATTTATTGACACATACACATGTCTGGCATACTTAACTAGTCAAATACATTAAAAGGGAAAAATTACTGAAAATGTACTGAAAATTCAATATTTCTATCTTGTTCAAATGTGATATGTAATCAAGAACCTAAAATATAAAATGTTACTTAATAAAATATAAAGTATTATTTAATATTCATCATTTTATAACCGAAATAAAAATTGCATAAAACATTGTAAAGTCATACACTAAAGTAAATAGTTTACAAAAAATTTGAAAAAAGAAGAACATTTTTTAACTTTTTTAATTAAATTTCATCATTAAATACATTAAAATATTACATTAAAATGACAATTGGCGTCAGAAAGACAAAATCTTACTGACGAATTAATTTTCATAACATACATACTTGTGTTTATTAAATAAGGATTAAACATTTTTAAATATTAATTATATACCCATCATGCTATAATAAATAGAAAAAGTGAAACAGAATGAAATAAAATTATATATAAAACATATTGTTATAACAAAATTGAGGTTGTTTCATGAATATTTCAAAACTGAAATTCAATTAGAAGTGAGATATTCTTTAACAAGGCTTTAATTACTTAATAGGAAAATACTGTTTACATCATAAGAAATAAAAATAATAAGTTCAATTTAATGAGTTTCAAAGCTTAAAGTGTGTCAATGTCATTCTGTAACAAAAAATCTAGACTGTGACATAGGTTACAGTGCCCTCTATAGGGAAAAACAAGAAAGAACTGAGTTCGAGGCTTGCTGTCGACCGAAATGGACGTATACTGTTGAATTCACGTCCCATTATCTTTTTATTTTTGTTTTGTGTGTAACTGTTGATGTTTCGTGCAAGCAAAATTTTGTTAAATTAACCCTGGGCATCTTTATTTATCAAAATTCCTTATGCTAAGTCTAGTCAAAAATAAGCGAGGGCATGAGTATGATATGTAAACATGTCGAACACAATACATATGTTAGCATAACTAATTTTTACGAAAAAATCAATATCATTTTTGATAGCGAAAATTAACAATTTTTCTTTTCAAAGTGGAATTAATAAGGAAGGTTATAAAGATTTTTTAAAATCATTTCTAAGTGTGGTATTTTGAAAAACAGCACGAATCTCACGAGTAATCTATGGAAAATACCCGTTTCATTGTACAAAATTATAAACTTAGAATGTTATTAATTTTCTTTCAGTTGTTGGAAATCCTATACCATGCCCAATAGACACTGTAGTAAGGTGAGATTGCCTTAAAATGTAAATATTGTACAGGAAATAATTCGGTAGCGAAAATTCATACAATGCTTAATGGTACTGTAAAAAACTATTCCAACAAAAGTAATTTGCATTATATATTACGTAAATATTATCAAATTATGGGTTTCATTTATTGACACATATACATCTGTGGCATATTTGACTTGTAAAACACATGAAAACCAAATAGTTGCTGAAAATTTACTGAAAATTCAATATTTTTATCTTGTTTACATCACGTAATATTCATGATTATATAATGGGAAAACATTTGTAAAATTATACTCTAAAATAAATAATTTTCAATAAATTTTGAAAAACAATTAACATTTTTAATTAAGTTTCACCGTTAAATACATTAAAACTATTACATTAAAAATGACAATTGGCATTCAGATAGACAAAATCTTACTGGCGATTTAATTTTTGTAACATACATAATTATGTTTATTAAGTAATTATTAAACATTTAAAAATATCAATTATATAACTATCGCGCTATAATGAATAGAAAAAATGACACAGCATGTAATAAAATTGTATATATAAATATATTGTTATAACAAAATTGCGGTTGTTTCATGAATATTTCAAAACTGAGACTCAATTATAACTGTGATATTCCTTAAAAATATTTTAATTACTTAATCAGAAAATATTGTTTACATAATAAGAAATAAAAATAAATTAGTTCAAGTTAATGAATTTCGAAGTTTAATGTGTGTCAATTTTATTCCTAGAAAGATTTATTACACATATTTTGTACACTAAAATGATGTTTTTACTATAGCAATAAAATTTTTCTTCATATCTTTCACATATATTTTGCTGTGTACTTCAAAGTTCTGTTAAATACATTTTGAATTAGAGTCTCTTTATATTTCACAAAAATTATTTTGACTACTTACTTATAACGAACTATGACTCATTTTGTACGAAAGAAAACAAAATGATGACTACTGAAAAATTGGGTTCCCCTTGGCAAATATGGTGAAAATATTGGCGATATTTTCTAAAACACAAAGGTAATCCATCCAAACGTATTTCTTGCTTTTTCTGACGACTTTAATCAATGCACAGAGAGTCATCATAATAGAATTATATAATTTTACTTAATTAAAGAAAACGACTTGAAAACCGGACATTTATATCTATGGGCAATTAATCCCTTAACAGTTTACAAACAAAACAGCTCCAATTTATTAAAAATCAGCCATAGTGAACCATTAATGGTTTGTTATATCTAAATATTTTAAGCATTTTGCACTTTTTATATATAAGAAAAGAGTGATACAAGGAGAGTTGGATGAAAATAACATATAAATTTTAATATAGATGCAGATTCTTTGTACACTGTGAGATCAGGAGAAAATGTTAGGCGACCATTCTCAAACCATTATCGCCAAGTTGGCGGGGGAACCCAATTCTTCAGTTAACCCAAATATTGATATTTACAAGATTATATATTTTATCTTCATAATTTCTAAGAATTTTTTATAATTACAACTGACATTTATTTAAAAGTCTAAAAGATATTAATATTGTTTGTCTTATGTGGAAAAGTTTTGTTCTGGAATCCTTTGTCATATAAATACATTTTTATGAATTAAACATTGTTGATATCTAAACAGTTTACAATTTTAGCATGAAATTTTATTAGCTTTTTATATCAACATTTACTTAACAAATCGTTGGCACTTAAACAGTTAACATTTTTTCCATGAACTTTTATTAACTTTTTTTGTCAGTATTTACTTAAAACATTACAACTTTATATTTAAATTAGTATGGCTAACATTTAAAATTCATAACGTACATAATAATACTGCATGTAGGATAAAACTTTTTTAATATAAACAATACTTTTCTATATGAGGAAAACAATATCTATTCTTTATTCAAATTAAATACTCAAAGAAATAAATTGAAGAGTTTTCTTATCAAGCAAACTAAATGCATATGATTCTAAATTAAAAAAATTAAATGTCTAAGTTTTTCCCTATGAAAAACGGTTTATTTTTACAGCAAATATTTTCCTTTACACTTTTCTACTTACTTTGTTTTTCCAGCTTAGTATGCTTTTCTTTTAACAAATAAAATAGCAGAAATGAAAATTATCTTAAAATAAGTTTATTAGTTTAAAATAAAATTCTGGTTTTAACGGAATAAAAACTATATTACTTTATAATTTGAAGCTTTAGAATAATTTATGAGATTACCATATTCAATTTAAAAATGAGCAGTGCTTTATTTTTTTAAGAAATTAAAATATATAAGTGTATTTAATATTTTCTAATAAAATGTTTTTATACCTATTTCATTTGTGTATAACTCAATTTTGGGCGAATTTCAGAGTTTTAATTGCAACATTATTTTTATTCTATTTGCAGCACCTGAGATAATCCTTTAAAATTCTTTTTTCCATTAATATGCTTTATGACAAAAATATGATTTCATATCACTCGAAAAGCTTAAAAAGAAAACCAGGTTCTGAAAATCTTAGGAAATACTGCAATTCCCCAAGATGTTTGTAGTTAGAATAAACAACATACTGCATTTATTAAATTGTATTTTTTTTTGCAATGAAGCAAATAATGAAAAATTAATAAATAATTATAAATTTTGTTCGTTATTCTGTAATAGGGAATAATATAATAATATCTAATAATAACGAATTTAAACCTGATTTAACTATAAAAAATAATATGTATTACATATGTGTGTAAATCAAATATGGATGTCTGCTATTTTAGAAATATTCTTGGTTTAATCTTATAATAGAAAAAATTTTAATAGAAATATAAAGCAAATTAGTCTACAAAGAATATTTATAAATGTATATTTTGTCTATTATTGAGGAATACAATGATTCTTTTCTTCATTTATTCTAAGTTTTGTTATAATATATTTCACTTTTGTAAAAAATATAACTATGTTAAAATGTATGGTGGAAAACAAAACTGTAAAAAATTTATGTGTATAATTTCCTAGCCAACAGCTATTAACCCTCTTGCTGCGCAACCCGCGATTTCCGCGGGCAACACTGATGTAGCAAAATTTGCGCAACCCGCAATTTCCGAGGGGCATGCATTTTAGTCGTCTATTTAACTGTGCAACCCGCTCTTTCCCCGTTTATTCTTTCATTTTGGCTTTACTGTGATTTTTAATTGTTTATTTATCTTTAAACTGGCAGATGGCTTTAATTGTTCATGTTCCTGCGAAATATAGAAGAATTTTTTGTAGCATTTTAAGCGCGCTGTTCATAGATGAAAGATTTCTGTCAGGAAGTTTCGCGAGTGATATAACCTATACTCCTGACGATATTTCCGCCACTGATAGCAATTCTGACTGTTATTTCAAGTATATTGGAGATAGTTATAGCGAAACTGATGAGAATTTCTCGGATTCCTCTGCAGATAGGGATGAATCTGAAAATTTATTTTCTATTTAAAATGTTCGACAGTGGTGCAAAATTGATATGCAAAATATTCCACCAGCTCCTGCTTCATTTCCTTTCCTTGGAAATCCCGGACTATATTCCACTATGGCAAATACTGCAACTGTTTTGGAATATTCTGAACTTTATTTTGACGATGTTATGTTGCAAATTATAGTAAAAGAGACCAATAGTACATGAGAGTAACAGACCCATGAGACTAACAACTCGATACTTTGCTAGCCATGTACACCCAAATCCCATCAAGAAAGAGTCTTGTAGATAGTGTGATGTCTGTTTTTAAAAAAAAACTGAAGGTGGAACAAAAAATTCGAAAAGAAACGCGAATTTGGTGCAAGGATTGCGAGGTAGGACTTCGCATCGAGTCTTGTTTCGAAATTTTTAATACAAAACTTCATATCTAATAAATGTTTTGTAAGTCTTTTGCATTTTTAATTAGTATATACGTTTTGCTTTTGTATTTTATAAAATAAATGATAATTTAACAAGATTAGTTTTCAAAATTAAGCTTTTATATCATTATTCTACAATTTCTTTTTTTAGGACTAATTCTATATTCGAAAAAAACTCTTTTAGAAAATTTTTTGTATATTTTAACTCTAAAATGTATATAGATTTGAAATATGTAATAAAAAATACGCAATTTTAGAACCTATTTTGATAAAATAAATACGCAGCGAGAGGGTTAATGATTTATGGATATCAGTCCTTTCTTCACCAACTTTTTAATCTAAATTAATACCTTAATATTTATTTTCAACCAATGTTTATTAATATATTACATTAAATTAAGAATCATACATTTTCGATTAAAAACTAAACGTGCGTCTAAAATTCAAGCACAACTTTAAAAATGCAAATAAAATGTCATTTACAATTATTGACACATAAGATTTCTTCTTTTGCATAAATTATTTTTGTTAATATTCTTACAAGGTTTCTTTATAATTGTAGCATGAGTTACACTGTTGACCGAGGGACGAGGGAGATGTCAGTGACCCTCCTATCCCCTTCGACTCCATTGGACAAGAGGGGTTGCTGACGCGGGTCAGCCTTGTAAAAGCGCCTTGGCAACAGCAGTCTTTGATTTTTACTCAGCAGATTTAGAGGGCCCTTCGTCTAATTCAGCAGAGGCAGGAAAATTTCAGTTCTTTTGTTGTTCATCTGAGGAAAGCGACATCAGCGGGAGTTTCTTCCATAGTCCAACGGCTCCATATTGAGACTGGATATATTTGTTTCTATATTCCAACAGCTCCATATTGAGATTGAATATTTTTATGTACGTCACCAGATTGTGAAAAAAAATTATAAATAAAACAAGTCTTCAAAACTATAATTCTTCGCTCATTTTTATCTGGTGTCTTAACTCTTTGTGTTATCTTAACATGGCCTGGTATAAGTCTTTGGTACGTAATAATAATACACTTTCAGTCGTAAATATAAAAGTCTGTGTAAATGTTTAAAAAGCGTTGAAAATTATACAAAGAGTATCTGAAACTATTCTTATCAGAAACAACAAATAAATGTTTAATATTGATGTGCTGTTGATGTGCTACACATTTATTCATAGTTAAAAATCTCAATTAATGATTAAATTATTATACTGTAAGGAAATCTTGTTTTAATTAAACATGTCTATATAAATGTTTATATAAATGTTTAATTAAACATTTATATAAGCTATATAAATGTTTAATTAAACATGTCTATAAAATTAAGAATCAGATTGAGTACTTTATAGTGGATTCGTTTTCAATAAAACTTACGTTTTGCACAATCTTACACAGATTTTTTCATCTATTAACATTATCAATAAAAATTTTAATAACTTGAGTGAATTATGTATATAGTATTTTACAAACTAAAGTTTCTCATTCAAAGTATCGAATTCATGAAAAGTTGAAAAATTTACAATTTTCTATTTGTCAGTTTTCTCTAAACTAATTAAAACAAATATTATAGAAGATGTAGTAAAAACAATAAAAACACCAAAATATTTAAAAACTATTTTTTTCACTTTATTTCACTAATAGTATCATTCATATAGGCTTTTTCATAATAATAAAACTTTTCATGGTGTAAATAACAGCGTAAGTAAAGAATATAGAATTTAACATAAATATTCGTTTTATGAAATAGAAATATTTAAATAAATAGTAATCTGTTCTGCTATATAAATTAAATTTTGAAATAATAATTAAGATTTCATTATAAATCTTAAAATATATAAATTTAAGAGCTAATAATCAGCTTAAATATTCTTGTTTCGCGATAAAAAATGTTAAAATAATATTAACAATCATTCGACTTCCAACCATTTGCATCTTTCTCATTTTTGAGTGTGAAATACAAATATAATAACTCCCTTAATATTAATTTAAAAATTGTGATACTGTTAAATATCTAGATTAAATAGATTATCAATAAAAGTAAAGGCTACTGCACATTTTCTGTAGAATCATAAAATTTCAAAAATATTTTAAACATTATTTAAACTTAGTGCCTTATTCAAGGATTAAGTATATATCGGGGAGAATAACTTAAGCTTTTATAGAGCAAAGCTAAGAGAACTTCTAGAGAAAATGAGCACATGCTCACAAAACTGTACATATATAATAAAAGATTGGCGTGATTTAACAAAAAACAACATATTTTACTAACGGTGATAATACATCAAGCAATACAACAGGTGAAAACCTCCGAGAAAAATTGTACACTTATTTTTTAAAGAGGGATTTCTCAGGTAAAAGACTAAGAATAATCGAAAGCACATTTGATCACATGATAAAATGTACCCGTATATAAGTTACTCGTCCCAATTTACACCATAAGGGAAAATGATACCAGGTCACCAGGTCAGCAACCCTGAACCAGACAATATATAACAAAATAGATAACTAAACTATTTCTAATTCATCCTAACCGAGAAGTGAAATCGGCAAAACAGAAAACCTTTCCAGTGCTCAAGACTCTCTCTTTTTCTTTCCTTTAATAAACAATAGAAAATTACATCAAATTCAAATTTTTATAACATATAAACAGTGGAAAACAACAATTACAATCATTAAAAAACAAACTAAGTAAAACAATCAAATGCAATACAACAAATTAGCCATCAATAGACAAGTTAACAAAATATTCCACGATAATCATTAACCCTCGACTAGGCTTGGGCGATTTATACAAATTAAGTAAGTTTACGGATAAATAATTATTAGGGAAAACTTTTTCCTAATATCATTAACAAATTCACAGCAATAAATAAGATGATCTACAGAACCCTCCTCCTTATTTACCCGTATATAAAGATAATACTATTGGTTAAAGAAGTACAGACAGAGGATGGATTAAGTCTATGGGGTGTCTGGAGGGAAAATCAGAATTACCGTGCAAAAACCAATGACGTAATTTATGAACAGAAAAGGAAAGGAAAAGGATGGCGTGAGATAATGAAATCAAAAGTAGATTTAATTCACAAAAATAAATACGATGATCTACAGAACACTCCTCCTTATTTACCCGTATATAAAGATAATACTATTGGTTAAAGAAGTACAGACAGAGGCTGGATTAAGTGTGTGGGGTGTCTGGAGGGAAAATCAGAATTACCGTGCAAAAACCAATGACGTAATTTATGAACAGAAAAGGAAAGGAAAAAGATGGCGTGAGATAATGAAATCAAAAGTAAACTTAAGACAGAAGTTAAAAAATTAACATTGAAATATTTAAATTAGG
>CM063498.1:130574535-130582035 GCA_032207245.1 Pardosa pseudoannulata
AAAAATGTAAGTATTATTTTAGTAACAAATTTAAATAAGTTTGAGTAGTTACTCCTTTGTTTTTATTTGTATTTATGTTGTACGTGTTAGTTTTACGTGTGATGTGTTCTCCATAGTAATTGTTAACTTATAAATAATTACTCAATATTGTCTATCAATATATACGCGAAATTCTACACGCGTACACATATATAAATTTATATGTATATATAGGTTGCATACTTAAATTCGTAAAAGACCTTGTCGTCGTAATCATTTGTTTATTTAAAAACTATTCCTGTTGATGAACCTATATCAAGGAGGTCAGGTAATGTTAAAGGGGATAAGTATTTCCTCACACATTAGCCTTACAAAATTCGAAAGGTGGGCAGGAGCAAAAGCATATTTGGGGCACAGACAAAATTCTTCTTCAAATTGATATACATAAGTTTCCTAATGTCTTCATTATAATTACAGCCACGATTCATTTTAACATTCTTGAGAAAAATAAAAAACTACACATTAGTCTGACCTCATTTAAGCTACAAACAAAATACTCGTTAAACTGGTTTCCCTACTTAAAAATAAGAAGAAATGTTCGCACATGAGGCTAGAATGAATCAGTTAATTGAATCGAGCGTTATGTGAAATACTTAACATCTTTGAAATTTGCAAAATGCCTAAAAACAAACGAATTGATCTGAGCTGTGACAATGAACAGTGTTAAGAGAGAAATTCCAACTCATTTGAAAAGTATACTTCTATAATTTTCTTCACTGTGTATGAAATACAACCTCACATCTTATGAAAGTAAAAGTGATAAAAAGTAACTTTACCCATCACTCCAACTTCATCAATTAATTTTGACTCAAATGAATACATAGATATAATCCGGTTTTACAGTTTCATAAAATTCACAATAGATTATTCTATCAAATGGTGTGAAATATTCATGATAATTCTTTTAAGAATTATCATGTCTCAGAACAGAGCATGGTTTTAACAAAATTTTAGATAAATCTTTCATGACTGCAGGAAACCAGTACAAAAATTTATCGGCATTGTGAACTTCATATTAGGTTTAATAAAAAACCAATAGAATATATTTGTAGTTCTTCACAACTAATCAATTCCATAGAATAAAAAAATATGTCAAAAATGTAAAAGTAATAAAATTTTAATAATTTAACAGTTGTACTAAGAGTGTATGTGCAACACGATACACAGAAAATATGAAGGAAAATCGTGAGTGGCAATTGGAGTATGGTAGAATTATTTTGTAAGTAAGTTATATCTACTTTGTTCTTTAAAAATTTAAAATTTAGCTAAATTATTTGGTTTTAAAAATTAGCTTTCGAAAATTCATTTTGCATATTTTAATGCCAGTACTCTTGAGTTGTTTATTTATTTCTGAAATATAGCAGAATCAATACAATAGTTTTCAGCACTAATATCTAATTAGTAGAAATCATTATAGTTTTTAAAAAAACTGTGCTTAATACAAATTAGTATGCTTTTAACTTTATTTTTAAATCCGTCATTGACATTGCACATTGAAACAAGCCGATATTTCTTTTACAAAAAGATCAAGGTGACCATCTGCCTTAATTCTAAATATACGTATAATGCCGTATATTTGGTATTAAGAGATTATGCAGAAACAAAGAATTTTCCATGATGCGACAAATAGGGTTTATTTGGATAACTCTGCCTAGTAAAGGATGCTGTACTAAACCAAGTTTACCAACTAAAATGTTGTTCTATTGTAATCTTTTTTCATATTCTCAAGCAACAAATATTCACAGACTTGTTAATGCTGAAAATTCATGAAATGCCTAGAGTATAGAAGGCCAGAACTGCGGCACAACAGAAAGAAGAGCGCAAGATGACTACTTACATATAAGTAAAATATGGGGACTACATACTATGTATGGACAGTAGTTATCGGAACGAAGTAGCTATTATTATTTCAGTGACTGAGTAAAGAACATGAATCACAGAATTCTTCAAATACGCAATTCATTAAAATTTGTAAATTATAGGCAAGCATTTATTAAGTTATGTATACATATTTATACGCAAAAATATTTAAGGTGTTCTCCAAAGAATGAAACAGGCAAATCTTTCACTACTTATGCGTTTTATTTTACATTACAAAGTTAGTAATAACATTTTTAAAGCAACTGTAAAAAAGAAATCTATGCCACCGGATTATTTAGGAATTCTTCCTAAAGGTTTACTAACCCAATATAATACCTGATGTTTGAATTATTAATCATTAAATGCCTACACAAAAGACTCTGATCCTAAAATCCTAAAAAAGAACTTGTGTTGTTATGAATATAAATGAATATTACCTTTTCGTAAAATTATAAGGAAGATAATGGAAAATTAATTATTTCTTTAGTCAGAACCATTAGTCAGAAAAACAGCCATCCATAAGCAATAATCTATACTTTCTGAATAGATATTAACCATGTTAAAAGTTTCTGATAAAGAGAAATTTCTTTGTTTGCGATACATAAAATATTACATTAAAAGTTTTTAGAAAGTAATCTTTTGGATATGAATATTTTATGTGCCTAGAACAAAGACATTTTATGCATTTTTGTAGAAAGTTGCGTTACATTTTCGAAATAAAGAATAGTTTTTTAAAAAAAACTGAATACCGTTGCTGTTAATATCATAATAGAAAAATTTTAAACAATCTAGAAGTTTTCTTGCAAAATATCAACAGGTACTGGAATAAGGTATAGTTATGTCATTTCAGAAGAAAGCTACATCAGATTAACATCCTTAAAAGAACATTGATTTTGAAAATTTATTTGTTTTTATATTATCAAGTTACAATATAGTTACGAAATAAATGTTTATCTTCTTGTGATTATTTTAAAAGATATGTATAGTAATATTGAATTCTTTTAAAGTCAGTACTAGTTTAAAAGATTTGAATTGGGATCATATCCTTAAGGTCAACCTGCATCATAAAAATGTAGAGCTGGTATAAAATCTTCTGATAATGTAAACGATAATGAAGTCCTTAAGATATTATTAAATTTCGTTTTTATTTCTATCAACGGAATACATAAGATAGACATTTTAATATGGCATTCTTTCATGAAGATGTAACATTATAAAAATACAAATTTTGATAAAAATCTAAGCAGTGAAATAATGCGGATTAAAATTAGAAATAGTACGATTTCGGTATTATTTTTATCATAACAATGAATAAAATCATAAAATATATATTTCCAGTCACATATTATTCACTAAAAGTGTGTTAGGAGGGAAACTTTATTTTATGATAAGACGTTGAAAACGAGTTGAAACACTGAAAAATGTACCTTTATAATGTATTTTTATTTGTATTATCATTAATAATTCTTAAACTTTTGAAAGTGGCTCTCTGAAGAACTAGTTCATCTGCGGAACATATTCTGTCCCAGCCACTCTGAACAGGTTAATATTAAATTTTATGATTAAATCACAAATAACAACGAGATACTCTAAACAATCAATACAAATGTTAGGTAAAAATTTTGGAAACTCAATTCAATTAAATATTTAGTAGTAATTGTTTGCACCATCATGTCTTCAAGTAAGAGAAAATTATACTGATACTATTTTTCCCCGTCTTTTATTTAAAATTCATTTCAAAGTTTAAATACAACATAAATGTTAAGTAAAATGTTTGGGAACGCAATTCAATTAAATAATTAGTATTAATTGTTTGCACCATCATGTCTTCAAGTAAGAGAAAATTATACAGATACTATTTTCCACCATTGTTTATTTAAAATTCATTTCAAAATTTAAACACAACATAAATGTTAGGTAAAAATTTTGGAAACATAATTCCATTAAATATTTAGTAGTAATTGTTTGCACCATCATGTCTTCAAGTAAGAAAAAATTATACAGATACTATTTCCACCATTGTTTTTTTTTAAATTCACTTCAAAATTTAAACACAACGTAAATGTTAGTTAAAAATTTTGGAAAGTAATTCCATGAAATATATCGTAGTAATTGTTAGCACCATCATGTCTTCAAGTAAGAGAAAGTGATACTGATACTATTTTTCCCCGTCGTTTATTTAAAATTCATTTCAAAGTTTAAATACAACATAAATGTTAGGTAAATATTTCGGAAACACAATTCAATTAAATATTTAGTAGTAATTGTTTGCACCATCATGTCTTCAAGTAAGAGAAAATTATACAGATACTATTTTCCACCATTGTTTATTTAAAATTCATTTCAAAATTTAAACACAACATAAATGTTAGGTAAAAATTTTGGAAACGCCATTCAATTAAATATTTAGTAGTAATTGTTTGCACCATCATGTCTTCAAGTAAAACAAAATTATACAGATACTATTTTTCACCGTTGTTTATTTAAAATTCATTTGAAAGTTTAAAATTTCCATATCAACTAAGTCACTGGTATCAAACTAAATAAATTTTTATTGATTTATTCTTACATTTCAATAGCCTGTTTCGCGAATAATTCTTAGATTTCATAAAAAATGATGAAGCAATATTATTTCATTATTTCTAAAGTAAATTAATCACAATGGGGTGTAAATAATGGAGTCATTATTTTTGGATATGCAATAAGAAACTTATTTTGTAATCTGTCATTATCGAACACATAAATCATAGAATAGTAATGAAACAGATATATTTTACTGGCATAATGGCACAAAAATTAATTAAAGTAAATAATTTTTCAATGATTGCTGCTCTTAATTGTTGTTAAGTGTGGCTTAGATCTATGTCGACTGAATCATTACTCGGGTTAAACAGTGTTTTCATTAGTCTTCAGATTTTAGAAAAAGGATTACCCATTGGGATTTGGACAAAGTTTTAATTACAATAAATATGATTTAATGAGTGTATTTTGCCATGCAATTATCTCTGGAAAATTTCCTCGTGCTTGGTTTGCAGCATTAGTAAGCAGTTACTTCATTAATCTGAATATATTTTGTTGTTTTTAATTCAAGACATGCAGAAAATGGATTAATATGTTATCAAAGATCAGTAAATTATAGACAATATGGTGTGAACAACAGAGTCATGACTTTTTGGAAGATAGAGATGTCTTTTTTTAGATTTTGTTTCTTGAACCATAAAATAGTAATGAAACAATCAAATTTCCAGGCTTAACGTCACAAAAGTTAAATAGAATAAATTATATTTCAACAACTTATCCTTCCTTGTTATTAAATGTCACTTACATCTATGTGCACATATTTATTACTCGTAATAAACTACATGAAAAGACCAATTACGTGTTATAATATGACAAAGTTTTAACTGCAGTAAACATGATATAATGAGTGAATTTTTATTATTGGGTGGAAAGCATTTCCTTCTGTATAATTAGAAAAATAGTAACTAGTTATTTTATGAGTTTATCTTTATAACACTTTTTAATAGCCATTTGAGATTTACGACATACAGAAACTTGGTAAATATTTGATCAAGGATCGGTAAATTAAAAGCTACAAGGTGTACATTCCTTATTATATGTGAGATGCAATAACATATATCTTTGTTTAACTGTTATCTTTTATATCATAAATTAAAAAGTAACAATTAAACGATAGTAATACAACGAAAACATTTCACTGGCTTGATATAAAAAAACATCAATTGAAGTAAATAATTTTTGCAATGAATGCTATACTTACATTGATATTAATTTTAACTAAACTTTTTGTGGATTCATAATCAAGGATACTATTTTTTCTCGTTTTTATCTATTTAAAATTAATTTTAGACTTTGATTTTTTGTGTAGCATTGATATAAAACTGCACTATGGTTTTAAATATTCAGTCATGCTATTCAATCACACTTGTTTTATTTACGATTCTATGATTTCTTAAAGATGACAAAATAGTGTATTTCCACTATTTTAAAGTAAATTACACATAATATAGTGTGAATAAAAAATTCATTAATTTTGACTGATGTAATACGGGATTTTTTAGTCATTAATTTCTCATTTTTTGGACTATTTATTTGTTATTTTCTGTTTTATAGATCATACAACTTTAATCAAAAAGAATCACAGGTTTAATGGATTAAACATTATTTGAAGTAAATAATTTTCCAATCATTTCTGCATTTCCATTCTTATTAAGTGTACCTTAAATTTATGTGGATTTATTCATTACTCTTTATAATAAACGTCTTCATTTGTCTTCAGAATTCAGAAAAAGAGTTACCCGTTGGGATTTGGAAAGAGTTTTAATTGTAATAAATGTGATTTATTAATTGCTGCTTTGTCAGGCAATTATATATGGTAAGAATTGCTTCGAGCCTATTCTGCAGGATTAGCAAATAGTTGATTTATTAGTCTCCAAAATAAATTTCATAAAGTCATTTTTAATTCACGATATACTGAAAATTGATGACACATCACATGCTATCCCAATATCGCAAAACAAAAATAGTTTTAGTGATTCATTGCTTTCAATCCTCGACATGCAAAAATGTTTCTGAATTGTACATGATAAACTAAAGTGTTAGCTTCTTTAAATTAAGGTAAAATTTATTATAGAGTTTTTTTAATGTTTTTCATTTTTGTTGTATAATGTAAAACTATTTTTTTAATTAAACATATTTTCTACAGTCCTTTCTGTACTTTTTTTATTTTTTCATCTTTCGAAGGTCCTGAAATATGTTATCATAGTTATGTTCTTCTATATTTATAACTGAGTAGTAATATTAGCATAAAATTAGATGTTATAGCATATGAATACTATTTTTAGGATTAAGCCGTGTTTTTAAGTTCTCAATTTCAAAAATTGAGGCTATTATATTCATGGAGATAATATTTTATGACTTTAATGATATCATCATGCATTTTGTTGGGATTATATGTCATGCATGATGTTGGGATTTGGAAAGAGTTTTAATTGCAATAAATGCGATTAATTAATTGCTGCTTTGTCAGGCAATTATATATGGTAAGAATTGCTTCGTGCCTATTCTGCAGCATTAGCAAGTAGTTGCTGTATTAGTCTCCAAAAGAAATTTTCATAAAGGCATTTTTAATTCACGATATACTGAAAATTGATCACACATCTCAAAACAGAAATAGTTTTAATGATTCATTGCTTTCCTTCCTCGACATGCATAAATGTTTCAGATTTGTACATGATAAACTAAAGTGTTAGCTTCTTTAAAATATGGTAAAATTTATTATAGTGTTTAATAATTTTTTTCGTTATTGTTGTATAATGTAAAACTGATTTTTTTATTAAACATATTTTCTAAAATCCTTTATGTACTATTATAGAAATTAAAATTAACTACTTTTTAATATTTTTTCGTCTTTCGAAGGTCCTAAAATATATTATCGTAGTTATGGTCTTCTATATTTATAACTGAGTAGTAATATTAGTATAAAAGAACATGTTATAGCATACGAATACTATTTTTAGGATTAAGCCGTGTTTTTAAGTACTCAATTTCAAAATTGAGGCTATTATATTCATGGAGATA
>CM063498.1:130589535-130592035 GCA_032207245.1 Pardosa pseudoannulata
AGCTACGCTTGCTACAATGCTTTAGTAAAAAACTATGAGTCTGCTAAAACTGACGAAAAAGTATATATATATATATATATATATATATATATATATATATATATATATATATATATATATATATATATATATATATATATATATATTATATATATATATTTATCATCAAGACAAGACTATGTATATCCGTGCCCAAGAAATATAGTATTATACTTTACTGATATACTGATAACACTCAAATTATTCCGCTGTGTATAACGTATGTCAATTTTACCTGCAGCAGAAGATCCCCAATCTCCCAAACTATTCTTTCTGTGGTCGTATTCCTTGATTCCGGTTGGCTAACATAAATACCAGTAAGGCAGAAGTACAGAATACAGTAATTACCTTGACCTTGATCTTGAGGATGACCCATAGCGTAAAGGGAAAATTCAATGTGATAAATTTAATAGTTCTGTTTTAGGATGAAAATAAATATTAAATAAACAAATACTTAACAAAGCAAATATGTAAAAAATAATGTCTAGCTCTCCTTGTCCACAAATACTTTTTATATAAAGTAGAATTTAAATGTAAAATCTAAACTTAATTGATATATATTGTATCTGTAAAGTAGATATAACTGTAAGATATATTTCCTCAGTTTTAGTTGTGATATACCTTTGATTATTGTAGCATTTGCTCATTGTGTCATATTCCAAAGTTTACGCTGTACTGAAAAGTTTATTGCCAACAAATAGATTGTAAATACATTTTGTCATGTCATCTCGAATAGTAGAAGCCAATTAAGGGACCCCTAAAAGTCAATATTGTTGTCTAATAGAAATAATTATTGGAAGACTGTCAATCTCCTATTTTTGTTTATTGGAGAAACCAGCTCTCTATCCTATAAAACAGAGATGAATTCTGTCACTGATACCTCAGATGTTCATTTCTGAATTCTAAGCTACACTTGGTACAATGCTTTAGTTAAAAACTATGAGTCAGATAAAACTGCTAGCAGGACAAGACATGTATATCCGTGCCGAAGAAATATAGTATTATACTTTACTAATATACTGATAATACTCAATGTATTACGCTGTGTATAACGTATGTCAATTTTAACTGCAGTAGAAGATCCCCAAACTCCCAAACTATTATATAATTGGTCATTTTCCTTCCATCCGGTAGGCTAACCTAAAGGCTAGTAGGGCAAAAGTACAGAATACAGTAACAGTTTCTTCCTATAAGAGTCTGTTAAAAATGAGTGTGTTTTATCTAATTAGGAAAAAATATCGCCTTTTATACCATAAGACATAAAAGACGATATATCGATATATCTTAAAAATATCGTAATATGTGTCTCCTACGTGTGTATTTCAATTCTTAATTTCAAGTAATAAGACTGTATTATAAATCTACTTTGAATTGTTTTTTTCCTTTACACTGAGTTCAGGCATTTCTCCCTATTTTTAAATAGTCAATTTTTAATATCTCTCCAAGTCCATTAGTTCTATGTATCAATAACCAATAATTTTTGTGAACAGAATTCCTGGACTCACCTTAAACACAAGTAATCAAATGTAATTATTTTAGTGAGTTCTATAAACTTTAGTGAAGACAAAACTGTACAACAACCATTCCAGATTCCAGGAGTTATGTGATATGTAAAATAAACACTCTGGTGATGATGCAAAATAATGTTCAATTGTTAGCACTGACTAACAATTGAACAAGACGAGTGCACTATATTGGAATATTTTTATCATCTAAACAAAACGTAGACTAATGTGAAGTAATTATGCTAAAATTCACTATCATTTTTTCTATTCTTTCCACTTTTACTAATAAGTTTATATAAAGATTTTTTCACTTTATTAGTTAAACTTAGATTGTTTTATGAATACATTTTGTTTTTTAATGGAATTAATCTTAAGTACTTTATAACTTAAGAAATTGACTTTCTCATCAGTTTTTAGTTAATAAATATTATTGTGAAGTGCTAATAGCATTTGTTTTACTATAATGTTTAATGTATTTAGGATAAAAATATAAATTCGTCACCTGTGCTTATTGATTTTAGAAGAATTTTATTTCACTCATAATTTTATTTATATTAAATAAGAAAATTAATTTATAAAAAACATTATTATCTTCATATTAAAAGTTAATAAATATTATTCTGAAGTGTTAAAATATTTGTTTTACTATGATGTTTATGAGTTTAGGATAAAAAAAATACAAATAAATTAATTACCTGTGTTTGTTGGTTTTACAAGAATTTTATTTAACTCGTAATTTAATTTGTATTTGATAAGCAGATAAACATCTGAAAACCATAATAAGGTTCATTTTAAAAGTTAATAAATATTATTCTGAAGTGTTAAAGAATGTATTTTAATATAATGTTTATGTGTTTAGGATTAAAAAAAACCGTGACCTGTGTTTATTGGTTTTACAAGAATTTTATTTAACTCTTAAATTTATTTATAGTTAATAAGTAAATAAATATACAAAA
>CM063498.1:130594535-130619535 GCA_032207245.1 Pardosa pseudoannulata
ATATATATTTATATATATATATATTATATATATATATATATATATGTATATATATATATATATACATATATATATATATATATATATATATATATTTATATATATATATATATATATATATATTATATATATATATATATATAAATATATATACATACATACATACATACATACATATATATATATATATATATATATATATATATATATATGTATAAACAGTTTTATATTTGTATTCATAAAATTTATAATTTATACAACAGTTTATGAGTCTTTTTCAGTCATATTAAACTGATTGGAATTCTAATATATTTTAGTAAACTATATTTCTAAAATATTTAAAAAAGAAATAGTATTGGGCATTCTCAAAATTTATATTTCTTTATAATAAAATTATTTCAATTGTTATGAAGAATGAAATTGATTTTATTACTTAAAGACATTCTTAACGCTTTCAATGCTTTATGTTTACATAAAAGAAACCACAGACATGGAACTTTAGTCATTCAAGTTTAAATCAAATTATCATAAACTTACATATACATTTCTGTAGAATATTAAAATAATTATATATGCATTTGCAAAAAAACTTTTTTGAATTTTACTTTAAAGTAGAAAAGCATTGAGAAGTATGTTTTTTTTTATTTTATTGTTATTTAAAATTCCTTTGTTGCTGGAAAGCCTACATTAAGTAAAAACTACTTACAAGTCCAAATATCCTAACAAATAAATTGCTGCTCATTTAATAATTGGCCCGGGGAAGCATTCAAGCAGTCCAAAAGATGAGCAGAAATAGCAGGGAGGATATAAAATCAAAGTAAGTTAATACTCCTGCAGAAAAAGGAAAAGTTCGCATGAGGCCGGAGGGACATACCCTGTCTAATTCAGTTTTTATTTTTCATTATTTAAACACCGTATTTGTTTTATTGATTTAAAAAAGAACGTACATTTTTATATTTGTGTCTAGACATCATTTTCACATGCTGTCATATTTTCTTGAAAGTTTTCAAAGTGACTATCAAATACTCATCACAATTTCAAAGACAAATCACAATTTCATTTATTCGTAATACAAGGAAAAAAACTTTTTAATTATACTTTATATAAATAATTATTTTTTTCTACCAAAAATGAATTTTATAACAATATTAAATGCACAATATACTTTGATTGCTTATCTCTTAGATTTACACCACTGGATTAAAAAGTACTTTATTTTATTTTACACTAAAAATGAACGATTAATCCTTTTATAAACTACATATTAGATTTTAAAATTAACTTCATTAAATTGTAAAATAGTATTTTAAAATTTTAATATGAAAATTAAAAGTTAGTATACATAATTATCTCTTTTTATTTTTTAAATATTTCTAGTTTTAAATTTTAAGTATAAAAATTTTAATGAATTATGTATAACGGTGTTTTATTCTGCCCAGCTGCATATTTTTTCAGCATCCATAGTAAAATTAATGAACTAAAGTTTCTTAAAACAATGGTTTATTTAAAATTACTTTATGCTTTAAGGTATCAAGTAACACATGTGATTAGAGAAAAGAAACTTTCCTTGTGTAATCGAGAAACGTAATCAAGTATTAAAGACGAAGACAAAAAAAAAATCGATTGTAATGTCTAGTTGGTATTATAGTTAAAACTTTAACTTTTGTTAAGAAAGTTTCTTAATTAGCTTAAATCTGAACCAAGGGATAAATAAGCATCTTCATGTGAAAGTACATGTATTCTTTTAGAAAGCACAGATGTAATGAAGTTAGGACTTATAATTTCGTGAAGAAGAATTTTTGCTTTTTAAGAAGGGATGAATTTACTAAGCTAATTTAATCATTGTGAACATGTACGTCAGCTTTTTCTAAACTGTTTACTTTTAATAGAATAGCTTAAATTCGGACATATTTTATTATGATAAAGATCTGTCCGTTTCTGCAGGAAGGAAAAGTCTAATGTTGATCCAACGTGGTTTCCATTCGCTTATGAAATTATACGCATTAAAAAAATTAATTGTAGGTTTTAACTTTAGAATTATTAGAATTATTATTTGCACAATCCCTTTAAGGTTATAATTATGTCTGGCGAGAACTGGCTTTGTTAATATACATTATATTGTAACCCCCTGTATAATAATAGCCTAAGTTATCTGTCCGTCTGTACTCGAATTAATGAAGTGGTTGGACCTGGAATGGATAGAGGCATCCATATTGGATTCTTGATGACTTAGGGTTAGCAAAATTCAAAGTGAGCCAAGTTTATCTTCTACCAAACTATCGATCCGATTCTAAAATAAATTGGTATAAATATGCTTCATATCACAGCAAAAAATACTATCTTTAAAACGTTTGAACTCCAACTCTTCCCCCCTTTTTCAGCATTTATTTCAAGCCATTTTTTCACGCCCTATTTTACCCAATTAAGACCAGGCATTTATCACGCTTTTTTATCAATTTAACAATTAATCACAATTTATCAATTTATTACATAATAAATAGTAAAAATAACATTTTTCTCTAGAATTGTGACGTTATTCCTTTAACTTTCTCATTTAATCATTTCTCATTTTAAATTATTTAAGTATCGTCTGCATTATTTTCATACGTTTCACCACTGAACTTATATATTACGTAAATAATTTTCTTTTATATTTGGCTTAAATAATAGATTAGTTACATATGTAACGATTTCAAATTTAATCGTCAATTATTTTTGATGGAATGAAACTTTTACCACCAGTATTGACTACAAATTATTTTCATAAAAGTCTAGAAGTCTATTTTAAGTGCTAACAGATATCTAGAGTTTAAGTGGCATACCTTTGAAAATTAAGAATATTGTTCGTTGTGTTTGTTTTTATACATTACCACGCTGTTTGCAATCGATTCACTAAATTTTGGACATCATTCATATATTCCTCCAAATAATCACAGTCAATATTAAAACCTCTGCTGATAAACAAATTATTTAGAGTGTACCAGATAATTCTCAGTCAAAAAACAAACCATTTTTTCTACTTGTTTCATAGGGTACTTTACAATTCTGGAAAATTAAAAATTTTACTGATCCCACCATATGGCGGGCTATATGCTAGTTTAAAAAAAATTTAAATATTTACTGAAAAATGAATTTACTGTAGATTTTTATTTGGATTTTTAAAATGTGATTTCAAAAACATTATAACTATAAACAAATATGTCAATATATAACTGTGGATGTATATTAGTAATGAACATCTGGAGACTGATATAGTTAATATCAGTTATACAAATATTTTTGTTTTATACAGTGTGAATTAAGTGAAATAACAGACATACACAACTAGAGGTTACAATATCCGAAATTTTTAAATTCAAATTTAAAATTCTAATTCTTATTAAATTTTTTTTTGTTAGTTAAGATATGAAAACGTATCCTCGGTCAAACTACTTAAATTGAATTTAGGGTTAGTCAGAATTGATATTTAAAGTTTCAAAATACAACTGTATATTGTCGTGTAGTCCTCGTTATATATTTATTAACAACCTGTGATCAAATGTATAGTAGAATTTATTTTAAATTGCGTTGTGTTAAATATTTATTTTACTACGATTTAACCACAGGTTCTGAGCAACTACAGACATTAAAATGAAGAATCAACTAACCTCTAAAAAAATGGCAACTGAGACTAGCTTAATATAAAAAAGTAGATTTATTATAAAAAAACATTTATACATCTATTTACAACAAAATATAATAAGTCAATAATTAAGCTTAGTCAAACTATTTAAATTACTTCTGACAAACTTTATATATAATTAGGAAAATTTTGTAAGTCGAGAGAGAGGACCTAATCTCGATTTCAAAATGTAATGCAAAAAGATGGGTACCTTTGTGGGTCTAAAGTGATGGGCCCGGAGCACTTCTGGTTGAAGGGTATGAGAGGGAAATTTTTTTATCAACCGTTGATCTGTTGTCTCTGGGGTGCGACCGTACAACTTTTGCAGGAAACCTTCTGGCAGACTTGGCTGGAGTATATAGCAACTTCCTTTTGGGACCTCCGAACCAAACTCTCTGGGTCCTTCTAATCCAACTCCCTGGGGCCTTCTCTTTCAACTCCCTGGGACCTTCTCCTCCAATTCTCTGGGGCCTTCTCTCTCAACTCCCTGGGACCTTCTCCTATAATTCTCTGGGGCCTTCCGATCCAACTCTCTTGGGCCTTCTCCTAAACTCTCTTGGGCTTTCTCCTCCAATTCTCTAGAGGCCTTCTCTTCCAATTCTCTTGGGCCTCCTCCTCCAATTCTCTGGGGCCTTCTCTTGCAATTCCCTAACTTAGTCCCCTCCTTCTTCTTGACTCCCAGTCGGGATCGTTGCCAGAAAGTCATTGGTCTCAGCAAACCCCGCCCTGAGACCACCAACGTGAGTAACCTTATCACCTCTAATTTGGCCCTGTCCCTTAGGGACTCATAAATACTCCACAAAGGTACATTCTTATTTAATGTCAAGTACGGAGACAGGATTCTTATCTGTGACTGGAATCAGACCCCCGTACAAGACTACAATATTCCGTTAAATTATGGTCCTCTATCTCTGACGATGTGATGAGGTCAGATTTAGATCCCGAACATTTTACTTTTTTTATGAATGAAACAATTATATATCAGATCTAAATCGCCTCATCACATATATCTTTAAATGTAAACTTTACATTACAACTAAAACACAGATGTAACTACAAAACCAGTATAAAAAACTGTCATGATTAAAATGGATATTTCCATTCGAATCTGTAGACCGACATTTTTCTCATTTTCTATATTTTCTTCTCTTTGTCCCAAAAATTTAAAGAAAATTTATAAAATCGTAATAAAAATATGTTTAATCTAGTGCTATATCTAGATAGATACGGACATACCTACATATTTCGATGTGAATAAAAAGATAAGATATAAGTACTTCTTAAAATAAGTACTTAAGAATCCTCAACATCCAATAAAGATACTTCCCGCTATAAAATTAAAAAGTGCTCAAAAAACATCACGGTTCGATCTCTCTAGCAGTGTGTAATCTACTTTAATAATTACATCCTGGTCTAATTAACCTTCGTGGAATAAAAGTTAAGGTTAGTCAGAACTGCTATTTAAAGTTTCAAAATACAACTGTCATGATTAAAATGACAGTTGTATTTAGTTGTTTTATTTTAATCATGATTAAAATGTCATGATTAAAATAAAACAACTGTCATGATTAAAATGGATATTTCCATTCGAATCTGCAGACCAAAATTTTTCACATTTACTATACTTTACTTCTCTTCGTATCAAAAGGAAAAGATCCTTATAAAATGATAATAAAAAGATTTTTAATGCAGAGCTATATCTAGATAAATAGGTAGAGAAATACCTACATATTTAGATGCGAATAAAAAGATAACATATTAGTACTTGTTAAAATACATACTTAAGAATACTCCACATCATAGAAAGAATATTTCCTGCTATAAAATTAGAAATGTTTGCAAAAAACATCACTGTTCGACCTCTCTAGCAGTGCTTAATCTACTTTAAGAATTACATCCTGGTCTAATTAGACCTCGTGGAAAAACCGTAAACTCATCGTTCTGTTGCAAGCAAATAAACTTTTAAAAAAGTATTATTTATTTAACCGAGTTTATTAGTTATATCACCAAAGATTATATCTGTAAATTAAATTTACTTCATCAAAATGTATACATTACATTATTAACATATGAATAACATGTTTCTATAACACACTATAAGAAAAAAACGAGAAAATAATAAAATCATGTGTCTTTTCACCCGTTGTATGATAAATTGAACTGAGTAATTTGGTAATACAGATTTTGGAACAGCAGGCAAAATTCCATATATTACATTTATTTAATGAGCATACCAAGAAAAAAAATAACAAATACAACCTTTTAGTATATAAAGAAAATGTAGAAAAAATCAACTATCTTAATTGTAAGATATTGTGTATAAAACATAATTGAGTAAATAATAAATACACTGGGGTCGTTTTTAACAGTTCGTGAATAATTGAATCGAGTCTTTTAATAAAGAGAGATTTTTTAATACCATTCATGAATTTTTCAGTACATTTGATTATCAAGATATAAACGCATTGCTAATGTGTTTTCTATGTTAATGAGTTTCGGCGGAAGGATATAAAAACTTTTTTAGAATATTTATACTAAACATTTTCAAAAATAAACAGAAATAGTTGAAGAATAATTATACTGGAGATTTTTGTAACAAAGTCATAACAAACATGCTCGCTAAATTTAAGAAATCAATGGAACAGGGTTTAACTCTGTAGTCGAAGATTATACTAGGTGTTCAAAAAAGTCTCATTACTAAACCCATCAACATAAGGTTCATGAATGAAAATTACAGTGATGGAGAACCTAGTCATAGTTAAGTTTGTCATGTTCAACTATTTTAAATAATTTTGAAAATAATTAACGTTTGCTTGTATAAAATTTTTACCACAATTAAAACATCGCACTAACAAGAAGAAATGTTTTCAAGCCATATGCAAATTCGAAATCACACTTTTTTTACTTTCGTATCAGGCTTTTCAGACATTGCACTTCATGTAATCCACATTAGATTTTTTTCTTTTTTCTACAAGATAACTCTATAACGTGATTTCTAAAATCATGTTATAGAATTAAATGGTTAAACTACATAGATATTTCGAAATTTACTTAAAGGCAAAAACAAGTTTTGGTTAAGCATTTCTTAGTTATTCATTCGAATGAAAGCCTAATGTGCTGAAGCAACTTTTCGATTCCAGTGATTCGAATCTCACTGCTGGGATATATATGTAGCCATTTGAATTAGAATTTAAGCAGTATACTCCAGCCTCGTTCACGACGAGTAGTAAAATAGTAGACTATAGTCATTGAAACCTAAGTATTCAATAAATTATTTTATATAATTTACAGCGAGATATTGTCAATTTTGTATTTGGAATTACAAGGGTTGGAACTTTAAAAAGGAAAACTATTTATTTACATAAAATACAAAAGTGATTCATATCACTATGTTTTACAGTCCTTCAGTATAGTAGCCAGCATTGTGTATAACCCATTTCCAACGATGTGGAAGTTGCAGAACACCTGTAGCAGGACCTGTTCTGTTGATAGTTAGAATGGACCGGTCTACTGCTACAAGAATCTCTGGCTCTGTTCTGAAGCGAATGACTCAAAGTAGTTTCTTTATTATAGGAATGAAGACAAAGTCACAAGGGCTTAGAACTGGGAAGTATGGTGGAGGGTAAATCACTTCCCAGCTCCATCGATCGAACAAATCAGTCACAACTTGCTCTGTATGTGGACGAGAATTGTCATACAGAATAATATGGGAGTTCTGTAGAAAGTGCAGATTTTTCTCATACTCAGACGTTTCTCCAGAATGTGCAGCAAGTGGTATACCCAAATCCTGTCTTTCAGGCCAGCTCACAAATGTTTCGGCATCGATCACTGTTCATTTGTTCGCCAAGAGCATTCACTTCTATTTCCCTGACACTAGGAGGACCTGGCCGATGCATGTCTGGCCCAATTTGGCGTCCTTTATTGAATTCTTTTACCCATCTTGCTACAGCTCTGTAAGACATTGCAGATTCCCGTCAAGCCTCGTGAAGCCTTAGATGATTTTGTCGTGATGTAATACCTCTTGCAAATTGATTTTTTATCCAATTTCGTTGTTCTTGTTTTGAAAACATATTGACAACAGTTTAGACAGCAAGCTAGTACATTTATAAGTTCTTCGAGTCACTCTGCAATCGTATAACGTAAGTCGAGCCGTTTTGCTGAGAGGTAAGGCAGGTATGTAGCTCATGTGTAGCATACTAGACATTCTTTGGTTTTGGTGCATAGTATTTTTACAACAGTGTTGGCACCATTAAAGTTCCAACCCTCGTATTTAGCTTCCTAAAAGAGGATTCCTTTCACCATTTCTGGAAAATAAATGTACCATCTCTGTCTAGAATCTTCAGAAATCCATAAAGATTGGAGTTCGTTGTTGCCATGATTAGTAATTCAATTCTCAATCGAAATAAAATGAGAATTCTCTCATTTTATTTCAGATTGGGCATAAAATTCCGATTGGGTGTCGAAACCCTTAGATTTCAAAAATATTTTCAGAAACTTTAAAATCAATATTTTGAATTTCACTACACCTATTATTGAAAATATAAAATATCGCTATTAAGTTAATATATATCAAGTCGCCTTTTTAGAGCGAATAATATTTCAATCAGCAACACTGAGTTATTTCATATTTAACTTAGCCTGAAAGTTAATATTTAGGAACTGTAAGTCGAATACTTTAGTCATTTCTTGTAATTAAGTATATGGAAAATCCCAGTATTGTCTTCCGCTGTACAGTATTAAAAGAATTATTAAATGTGAATTTATTGCTATCTAAACGTGATTTGCTGTAAATCGAGAACTAGAGCAGATATTAATGTAGAAAAATGTATAATACATTCAATAAAAGAAAAGTTTTGTCTTTCTAGTAGTAAAAATGTGAGATTTATTGAGTCAGTAAAGATACTAATCATTTACAAATTTCCACCTATCCATTTTATTGCAAATTAAATGAATGAATGAATCTTTTCAGAAGAAAATAATATCTTATTAATCTGAACGTTTACTTAGAACAGAATCATGGATATTAAAAATCAGACATTAATATAGGAAAATGTATAATATATTCAATCAAAGAAAAGTTTTGTTTTGCTAGTAGTAAAAATGTGAGATTCATTCAGGCAGTAAAGATATTAATCATTTACAAATCTCCATCTATTCACTAAATTGTAAATGAAATGAATGAATGAAAATTTTCAGAAGAAAATAATATCTTATTAATTTGAACATTTACTTAGAACTGCATCATTGATACTAAAGAGCAGACAATAATATAGGAAAATGCATAATATATTCAATCAAAGAAAAGTTTTGTTTTTCTAGTTTTAAAAATGAGAGATTTATTGAGTCAGTAAAGATACTAATCATTTACAAATTTTCATCTATACATTTTATTGCAAATGAAATGAATGAATGTAACTTAAATAAAAGAAAATGATATATTATTAATTTACCTAGAACAACATCGTGAATAATAAAGAGCAGACATTAATATAGGAAAATGTATAATACATTCAATCAAAGAAAAGTTTTGTTTTTTCAGTAGTAAAATTGTGAGATTTATTGAGTTAGTAAAGATATTAATCATTTAAATATCTAAATCTATACATTTTATTGCAAATAAAATGAATGAATGACATTTTTCAGAAGAAAATAATATCTTATTAATTTGAACATTTACTTAGAACAGCATCATTGACTCTAAAGAGCAGGCATTAATATAGGAAAATGTATAATACATTCAATCAAAGAACAGTTGTGTTTTTCTTGTAGTGAAAATGTGAGATTTATTCAGTCTATAAAGATAGTAATCATTTACAAATCTCCATCTATACATTTTATTGCAAATGAAATGAATAAATGAATCTTTTCAGAAGAAAATAATATATTATTAATTTGAACATTTACTTACAACAGCATCATGGACACTAAAGAGCAGAACTTAATATAGGAATATGTATAATATATTTAATCAAAGAAAAGTTTTGTTTTTCTAGTAGTAAAAATGTAAGATTTATTCAGTCAGTAAAGATATAAATCCTTTACAAATCTCCATCTATACATTTTATTGCAAATGAAATGAATGAATGAAACTTTTCAGAAGAAAATACTATTTTATTAATTTGAACATTTTTTTATTAAAAAAGTATCAAGGATGCTAAAAATAGCATTTCATCAGGTTTGGAATTGTCCTCTGTATTCTAAAATACAGTCAACAGAAATTCTAAAAAAATATAGCTATTTTCTAAGAATGTTCTAATTTGTAAAGACCGTTAACAGACATTATGTTTGAATTGGAAAATTTTGAAGTTTTTGTTTAATGTAGAATTTCAAAATTAGTATGTGATTCTTACATTGTCCTATAAATTCATTTATTTACTGAAAATATGAGTAATGACCTTATGTACTATTTTAAATATGATCACATTAATAGAAAAGTGTTAAAGACTTTTAATGAATATTTATTTCATTCCAAATGCCAATAAGCATTCCATTTTCAGATGTCAGATAGATAGAGAAACATTTTTATTCTTTATATATATATCTTTCAAGTGAAGATTTATATATGACAAGAAATAACTTTGTGTCGAGTGTGAAGAAGCTATCACGAGAAAAGTATTTATTGATATCAAAATAAATAGACTGAAGTAACTGATATATGATGATAATCTCATCATACCTTAAGATCATTAATCTGCTCCTCCGTAAGTATGTAATGGAAATAAATGATTACGTTACGGCCTAAATTAATGATCCGATAATGATTGAGGTTTCTCATAATCACACGTAAATTGTTATTATGATGTCTAAATATAACGAGATCGGTAAGTAGCTCGATGCGCTTCATAAAAACAGCCAATGCATAATTTTAGCATAAAATATTATTAATTATAACATAAAATGGACTAATTATTAATGTGTTTCCATAAAACACACCGGAAACGAGGATTGATTTTTTTATAATTATATCAAAAGCCATAAGTTAATTCATATATTCTGACTAGCTGTTAATTTAAAGATCATATCTTCTATTAAATGTATAGCTTTACAACAGTACTCGTCAATAAAATTGTAATCGCAGTGCAATTTACTTAATCTTTACAGCCTATAAATTCCAAAATACTGATTGCCTGGAAATACCTTTATTTCTGATTACCATTAATGCACTGATAATCACTCGCATTATTTTAAGAAAGTATAAATCTCAGTACAAGAAGTGATATTAGTTTAAATAAAATAATAATAAAAAGTATTGTATTAAGTTTTAAGGAATAGTTCCAGAGCGAACAACCTTGCTTTATTATCCCTCTCACCTTCCAGCATTCATTTTATTTCTACAAGGTGTCCCCGAAGTCCGTGTACAAACTTGGAGGGGAGGTAGAGAACTTCGTGAAGAGCCATAATTACATAGGAAAGCATAGGCGGAAAAGTAACCCTTACGAGATAAAGAGACACAAAGACAATAAGGACAAGTACAGAATGTTGTGTAAAACGCTTTATTACATAAAAAACAATAATAAATAAAAAGTATTACAGGAGGTGTTCGAAATTGCTGCCATTGGCATGAATGCGCGCATGACACCGAAGCTACATGGATGGGCGGACATTTTCGAAAATATCGGGCGTTTCACGGATCGTAGCAGTAGCGATGGATATCCGGTTGCAACGGCAAGAGCTGGTACACTGGTACTGGGATTTCGGTCGAAAGCATGCAACACACCCTATTCAAATTCGGGTGTTCGTGCTGTTCGTGGCCGTCCAGAACCTTCAATCGTAGCTCTGAAGGATCCATGTTCCACGGGGTTCTGAAGCATCCCTGCGAACGTTTGATGCCTCGTTGGATACCTTTCCCGTAACAACCGAACAGCAGCATGTCCATTTCCGTTGGTTAGACCTTAGATGAAATGGATATCTGCCAAATCGGCTATCGTAATTCACGTTCATCGCACGCTGTGTCTGAACTGAGAAAACCACACATGCCGATCTTGCGACGTCGAGTATGGCGCCACCTATTACTTTCCGCCCATGCTTTCCTATGTCATTTTAGCTCCTCACAATGTTCCTTAACTCCCCTCCAAGTTTGTACACGGACTTCGGGGACACCCTGTATATAATGTCATTTTTTAATAAGTAAATAGTAATTTTATAAGCAAATATTTTTTTTCATTTATTTAAATAATTACATATTAGCAAAGAACTTTTAGTTTAAAATTTAAAAATACTTTTAAATGTAAACGCTGAGAGAAAAATATCAAGTATTCGTTGGTCATTCATAATTTAAGTGTTCGCTTTTGAGATAGTCAACTTATTCCTTCTGTTTTTGTTTATTAAGTTCAATTGAATTTTTTTTTCTTTTATTAGATTTTTATTTTATTAAACCTATAGGTTCACTAAATCCCATATAAATTTCCTGACTTAAATAGACAATTATTTTAATATTGTGTTCCAACAAGTTTTTGCATTTAGTGGCGTCTTCTATATATTCTACATTTCGTACATGATTTAAAATATGATTAAAAACTACAAAACATATAGCAACAAAAAATAAAATCGCTTACGTTTCAAATTTCTTGTAGAAGTTTAACAAGAAAAAAAATATTTTATATGTTTCATTTTGGCCTTTTTTTAATAATAATATTTTTAGATACAATTTATAACAAAATTGAATTTGATATAAGTTAATTTTTCACTTTAGTATTATTTTTAGTCATACCCACTTCATCAAGACTCTTATGAAGTCATCGAATTTCCAAGCCTTTCTGAATTTAATATTGTTTTTGTCACACATTTCTGACAATTCTTGTAATTTCTGATTTATATAAATGTTTGGTTGGTGTGTAGCTCTATAGTTCTTTTTTTCCTACATGACTGTTAATCAACCTGGAAACTGCTCTTCAAAGCTGATTTCGAAAAAATATAATTATGAAAAATTATTCCATATCACATATGAAGTCTAGAAAAGTTTTTTTATAATAAAATGTAATATACAAAATCTGCAAGTTATGTTGATTATAATTGTAAAATTATTCCTGTAGTTTTAAATAAAACCTACTTTACATTTAATACATTAAATTTACTACAGGGCCCATGAACATATTTTATAAAAACTATAGTTAACTTTTCTTTCTGATCAACTGAGTAACCAACTTCATACAAAAAAGTAACATATCACGCTTTAAATAACAAAAAAATTGTACTGAACTAGTAACTAGATAGACAATAATAATTTAGGTATATATAAGTACTATATTATTAGTTTTCAAAATGTCTAACATTAACCCTCTGACTGCTCAATTTGTAAACCCAAATAGATGTCTTTAAAAATTGCGGATTTTTTATTACATAGTTTAAGTGTATATATAAATTAGAGAATTGAAATACTAATTTTTTTTCTAGAAAAGATTTTAATATTGACTTTTATCATAAGAAACTAAGCTTTTATAAAAACTAATTTCAGCTGTTATCACATAAAAAACTTATTTTTTAATGAATTAATTTCATTTGAAATACAGTTAATTTCTATTTATAACATACTATCTATTATTCTATTATCTAATACAATTATAGTTCTAGTCATATAATTCTATTTATTAGCTAATTAAATGTCTAATACTGTATATAATTTATTCCACTGTTTAAAAGGTGAAAAGGCGGAATGTGCTTCTAAATAAAGGAACAAAAACACATGCCTTCGAATATCGCGGGATGAGGAAATTTTGCTACATTTGAATTGCCCGTGGAAATCGCGGGATGAGCAGTCAGAGGGTTAAAAAATGTCAGAGTAATCACAAATGATAAAAATTCCAGGCAAATAAGTTCAGGGGAGATTGTGGGAGGCAAAAAGAAATTGCTCGACAAATTTCTTCAAGAAGCAAAAATAAGTAATAGTGAATGACATTTTGAAGTGAATGTGCTTAGTGGGAGGGGGAGAATATTAAATTAGTTAAAAAATTTGAAGAATAATTTACAGTTATGAAAACATGCTAAAACGCACTTAAAAAAAGTTTAAATTTTACTCTGAAAAAAATTAAATAAAAGCAGATGATAATCTTAAATTATCAGAAATACTTCATTATATGACAAATATTCAATTTCTATAACATAGTCATACAGACTCCATGACCCAAAGCATTTATAAACCTCTCAATTGTAAATGACCTAATAACATCTATGCCGTCAGTGGTAGTGAAGCCCATGAAAGTGTACCGAAGAGCAGCGCCTTACCCATTTAACCATCTTTCACTTTTACATAAATGGAAAACTTATCTTGTGAAATATTTTTAATCACTAAAATATACAAATGAAATGTTAGTTTTCAGTAAGTTAAAGTTCAGTATGCTTTAATTAGTATATTAATAAATAATTAAAAATATATCTCTAAATCTGATTAATTATTTAAAAAATAGCTTTGAATATTAAATCTGCAAATTTTATAAATGAGTTTTATAAATATATTAATTATATATATATATATATATATATATATATATATATATATATATATATATATATATATATATATATATATAATTATATATATAATTATATATTTATAAATATATAAATTAGTTTTATAAATATTATAATTTTAATAAATTAATTAACTGCATTATCGCAGAAAAATCTGTATTAAATATAGATTTTTAAGGATATTAAAATTTAATCTTAATATATTTCCTCTGAAAAGGTATTTGGTAGATAGTTCTGTTAATCTTCTGAAAATAAAGTTCTATACCCTACTTCAAAGGAGACTGAACATATGTTTAGTATTTTCTGGTATTATATGTAGGAAATCTCAAAGGTAAGTTTTAACTAATCTAAGACTATTTTTATTCTCATTTCGACGTTTTAAAATTTTCAAATATTAGATTAACTTTAAATTCATCTTTTAACCGATGAACTATTGAATGGATCAAATGTAATGTTTTAGATCTCATATAAGAGAGAAAAATGTTTCTGAAGAAATTTAATGCTCTCTGAATATTCATCTAAGCACTTAAAACTTGAGTTAATCCTTAAAATGCAAAGTATTTCATATTTTCAGCATCAGTTATTCAGATGTCAAATACACTCATGCATGAAAAGTATTTAACACAAGTTTAGGAGTTTCTTGTATTTTAGAAATGTTAAAATTAATCCGAGTACTAGTTTGAGTTTTCTTATTCTATTTGAAATATCATTGTATGGACAATTTAGACGTTAATAAGGTAATATTTTAATCAAGCTTATTTTCTAGAACATTGAATATGATTTCTACAACGAAAAAATACTACTAAATTCTATTAAAAAAATGTTTTTGTTTGTAATTTTAATTTGTCAATTACATATATGGATTATGTATATTTAATATAAATGTTTGAAAATCCTGCCTTTTATTAGACAATTAGTTATTACTATTTAAAGTTAAAGGAATTAATTCACAGTGTTTTTAAATCTTATCACATTTCCTAACTCCCATTATATTAATATTAACTATTATTTACAATTATCAAAGTGACTCAACTTTTGATTTTTAATCCAGATTGAAATTTCATAATTAAAATAAGATGACAGATAGCTTTCATACATTTATTATCTAAAAGGTCTTCATAGATTTATTATCTGAAAGATTTTAAAGGTGTCTGAAAATACATTTGTAAACTCAAAACTTGAATTCAGCAATATGTTTAAAAATTTTGGGATGTTTGAGATATTTTGTAATGGAAATTTTGATACCGAGTTTATTCCAACAGTATAAAATATGTATAAAATTGTTTGGAAAAATCATGCTTACGGAGATAAATTGTAATTTGAGCCAAGTACACGTATCTAAGTAGAAACATTTCAACTTTAAAATTACTTCCACTGGGATAATCCTTGCTTCTCTAAGTCTCATGAAAAAAGAGAATATTTGAGAAAACGTAAACAGGGTACAGAGTTATTACCTTGGTATTTGTAATTGTAGAATCAGTAAACATTGCACATGACACATTTATTAGCAAGATACTTCAATAGATATCTTTTCTGGGTGAGTTAGGATTACTACAGAGCTATATATCTATCTTTTTTGGCATCCATACTTATGAAATTTTTTATTGCTCCAATAAAACTATTTTGGAGAAAATTAGATTTTTCCACTTTTATAAGCACGTATACGAAACGATTGCGAAATTTGTTCTTATAATACAGTTTACTTGTAGAATTTTTCATTTTTAGAAAACGATTGTAAATGCCGCCTATTTTATCCTCGGCAACACATGTGAAATTACCAGTAATTTAATAATATGTATGTAATATTAAAATCCCTTATTTACATATTTATTTATTACATATTTATTATTAATTTATTAACTTTTGTTCGTTGGAGGTTTGAGAGATAATTCTGATTTTTCCCTTCAGACACGCTATAGACTTAATTCAGCCTCTGTCTGTACTACTTTAGCTAACAGTTAGAGTGTTCTCTTTAAAAATGGGTATTTTTTATCACTTGATCAATTGTGCTTAGGGATTATTCGTAGTCTTTTTACCTGAGAAATCCCTACTTGAAAAGTGTTTGTGTGCAGGATCACATTGTCTGGGTGCACGATGTTGTAAATGTGTTTGTTGTATGGATTTCATTCATCTCACCAGGAATAAAATGTGTTGTGCTTTTGAATGAGTCTCTCCCATATTACATGTATAGATATTATTTCTACAAGAATATAAAATTCTTAGCAAAAGAATTTAATGAATATACCCCACAAAACATCATTATGTTTCACTAATTACTTTGATAAATTCCTTTTCTCAAATAATAACGTAATGTAGTTGCCTCCGTGTGCCTACCTAAGTGTTATTAAGTAAGCAGTAGTACTTTCTTAAATTCTGAAAACTAAGCCTTTTTGAAATTGAATTCCTTTTGCTTCATTATAAGGAAATTTCATTCTCAGTTAGTGAGAGGAAACGTTGACATACTGCTAACAAAGCATGCTAGTTTTCATGCAAAATTTACATAAAATTGGCTTAGTTTCGAATATGTGCTGTCTTCTTTGTTTTTCAAACACAGAAGACAACAAACTTCTGTGCTATAGAAAGTAGGTTGTCTATTAGTTCAGGAAATATATACTTTGCTTCTATAAATAATGACTTCATTTAAAAAACAAACAAATTCAGTTTACTAATTTAATTATCTCCAAGATATTTAGTGCCGGTATCAACAATGCAATTTATGCAACTTTAATTCTGAAACTAAATGTCAAATATATTTTTGTTTGATTTGGAGTGCTACGGTTAACTATTTGCAACACGAGGGCTAATGAGACCGGTACCTACAGCTTAAAGCCAATTCCGAACGGCTACGAACTTCCATGCCACAGTGGGATAAGAACCCTCCAATACCGAAATCCAGCCCCCTAATCAATCGGCCATCGATCGGCTGTCATGTATCTTTTAAAGCCCTTTTATTTAAAGTTTGCCTTATTAGGTTACAGAAAATTCAATTATTAGTGTGAATAATAACATTAACCATGAAGTCCCAATAGAGATGATACTTAGCTTCGTAAATGAAAGGTTGTGGGTTCGGGGATAGAGCCAAAGTAAGATCCACCGTGTTCGCTAAAGGTGACTGGGGTACTTAAAATACGTTCGTAGTCACGAAATCCTATAAGTTCTCAAACGATACCTATGGGGGTGGCAGGCCCAGCTTGGGGATGTTTTATTCGGTACCTGCTTCTAAATTACGAGGACTCAGAGGGAGGTAATGTTATTCTCCTCCGTAGCATGTTTTAAGCTATGTGTGCACCCTGAGTAGTGCTAAATGAGCAACAGTCTTACAACGCTGTTAACCCCTTAATGGGTAGTGGTTTAGCAGTGAAACCACCTATTACTATATTTTCTTTTTTTTTTTTTAAGACATATGATCTCAACGATTTTCTGTGTTTTAGATACTCCAAACTATCAATAGATGGCTATATACTCAAACTTTCAATGGACTACACTTAATTTAGATTTCTAATTGAAATATAGGAGTTTAAACTTTCTTTCCATGGAAACATCAGGAATTTGATTTTATCCCATATAATCCAAAATAACACTTATATATTTACTTAGATACTTAACTACTTAGATATTTATTCGTTATGTAATTTTAATGATTGTTATTCTTAGCTTTTCCCATTATAATTCTATAAGAGAGTATTATTTTTATGCTGTTTATATTTATAAAATCAACCACTTCCCAAATCTTCACCCTCCAAAGTTATATAAATTTTACTTCAGATATTTCAAATTTCTAAGGTTCATAGATAACATTTATAACATAATTCCTCTAAATTCCAAAGAATTTGTATTAGTGAGCTTCAACGGGTTAAGCAGTTAGGATAATGTCTGTATTGCCTGCTGCATTATGAAAAATGATAACTTTCAATAGAATATTTAATGCGAAAGTCGGCGTTATATATTACACTGATTAAGCAGCAGCGACATCTATGAATTTAAACAGACCGTAAAAAGACACAGCGAGTCATTAAGAAAAAAATATCCAGACTACGGCTTATCGTCTCATCAAATTCAAAACTATATTTGGATACTTATATACAGCTATAAAAATATATATTTTAAACAAATATATGAATCAAAAACTAATAAAAAGAATCAGATAAAGCCTTACGTCTATGAAAGTGGGAAAACAAGGATTATCTAATAATAAAAACACTACTGCAGCAACGTGTTACTTCACTCTTTTTCTCCAAGAAAATCATCAAAGGAAATCATTTCAACTCTTATTGATGATATTGATTTCCTATGTTTTCTTGGAATGGTCTAAAACTTACATGTTGGAATGAGAATCACATGGTAAGTTTTTAGGTAACTAATTTGAAGATGGTGATTATCATTAGTGAGCTAAAACGAAAGAGGATTATCTTAATTGAAATCAGTATAAACCACAGAAAACAAATATATTGATTGCCCAAATGCGTACACAACAACAAATCTAAAGTAAATTATCGTAATGCAATTGAAATAAAGTGCATTTACTAAGATTTATAAAAATAGTTTGGATAAGTAAAATTGAATTAAACATGTTTTTTAAACCAAGATTTTGATAAGGGTAGTACAGACTTAATTTGAAATACCTTGCAATAGAGAGTGTAAAATAAAGTACAGTTGTGATTAGAAATATATAAAAAAGCAGATGATTAAATTAAATAACATTGTGTGGTTAAGTATGAAAAACTATTAAAATAACTCAAACAATATAGCAAATGGCAATATTTAACTATCAGTATCAGTTACTGGAAAATATAGTTGGAATTTATTAGTTTTGAAATCAATATAAAGAGAGATATAAGGTAATGAAAATTTTATATTTGTGAAAATAATTGATAATTTTTTACTGATATTTTTTAATAAAAGTATGTCTAAAACAATTTTATTACTTATAAAAGTTTTCACATTTTTTATTTAAGAAATAAACCTGCTGTTTGTGATAATATTGGTAAATAGTTATAAAATATTACTTCGCATATAAATCACTTCAAAGTAATAGTTGATATATTAAATAATTAGGAAAACCTCATTTTCTCTTATACCTTATTTATACTTTGAACATCATCAAAAACAAGATATTTTTTGCTAGACACCTACAGTAGGATCAGTAATATAATGATACAAATATTATTCCAGAACAGATAATATTAGTATAGTTACAGAAAAAGTGAAATATCACATACTCAAATAATCCGAATGATTATGACATTTTATCAGCAAGAAATATTCCTCTTGAAAACGCAGCAAAATCATTGGCAAATTATTTAACAGTGAAATGTACTACAAGATATTTTTACTAGATACATACAATTGGAACAGTAATATAATGAAACAAATATTATTTCAGAACAGATAATATTAGTATAGTTACAGACAAAGTAAAATATCACATACTCAAATAATCCAAATGATTATAACACATTATCAGAAAGAAATATTCCGTTTGAAAAAGCAGCAAAATCATTGGCAAATTATTTAAGTATTTAACAGTGAAATATACTACAAGATATATTTTTCTAGATACGTACAATATACAACTACAAGATATTTTTACTAGATAAGTACAATAGGATCAGTAATATAATGAAACAAATATTATTTCAGAACAGATAATATTAGTATAGCTAAAGACAAAGTGAAATATCACATACTCAAATAATCCAAATGATTATGACATATTATCAGCAAGAAATATTCCTCTTGAAAACGCAGCAAAATCATTGGCAAATTATTTAACAGTGAAATGTACTACAAGATATTTTTACTAGATACATACAATTGGAACAGTAATATAATGAAACAAATATTATTTCAGAACAGATAATATTAGTATAGTTACAGAAAAAGTGAAATATCACATACTCAAATAATTCCAAATGATTATGACATTTTATCAGCAAGAAATATTCCGCTTGAAAACGCAGCAAAATCATTGGCAAATTATTTAAGTATGTAACAGTGAAATATACTACAAGATATTTTTTTCTAGATACGTACAATATACAACTACAAGATATTTTTACTAGATAAGTACAATAGGATCAGTAATATAATGAAACAAATATTATTTCAGAACAGATAATATTAGTATAGCTAAAGACAAAGTGAAATATCACATACTCAAATAATCCAAATGATTATGACATATTATCAGCAAGAAATATTTCACTTGAAAATGCCGCAAAATCATTAGCAAATTATTTAAGTATGTAACAGTAAAATACAATACAAGATAATTTTACTAGATACGTACAATATACAACTACAAGATATTTTTTACTAGATACTTAAAATAGGATCAGTAATATAATGAAACAAATATTATTTCAGAACAGATAATATTAGTATAGTTACAGAAAAAGTGAAATATCACATACTCAAATAATCCAAATGATTATGACATTTTATCAGCAAGAAATATTCCGCTTGAAAACGCAGCATAATCATTGGCAAATTATTTAAGTATGTAACAGTGAAATATAATACAAGATATTTTTTACTAGATACGTACAATATACAACAACAATATATTTTTACTAGATACGTACAATAGGAACAATAATATAATGAAACAAATATTATTTCAGAACAGATAATATTAGTATAGTTACAGAAAAAGTGAAATATCACATACTCAAATAATTCAAAAGATTATGACATATTATCAGCAAGAAATATTCCTCTTGAAAACGCCACAAAATCATTGGCCAATTATTTAAGTATGTAACAGTGAAATATATTTACACTTTACTGAGGGAACCAAAACTTTAACCCCGCTCTTGAGAATAATAGTAGAAGTATTAGATTTACATGTTTTGCATAAAACACTCAGCTTACCCGTGAGTGTTGGTTTCACGTTCATGAATATGCAATACATAATCCCACTATTATTTTAAAGGATACAAGCACAGCTTACTTGTATTTATATAATATTTTCTTGTGAGTAGTGGTTTGGCTTTCATAAATATTCAACACAAAATTTCATTTGTTAAGATAAAAAATCAACCAGTACATACTTTCATTTGTGTGAAATAAGATTACTGTAGTACATATACAACTATTAAACAGAGCCAAGACTTTGCTAAAAAGAATCGAATAAGTTTAAAATTACAAATTTAATAAAAGTATATACAAAAGAAACACTTTATAGCATTAAAAGTAAAATAAATACTATAATATTCACTATTTTTTCATTACACCTAAATATGGATTTTATACTATAGCATTTAGCTTGAACAACCTGACATTGATTCAGAGCCATTTATAAAGATGTTCCCTCTCTAGACAGAGTTCTTCAGCTTTTATAACGGGGTATTGTTCTTCTGATTGATATCGAAGTAATCCCTTTTGTGGGTTAAAGTTATGAACAATTAGTAGCATGTTTGAACACATTTCCGCTCCAGGACTTATAAAGGATGGAGAAAATAATATGTTTGTTATTTTCAAAGATCTTATATCTTTTTCATTTCCTCTGCCCCAATAATTTCCAGATAATCATTTAGGCTTTCCTATTTTCTCTTTAAGCTTAGAGAGATTTTCTGTAGGGAGTTATTTTCTAAACATTTAAGATAATTATATTTTTTATAAATGTTTTTATTTGATATATGTTTCGCGGAATCCAACGATTCTAATAAACCGTAGTTGTATGTAAGTAGTTATATCCTTTTGAAGCAGAGATGAATATTGATGAAGACAAGATTACATAAAAATATGAGATTATAAGAGATTTACATACAGGGATACTTTTCTACATAATTGCCATGAAACCTAAAATGTTCGTCACATTGGTATTCTTGTTTCTAATTCCCTTTTCGAAAAAAAACCTTCAGTGATGCAAGTGTTACTTAATGTTGCTAACCTCAGGGGTATGCTTCCTTTAGGCATATACGGGTGTCACTCGAGTGATCTTTTCTAGTGTCTTTCCTGGTAGTCCTGAGCTTACCTCTGTAGAGTTTGATCTTTATTGGGATTAACCAAATTAATCTTCGAACCATGAAAAACCTCTCGTAGGTCAGATGCAGCTTTATAGCTGACGTGTTTGCTGTCTTGGTGACTGGTCTTCAGTTTGTCAGCTGATGTATATTTTTGGATGGTCGGCTTAAGGAATTATCTTACTTAATGTTGCTACCCAAATATTCTATTCCGGGTAGAGAAGAAAATGATTCAAATGAAAAACAAAACTATTTTACTACTTAAAATTTACTACAAACATGGTACCTTTTCTACAAAAATGCTTTGAATATTCTCCCAATTGTATCTTGAATTCAAAAGATATCTGATGCATTTCTCGAAAAACATTGTCCTTAGTCGTCAGATAGACCTTAATGTTTCTATCCAGTCCTTCAATTCAGAGAAGAAGTGAAAATAACTCAAATGAATGAACAATTTTGTTTTCCTTTATTGCTATTTTGTGATATTTCATTTATTCCATAAAGTAAAATTCAAAACTATCTGTTTGGCTCTCCTTTATAAAAACCATAGAACCCTTTCTCGAATTAAAACATTGAGGACAAAAATTTCACGTCGATGATGTAGATAAGAATATTCCCCATGAATGAATTTAAAAGCGAGGGCCTGCTCTTCGAGTTGAAAACAAACCTTACTTTCTATAAAGGATGATTGACTTTTATTGGCAGGGAAGCGTAAGAAAACACGATATTGGGGTAGGACTGAAAACTTCAACGGACGTATGTTAAACAGAAAATTTCATAAAATGATACAATATTAAATGACGTTATTTATTTACCAAAAACTTACACTGCTAACTTTACATATATCTGGGTGCATTAAACAGCTACAGTATTATATGAGAAAAAAATTCAAAATGTCCTTGCTTCCTACTTTTTTTGAAAAAATAATAATGCAATTTTATTATCGTGAATAAATCATGCATTATTAATACTTGTAAATGACACAAGATGCATACGAAATGTTTTATTATGTTACATAGTAAATGGAATTTATTTATTCGAGTATATATCTTGTACATTTATTGTAATTATATGGATGTGATTGTTTTAAATTTCTCTTATTTGATGTTTGGCTTTTCAAGCTATCATAATCGAGAGAATACGTTTACTAAAATTCTAAATCAAAGAGCTAACATTAAATATTTTCTTCCTCTCAATCTCGGAATAAACCTTGGAAACTTAATAAAAACCTGAGATAAAACGACCACAGATAATCACCTGTTGAAATCATACCACCGAAATGAAACAAAATGAAAATGGATATAATGCTTTTTCTTTCTGTTTTTCTAGAATAAACATAAAAAATTACTATCTTGAGTATATCATATATTTTTCATACTTTATCGTAAAACAAGCTGGATATAAAATGTATTATCGGGGCACAATGTACTTGAAATTTATTTACTCAAGCATATGCCTTGCACGTTTCATTTCTGTAATTATAGTCATTTTTAATTTATAAATTTCTCTAATTGATTTATTATCTTTTTGAGCAAGCATAACAGGGAAAATACAATTAATAAAAATTCCCAGAAGAAAGTGAAAACATTGGATATTTTCTTCCTCTCAGTCTCCGAATAAACTTCGGAATCATAATGGAAATATGAGATAAACCTACCACGGGTAATCAATGGTCTAAATTATACCGGAAAAATGAACGAAAACGAAATAATGACAACAGTTTAGAAACTGAGAGGATAATTTATAAATCACTTTTTACTACAAGTCATCATTAACAAATAAACTATTATATGCCAGATTAATAATCACATTCAAAATTTATTTTATGATATTAAAAGCCAGTTGAAACTGTCTTAGTTTTATTTAATAATGAAAGATAAAATATCAAATATTTGTCCTCTGTAGATTTAAATCACTTGTGATGAAAATGTATTACAATTTTCATACAGTACGAACAAAGACAACATAGTAACAGTTTAAAATATGCCAAGTTTTCTAAAGGATTTAACAGACGTCAATCCTTATGAGCTGATGAAAAAACAGATTCATATTACAATTATTTTTTCCGATAACAAATGAGGCAATTTATCGTATGATTATGAAATTTTGTTTTCCGATTAAGAACATATATAAACATTAAAGGGATTCATTTCTTGTATTCGTTATCTTGTACTCACTCTAACCTCAACTAAAATTAAATCAATAAAATAGTTTTCAATATTAAGTATAAAAATATGATACTTTTAATGAGCATCAAGGAATGGGAAACTGAATATGATTCAATGTGTACCTTTTGGCATGTGATAAGGCCTCAAATATTCTCAAAGAAAAATAAACCAGTTTTATTATCTTGAACTAGCATACAGCCAGTCATGTGACGGTATCAGTAAAGTTTTAATTTTCCATTTTACAAGTTTATGTTCCAGTTTACAATTATTCTGACTAAAAGTTATTTGTTTCAAAGTTTACTCGCTTTGAATTTAGCTAAGCCTAACTCAACAAGGATCCAATATGGATGCCTCTATCCAGTCCAGGTCTTTTGATCGCCAAGAATGTAATTGGTTCAAAGATGTAGGGGAAAATTTTCCGAGGTTCAACGGTGATACTCGAACAGCGATGTTAAATAACGAGAGGTACAGTTAAGTCCCAAACAGTGAGCGAGCTAGAGCAGTGATACAGCTAACAGTGATAGGGTTGTTTGAATGCCCCCAATAGTTCAATGTATATTGATTGATTCAAATAAATCTTTGAAATTGAAGATCCCGATTACAATTCATTCCGGTTCACAGCTAAAAGACTGTGTCTCAAACATAAGATAAGAAAGCGATCGAAATAAATATGCTCCATCCCCAACTATTGAAAAGACCGTATGAAAAACAATTTCCCTTTTATATTTAATATTGTT
>CM063498.1:130629535-130637035 GCA_032207245.1 Pardosa pseudoannulata
ATATATATATATATATATATATATATATATATATATATATATATATATATATATATATATATATATATATATATATATATATATATATATATATATATATATATATATATATATATATATATATATATATATATATATATATATATATATATATATATATATATATATATATATATATATATATATATATATATATATATATATATATATATATATATATATATATGTATATATATAGAGAGAGATAAACATATGCTTGTGTGTTTCGTTGATATCCATTACAATATAATGAATCTTAATTTATTTTTAATTTTTTTTTATTATTGAAATTTTTATATTGCAATCCTATTTGGTGAATTATTCATTTTTTTGCAGATATTTTGAACATACGTCATATTTTGCTTTTCCTTTTACCATTCAGCCTTAGTCATCCAAATGTTTGAAGACAAAAAAGGGAACGATGCCCAATAGTATGTTTGTGCTATAAGAAATTGAAATTAATGTGTGCAAATGGCAAGAATGTTTTTTTTTTAATTCCATCCTCTTTCTATATTTTCAATTTTGCCATTAGATATATAATACTACTGAATAAAATGTCTTATGTCACTTTCTATGACATTAAAAATAAAATGATGTAATTTTTTTATTGAAAAAAACAAAAGGTTCGAAGAACTCTTTTATCCGTAGGACATGTAAGATATCTCAACTTCTTTTTTTATAGATAATATACTAATAATTTAACATTTTTTTTCAAATTATATAATTAATAAATACATATTAATTGAATTAAATATTTAAGGAATCTTTTATCATGTTTCTATAAGGTTTCTTTAACATTAATTTTCTTTTAAAAGTAATATGTACTTCAAATAATAAACTAATTAATATATGAAGTTAAATTTAATGGAAGATTCAATTCAAAGATAAATTCAGTCATCTTTACTTACTCTCTAATTTTTTTCCTTATAATTTAGTAACATCTTGGAAAAAGTTACTACTGTTTTATACTGAATGCAATTTAAAATGCAAACTACTTCTTACAGAATAAAAATAGGATATTTTTGCTTTTGTAATTTTCTTTATAAACATATTAAAAGAGCCTTTATAGTGTAAGACATCTTCAATTACTTCTAGCGTCGTCTGGTGGACATATAATCTTACTTCAAACGACTGTGGCGAGACTCATATAAAAAGCAGACGCTACCTATCAAGCTTAGATGTAAAATCAAGCTAAGGTTTCTTTTAATATTTAATTCAACCCACAATGCAGTTCTGAAGGAAACACTGTAGATAAATAAAACTCTTTTGTCATTTATATCCTTTGGAAATTGTAGGGATTCTTTATTTTTTCCGAGTTTTGCGATTTTGATCTTTTTTTTCAGTTTTATAATCTTAATTAAAATCAAATATCGTATCTTAAATCGCAAACAAAGTAATATAGGATTATGTTACTGTACATTTATACTTGTTATAAATTATGACAACCTAAAGAAGTAATACCATTATTTCTAAAGCTTGTGTATTATGTATTCTGTCATGTTTTTAGCAGTTAAATAGAAAATCTTTCGTGAAAAAGCTAAATGAATAGATTGGTACGGAAATAAAAATATGGCGTTACTCTTTTAAAGTTTTTAACCCACATGGTTGAGCTACAAGCAGTCATAAGAGTCTGAGAGCAGGTGCAACTTTTGTCAGCCAAATACCGACAAAATTGCTTTTGATAATGAACAGAAAATTTGAATTGCCAAAACTATTTTATTCGAAGTTTCAAATATGTTTCAGATTATTTGAAATATTATTTATAGTACCTCGAACTCTGTTCTTTTTATATCGTCGTCTCAGCAAAAATGTGAATTTCAGCTGATCGGACAACTGGATGATGATGTGGTGGAGAAACCGCACGAGACTCTCTCGCTGGACAGGTGCCAGGGAAATTTGCAGTAATCGGGAGCAATCTCGCCGTTCATTAATCGCTATCTTTGGACAAACCGTTTGAGGGATTCTTTGCTGCTTCCATACAATGTAAAGTACTACTGCCGTGTGAGACTCTTTCTTCGGGATGCCATTGAAACAACACTGGAAATTCTTTCACCAGCTTCCCGATGGTCCTCGGTGTTAAGAATCCTCTATTTAGCATCCTATTCTGGGCTAAACAACGTCCATTCATTAGGTAAAGAAGAGCTCAGTTCAAGTGCTCACAAAAGGCACGTTTGCTATTCTGTTATATTTTCATGTAATCTGTATTAAAATTTAAGGCAAGAGAATTTTACAAAAGACTATAATGTATATAATTAGGAAAATATTTATTTGATAAATTTTATCCATATTATTCTGTATCTTTGTACAATTTGTCTTATTTAAATATTTAAATAAATTTAATTATTTTAAAATATATATTATATATATTATACAAAATTTTTAAATATGTTATAAACAGTATATATATCAAACAAAATAAATATTTTATATAAAAAATTTTTCATTTGTACATAATATGTTATATATATATTTTATTTATATATATATATTATATATATATATATATATAAGATATATTGATATATATACATATACTATATATATATATACTATATTATATATATATATATATTATATATATATATATATATATAAATATTTATATATATATATATATATATATATAATATTATATAATATATATATATATATGTATATATATATATATATATATATATATATATATATAATATATTATATATATATATTATTATATATATTTTATATAATATATATATATATATATATATATATATATATATATATATATATATATATATATATATATATATATATATATATATATATATATATATATATATATATATATATATATATATATATATTATATATTTATATATATATATATATATATATATATATATATATATATATATATATATATATATATATATATATATATTATATATATATATATATATATATATATATATATATATATAATATATATATATATATATATATATATATATATATATATATTTAATATATATATATATATATATATATATATATATATATATATATATATATATATATATATATATATATATATATATATTTATATATATATATATATATATATATATATATATATATTTTATATATATATATATATATATTATATATATATATATATATATATATATATATATATATTATAATATATATATATATATATATATATAATATATATATATATATATATATATATACATATATATATATACATATATTATATATATACATATATATATATATATACATATATATATATATATATATATATATATATATATATATATATATATATATATATATATATATAATGTTTATGCATTTATAAACTATATATATTATTTTATTTGTTATGTTATATATTTTATATATATAAATTAGTGTTATATTTTATATTTTATATATTTTGCATGTATATTTAGAACATATTATTATAATCTATATTATATATATAAAACGAATTTTATAAATTGTATTATTTCCAATATTTTATATATTCACATGTATATAGAACATTATCTGCAATTTTTTATAAATATAAAATATTTTATACAAGTGTATTCCATTTCCTAGGTTTTTTTATACTTTAGTTAATATTTATCATTTATGATAGAACGATTTTAGATATTTAAAAACTCCAGGATATAATTTAATTTCTTTTTATTTTTTTATCTCTCACGTACGCAGAATCCGCACTTTTTTTTAGTTCATTGATTTCCATGTGTGTTTATATTCAGAAAAAATTAAAACAAGAAATGATAGGATAATAGGATTCAATTTACATTGAGATGATGCAAACAATGAAACTTCACGAATAAGAAAATTGATAATTATTCAAATAACTTATCAGAAATAAAAAAAATTACACAAAGAACAGCAAATAAGAAAAATCATGAATATTCAGACAAAATTATGTAAATAATAATTATGAGGAAATACATTTATTCAAATATCAGCATAAAAAATATCAGAAAACTTTAAAAACAATAATTTGAAATTGGATGACCAATTGGATAACTAAGGATTGAATTTGCTTATGTAGAATGCAAAGTCATGATATTGTGCAAGAATGAAAAAAAAATTCTTATATTTCTTATATCCCTAACATTCAATATAGAGAACAGTTGGGTTTTCATAGGGGATTATTCAAATAACTTAATGCAGCAGACATTAGTAAAAAAAGTTACATCAGATACTGATACTAATGTGTTCAGTAAATTTTTTCTAAGAAAATTCTCCAAATCACTATCATTTGACTGCTATGAAAATTATTGTGTCAATGTTGCCTCATACATCAATTATGAGAAATATTCAATTTTGTACCGTATTCTATGAATAAGCATAAAAATATTTTTTAGAAAAATTCAAAAACAATAATTTGAAATTGCATGGCCAATTGGATAACTAAGGATTCAATTTGCTCATGTCTGAGAATGCAAAATCCTGATATTGTGTAAAAATGAAAAAAAATATGATTATATCCCTAACCACCAATAGAGAGAACAGATGGGTTTTGATAGTGGATTATTCAAATAACGTAATGCAGCAGACATTATTAAAAAAAGTTACATCAGATACTGATACTAATGTGTTCAGTAAATTTTTTTATTAAAATTCTCTGAATCACTATCACTTGACTGCTATGAAAATTGTTGTGTCAATGTTGCCTCATACATCAATTATGAGAAATATTCAATTTTGTAAAATATTCTATGAATAAGTATAAAAATACTTTTTAGAAAAAATTAAAAACAATAATTTGAAATTGGATGACCAATTGGATAACTAAAGATTCAATTTGCACATGTCTTAGAATGCAAAGTCATGATATTGTGTAAAAATGAAAAAAAAAATTCTTATATCCCTAACAGCCAATAGGGAGAACAGTTGGGTTTTCATAGGGTATTAATCAAATAACTTAATGCAGTAGACATTAGTAAAAATGTTACATCAGATACTGATACTAATGTTTTCAGTAAATGTTTTCTAAGAAAATTCTCTGAATCACTATCACTTGATTGCTATGAAAATTATTGTGTCATTGTTGCCTCATACATCAATTATGAGAAATATTCAATTTTGTACCGTATTCTATGAATAAGTATAAAAATACATTTTAGAAAAATTTAAAAACAACAATTTGAAATTGGATGACCAATTGGATAACTGACGATTCGGTTTGAACCTGTCTCAGAATATAAAATCGTTATGTTGTGTAAAAGAGGAAAAAAAATGGTTATATTCTTAAAGACCACTAGAGGGAACAGTTGTGTTTTTACAGAGGATTATTCAAAGAATGTAAATCTGCAGATATTAGGAAAAACAGCTACATTAGATATTGATACTATTGTTTCCAGTAAATGTTTTAAGAGATTTCTCTGCTATGAAAATTGACTTGACTGCTATGAAAATTATTGTGTCAATATTGCCTCATACCCCAATTATAATAAATATTAAAATTTTACCGTATTTTATGTACCGTATTATAAGCATAAACATACTTTTTAGAAAAATTATTTTCATACGTTTTATGACTGAACTTAGATATTACCTAAATAATTATCTTTTACATTTGGATTATATAATAAATTAGGTACATTTGCGATAGTTTTAAATTTAACCGTTGATTATTTTTTTTACAATGAAAGTTTTATCACCGGTATTAACAACAAATTCTTTTTATAAATGTCTACGAGTCTATTTCCCAGACTAATAAATATCTAGCGTTTAAATTATACATCTTGTTAAATTAAGAATTTTGTTCATTTGTGTGTTTTCTTTTTATACATAACAACATGGTTTGACTAAATGAATTCAATTTGATTCTAAATGACATTCGCAGTATCGGGAAACTTTAGGGGAGTGTGAAGATAAAAAAATATTGAACGTATACCAGACAATTCTCAGCAAACCATTTTTTACCTGTCTCATAGGGTACTTTACAATTCTGGAAAATTAAAAATTTTACTAATCCCTATTGTATGATGGGCTACATCCTAGTACTATAAGATATATAAACACAGATTTCATACTTTGTTTTATTGATGTTTCCTCATAAAAGAGCATATTTATCGCTTTAGGTTGTACTAATATCATTCACTTATTAATTCGAAAAAACAGAGAGTATGACACTGTTTTTTCCCCACTAATAACACCAAAAAAATACTACATAGAATCAAATGCCACATTCTACAAAACACAGACTCGTGGACACAGTCTTTCCCATTCAGCATGCTACTGTCGTCAGCTGAATTTGTTTAAGTGTGTAGAACCTTTAAAACCAAAGCTCATTTGACTGCTATCAGACAACCATGCGCCAACCGGGCCCATTTAGCCGTGAGGCCCTCCAGGCTTACCCCGGCGGCGGTGGGCAGATCGCAAGTATTGGGCTACCCCACTCCGCGCTAAACCCGTCGATGTACCCGGCCCGCGCCAGTCGCGCTGCAGGCGCCAAATTCGGGTGACCGCAGTAGAGGTGCGCTGAAGAGGAGGGAATTTGGAATACTACTGGATGCTTAGCTGACTTCTTGACGCCGGTGATTAGTGAGGGTGGAACGAATTGCGCGGACCAAGGAGAAGAGGAAGAAGTAACCATCGGGAATTTTGCTCGTTGCACCGAACTTGACGGGGAACCGACATGGCCGAATGAGAGAGACAGGAGATTTTGAGAGGCGACACTCGTAATCCTGGGCCGTAGTTCCATCACTCAAATACTCATTGCGACGGGACATTGGCCCACCCCGCGGAACCCCCGAGACCCGGCGTGCCCGAAAAAGGGAAAAGCTGGAACCTAGCTTAGTTCCAGGAACCCGAGAAAAATACTGAACAACCAAAAAAAAGGGGGGGTGGGGGAGACTAAAAAATGGACAGTGGTCCTCTTGGGAAGTGGTTCCCCTTAAGTTCATTGCGTGGTCTGCCCTAGGGGTCATGGCTGCGACATACATTAACCACTTTGCCGAGTCACTCATCATTGCAGGACTGCTATCAGACAGAATACACCCGGACTGTCGAAATAATGAGAGAAATTAAAACAATTAATGAAAAGTATACTTACCTGCTTAATATAACATAGTCGAAGCACGACATGAGTTGTATAGAGATACCAATAATAATTTAGAAATTAACATTGACTTTATGATTTACATGGTAGTGTTATCTCTCTCTAAAAATAAAATTGTTTGGAATAGAGACACCAATATTTGCTTCTAAAATTTGAATAACACATTAAGTAATATTATAGAAAAATAAAAGGAAAATAATTTTTAGTTACACTTATGGCACAAAAAAAAATAGCTTTGCATTTTTACCAATATTTTTTAAACACGAGGAATGAACATATATCATCGTCACGTAATGGTAGCTGTAGATGGATTTAGTTAACAAAAGAGAAGTAGCTTTTGCAATAACCCAATACCACCAGCT
>CM063498.1:130642035-130647035 GCA_032207245.1 Pardosa pseudoannulata
AATATACTAAATAATAAGAATGAAATGTTATTATTTTGATTTTCTCTGATGATGTTAATAAAAATCTACTGCATGGATAGAACGTTGCTCTTCGGTAGTCGAGTTCGTTAGTTTAAATCCACTACTGGAGTGAATGCATGTAAATTCCATTACAGAATATTCCCTTTAATGTCAAAACTCTAATATACAATACAATATATATGTGTGTGTGTTGCACTATGGAAGTAGAGACAATCTCCCATGGCTTAAATCGTCGATGGCCTCTCAAAATTTCGGTGGCTATGCAATTTTACAACTGAAACATTAGCGGTAAGGCTCTGAAATGCGCTACGGAATCCCGTGAGATTACAAATAATAAAAACACTAGCAACGATATTTGGATTTAGGACGTTTCCTTCCTAACGAACGGGAACAAAAATTGTGGAAAACAATGAAGATGAGATTAGGTTAAATTTTCTGTATATTTTCAAATATATATTATATATATATATATATATATATATATATATATATATATATATATATATATATATATATATATATATATATATATATATATATATATATATATATATATATATATATATATATATATATATATATATATATATAATATATATATATATATATATATATATATATATATATATATACAGGGTGATCCAAAAGTAAGCACGAACAATTCGAAAACGAATGAATATAGATTCAAAGATACGGTTTGCACCGAAGGGATGAAAAAAACCATATTTTGTGTTACAACGAAAAAAATATTTATGTTTGTGTCCAACAGATAGCGCTGTAGTGTTTTATTGTATCAAAGGATGGTTTACAAATAAAAAAAATGTGGACAACTTACGAGTTAACTTTATTACAGTTAATTAGTACTACAGTAAACTACAAAATACTGAAAGTGCTGTCCATCATTCAGTAGTACAGCTGTGAGACGAGTCTCCACACTGTCACACCATTTACGTGGCGATATGCTCGCAATGTTACTTTCCGAATTCTAATAATATAGATTAACCGTGAGGGATTTCTGCTGCAGTTTCTAATTTTTATCTAGGTTGTTGCTTTGCATAATCCTATATCAGAAATTAAACACCGCTATATTGGTAGCCAATAGAAATTTTTTCATTGACACAAAATCCGGTTTCTTGTCCATCCATTTGATGCAAACCGCATCTTTTTATCTTCAATCCTTTTTGAATTATTCAATTTTAAATTTCGTTCTGACTTTTGGATCACCCGGTATATATATATATATATATATATATATATATATATATACATATATATTTATATATATATATATATATATATATATATATATATATATATATATATATATATATATATAGTGTAACATTATCTGCTACTTAAACACAATGAAATAGGATTAAATGAATATGGATTGGATCAGCGTTGGAAAAATGACAACCCAATAAGATTTATGATTAAAAAAAATAAAGCATTCACTTACTATGACTTTGAATATTCTCACTCCCTACGTCGTCCAAACCATCCACTTTAAAGAAAACCATGAAAAAAGAAAGACTATATAGCCGATTTAATCCCCTCGCTCTCAGCGAACACTATTGTATTATTTTTTTACAGATGGCGCTACCCTCAACGGTTACAAAATAAACACAGTTTACAAAACTATTAAGCAATTTTTGTCGCATCATGGTTGCTGGACGGAACATCCTCCGGGGCGGGCAGTAGCGCAGTGAACTGGTCTCTTGATAAGACCAGAAACATTTTTGAAGGAAACAACTCTTACACGGCCATCATCAACTGAGAAACACTGAATCACACGTCCAGGAAGCCACCTTAGAGGTGGAAGTTGTGGCTCATGGATTGCCACCAAATCTCCAATCTGTAGCTTCCGACGTTGCTGAATCCAAGCCTTTGGCAGCAGGGCAAATATTAACACATTCTTTAACAAAGTTGAGGAAGTTCTTAAAAGAAGTAAATTCTTACCAGATCAAATATACAACCTAGATGAAACTGGTGTCATAACTATGCATGTTCCTCGTAAAGTAATTGCTTCCAAAGGAACCAAACAAGTGGGCAGATGACTTCAGGAGAACGTGGTCAACTTGTTACTACGATCAGTGCTATTAATACCATTGGGAATTCTGTGCCTCCTATGTTGATTTTTCCAAGAAAATATTTACAGAATATATGTTGAGGAGCTCCACCTGGAGTAATTGGATCTACCAATAAAACTGAAGAAAACCGAATTTAAGTGATTTATATAACAGTAGTGACAGCAAGGATATACATTATCCAAGTGATGGTAGATTCCCTTCAATTAAATAAAGGTAACAAAAAAAAATGAAAAGTTTCTCAAGAGAAGAGAAAGCTTGAAGTAGGAGACTATGCACTAATAAAATTTGCAAGTAAAAGAAGCATTGTTGCATTTGTAGGTCACGTTGATAATGAAAACACCAGAGAGTATAAAATGTCTTTTTTGAGAAGAAGAGACCAAGATGGGTGGTCATTTTTTAATCCTAACAAAGAAGAAAAATCCTTTGTAGAAAAAACTGATATTCTTGTGAAGTTTAACACTCCTAAAGAAACAATAGACCAAAGGTGCATTTTGTTGGAATTTAAAGAAACATTTGTTGGCATCAAATATTAGATTTGTTAAAAAAATGTATAAACTTGAAAAATTTTCAGCTATTTCTCTTTCATAACAGTTAATAAAAATAATTTGAACACAATTTTGTATTTGTTATTTAGTGTCCCAACCTACCCCATACTGTGGTGAAGGTTAGGACATTGGAAATGTATTCTATTTCTTTTATTAAGAAGCAGATATGATGACAATATATGGATGCATGCTTATTTTTTTTAATTAGCTTTAAAAAAATCATAAAAATGTCTAACTGAAAAGTGTCCCAAGGTGCCCCGGTCTCCCGTACTATTATTTTTTACCAGTGTTGATGTATTAAAAGTAATAAAAATTATAACTATAAGCCTGGAATAAGTTTTTTCTAAGATAAGTTTACTAGATTAAAGGTAATTATCCACTTTGTTTTTAACCTTTTTCTCGTTTTAACCTAAACAGGAAAAATGCGGCCAGTATTTCACTGAGCAGAAATATATGGAGCCTATTGATAACGTTCTTTGTTCCAATGTTTTCCGCATTGGCTGAAAACAAAGGTTCGTTAAGAATTCCGAAAAGCTTAAGTGCTTCCAAAGACTTGCATCAACTCCAGTTGTCGTCAAATTCTTCTTTGGTTTTTTTCTTGGCACAAACACCTAAATAAACCATTTCTTATATCCATTTTATTTCTACACTTTTGCGTTTATTACATATTTATATTTATTATATTTCTCATCTTTTAACAATTTTGTTAACTTCATCCTTTATTCCTTTCATTAAAAATGCATAAATTCGTTTACAACATAAAAGGAAAAGAAATAATGCGAAAATTAGAAAGATTGAAACTACGCAAAATTTATACAAAAGATTCTATTTAAAGGCATTTTTCTCTTGAAAAGGAATACAAATAAAATAAAAAGTTTTAATTCTAATTTTTGAAAGTAATTGTATTCATAAAAGGTAATATCTTGCAAAGAATATAAAAGAGATTTAAATGGATTCATTTACCTTGCAATAATTAATTGTTTCTTAGGAGAAAAAATTTTTCCTTAGAGAGATAAGTACATTCCGAGCAAAATAATCTTCACTCTACCAGCCATTTTTAATTTTTTTCATGAAATGAAATGTCCTGTTTGTTTTCTAGTAAAAATACGATCAAAGCTGTTTCATAAAGCACATACCTTTATGAATAAATATTTATTTGTTTAATTTCAAGCAACATATATGTATATAAATATATGAAATAGAAGCATCCTGGTCACAGCATCCAAATGCTGTTGTGTAGTACATTGCTGTTGTTACTTCCAATCCATTAATAACCCAAGTCCGCTTTATATTGCGTCTTTAGTTATAGTAAAATGCCACTGATCTATATTACAATATTTAGATATAGAAAGAAAGATACGGAAATATGCTTAAAAATATATAAAAAATTAAAAGTAAAAGAAGCACTCCACGTACTACATCTGAAAGAAAAATTGCCAAAGTCTAAGAGCACGCTGCATTCTGTTCCTTCCTTCTGAACTACTCCAGCAATCCTATATTTTTCCATTATTCTGTGCTGATGCGTCCGTTTTTCCACTGACCTGTGCCCAATGCGACCTTTCCTAATTCTGTCCAGATTGACAGGGACTCCAAGGGTGGTCCTGAATCGCCTCCTGTAAACCAATCACAACTCTCCAAAACTTGGTGAATTTTAAGTGCAATCGTTTTCACTAGCCACACCACACTCTTCCTGGAATCGTTAAAAAAACTTAAGCATGCAACCCACAACGTGTGAGTGCGGCGAGCAAATCAGTTTCATAAAGGTTATGTAAAACATAGCTGCACTCCACCACACTGTATTATTAAAAGATTAGAACCCATTTATAATATAAATTATAAATGAGATGAAATGATGTTATTCATTCTCGAAGGGACTTCTGACTCCTCACTCCAGTTAAACATTTTTTACGTGTACACATAGCTCCTGGAGGTCTATAACATCATATGAGTGTTGTGTACACGTAGGTATTATAATGCTACAATCCTGCAGGAGTGTTCAGTATATATAAAACATGATTAACTCGAGTGAAGTGTCAGAACACTCTTCCGGCATTAATTAAATCATTTCAATCCATTTATAATTTATATTATATATATCATTAATTAAAATAGTGTACTGGGTTTATTTTTAATATGTTTTTATGTATGTAATATCCCATGACTATGTATTACATCATTATGAGTAATAACAGAGATGATTAAGATATATCTGGTCAAATTTAACTAATTACTCATTTAATATATTATATATATTGTCATATATCGAACACTTTTTGATTTAAAATATCTACCTAAAACTTTAATATACAATATATATATATATATATATATATATATATATATA
>CM063498.1:130652035-130684535 GCA_032207245.1 Pardosa pseudoannulata
CATAAATATATTTGTCTACGTAATAAAAGCATATATAGAGCACTTCTTCATAAATCTTATGATTTAATGAGTATTAACAAAGATAACTTACTTTATTTAACCCAAAAGCTACTACTATTGACAAATGCATCTATTTTCTAGCCTAAAGGAAATGATACTAAAATATATTACTTGTTTGAGTATAAACAAATTTTCAGCTTCTGAACTGTGTATAATTTTCTGCATAAATATATTTGTCTACGTAATAAAAGCATATATAGAGCACTTCTTCATAAATCTTATGATTTAATGAGTATTAACAAAGATAACTTACTTTATTTAACCCAAAAGCTACTACTATTGACAAATGCATCTATTTTCTAGCCTAAAGGAAATGATACTAAAATATATTACTTGTTTGAGTATAAACAAATTTTCAGCTTCTGGTGAACTGTGTATAATTTTCTGCATAAATATATTTGTCTACGTAATAAAAGCATATATAGAGCACTTCTTCATAAATCTTATGATTTAATGAGTATTAACAAAGATAACTTACTTTATTTAACCCAAAAGCTACTACTATTGACAAATGCATCTATTTTCTAGCCTAAAGGAAATGATACTAAAATATATTACTTGTTTGAGTATAAACAAATTTTCAGCTTCTGAACTGTGTATAATTTTCTGCATAAATATATTTGTCTACGTAATAAAAGCATATATAGAGCACTTCTTCATAAATCTTATGATTTAATGAGTATTAACAAAGATAACTTACTTTATTTAACCCAAAAGCTACTACTATTGACAAATGCATCTATTTTCTAGCCTAAAGGAAATGATACTAAAATATATTACTTGTTTGAGTATAAACAAATTTTCAGCTTCTGAACTGTGTATAATTTTCTGCATAAATATATTTGTCTACGTAATAAAAGCATATATAGAGCACTTCTTCATAAATCTTATGATTTAATGAGTATTAACAAAGATAACTTACTTTATTTAACCCAAAAGCTACTACTATTGACAAATGCATCTATTTTCTAGCCTAAAGGAAATGATACTAAAATATATTACTTGTTTGAGTATAAACAAATTTTCAGCTTCTGAACTGTGTATAATTTTCTGCATAAATATATTTGTCTACGTAATAAAAGCATATATAGAGCACTTCTTCATAAATCTTATGATTTAATGAGTATTAACAAAGATAACTTACTTTATTTAACCCAAAAGCTACTACTATTGACAAATGCATCTATTTTCTAGCCTAAAGGAAATGATACTAAAATATATTACTTGTTTGAGTATAAACAAATTTTCAGCTTCTGAACTGTGTATAATTTTCTGCATAAATATATTTGTCTACGTAATAAAAGCATATATAGAGCACTTCTTCATAAATCTTATGATTTAATGAGTATTAACAAAGATAACTTACTTTATTTAACCCAAAAGCTACTACTATTGACAAATGCATCTATTTTCTAGCCTAAAGGAAATGATACTAAAATATATTACTTGTTTGAGTATAAACAAATTTTCATCTGAACTGTGTATAATTTTCTGCATAAATATATTTGTCTACGTAATAAAAGCATATATAGAGCACTTCTTCATAAATCTTATGATTTAATGAGTATTAACAAAGATAACTTACTTTATTTAACCCAAAAGCTACTACTATTGACAAATGCATCTATTTTCTAGCCTAAAGGAAATGATACTAAAATATATTACTTGTTTGAGTATAAACAAATTTTCAGCTTCTGAACTGTGTATAATTTTCTGCATAAATATATTTGTCTACGTAATAAAAGCATATATAGAGCACTTCTTCATAAATCTTATGATTTAATGAGTATTAACAAAGATAACTTACTTTATTTAACCCAAAAGCTACTACTATTGACAAATGCATCTATTTTCTAGCCTAAAGGAAATGATACTAAAATATATTACTTGTTTGAGTATAAACAAATTTTCAGCTTCTGAACTGTGTATAATTTTCTGCATAAATATATTTGTCTACGTAATAAAAGCATATATAGAGCACTTCTTCATAAATCTTATGATTTAATGAGTATTAACAAAGATAACTTACTTTATTTAACCCAAAAGCTACTACTATTGACAAATGCATCTATTTTCTAGCCTAAAGGAAATGATACTAAAATATATTACTTGTTTGAGTATAAACAAATTTTCAGCTTCTGAACTGTGTATAATTTTCTGCATAAATATATTTGTCTACGTAATAAAAGCATATATACAGCACTTCTTCATAAATCTTATGATTTAATGAGTATTAACAAAGATAACTTACTTTATTTAACCCAAAAGCTACTACTATTGACAAATGCATCTATTTTCTAGCCTAAAGGAAATGATACTAAAATATATTACTTGTTTGAGTATAAACAAATTTTCAGCTTCTGAACTGTGTATAATTTTCTGCATAAATATATTTGTCTACGTAATAAAAGCATATATACAGCACTTCTTCATAAATCTTATGATTTAATGTGTATTAACAAAGATAACTTACTTTATTTAACCCAAAAGCTACTACTATTGACAAATGCATCTATTTTCTAGCCTAAAGGAAATGATACTAAAATATATTACTTGTTTGAGTATAAACAAATTTTCAGCTTCTGAACTGTGTATAATTTTCTGCATAAATATATTTGTCTACGTAATAAAAGCATATATACAGCACTTCTTCATAAATCTTATGATTTAATGAGTATTAACAAAGATAACTTACTTTATTTAACCCAAAAGCAACTACTATTGACAAATGCATCTATTTTCTAGCCTAAAGGAAATGATACTAAAATATATTACTTGTGTGAGTATAAACAAATTTTCATCTGGTGAACTGTGTATAGTTTTCTTCATAAATATATTTGTCTAAGTAATAAAAGCAACATATATACAGCACTTAATCATAAATCCTACGATTTAAAGAGTATTAACAGCGATAGCTTACTTTATTCCTGTAGCAAATCCAACTCAAACGCTACTCCTATTGACAAATGCATTTATTTTCCAGCCTAAAGGAAAGAATACTAAATATATAACCCTACAATAACTTAATGGGATGACTACATCAAATATTAGATGCTTGTGATGTAGAAGAGATTTTGTTCTTGGCAGTAAAAATAATGTTTGGGACTGGCTTTATATTCTCCTCATATATCTGCCGCATTTATCTTTTCGTTCTTAATAGCCGAATGGAAGTTTGATATCTGTTAACATCGCTTATATGAATACTTTTTTTCCATCTGGCGGAGATATCATTCGGAGATGACGAAAAACATAGCAAGATGTGTTCCTGAAACAAAGGGAAAAGATATGCGTAACATATTACTACTCTTGAAAAATAAGACAAATCTGTATTATCAGTAGTAAATTATATCCTTGAAAATATGCAGCTCAATTAGAATAAACGAAGCGAAATCCATAGTTAAGTTTTGCCATTATATTGTAAGGTAGATTTAAATAGAATTTAACATTTAGAGCCATAGATTATCAAAGAGTGAATCTATTTCTAATTCAGTCGCAAAGTGCTGGCTTTGAAAAATATAATTTCTTTAAACTCTTTTGTTTTACTCCTACTTTGAATTCGACAGTTAGCATTATTTTATGAACAGATTTTCATTAAAACTGATTACATACGATAAAATCAGTCACATTTCTTGATTATAGTATAAAATAATTATTTTTTATTTTGTTAAAGTGGAAAGACATCCTAACGATGTTAATCAGGTTATGAACATTTTTCAGACATTTCGCATTCATCTACATTCTTATAATTAGCACAAATACTGAACAATAAAAATCTGTTCAATACATCCTAGACAATACAAATAATTATAATTACACAATAAAAATCTATTTAATTAGACAATAAAAATCTATTAAATTAGAAATTTTAATTCTTATAAATGCTATTTTTATTAAACTTCAGTCACAAATATTCTAACTGTGCATCATATTAGACTAATTATTTTTGATTTTCACTGTATGCTTAGCATTTATTTGAAACAATTATACTAGAAATTGATTTACCCTTACAGGGAATAAATTTATAAAAAAAAAATTACTCTTTTATAAATTTATTCACTGTTCACGAATTTTTCACGACTTCCACACACTCTGTAACCCAATAAATTATTTTACGTTTAAAATAAGGATTCTTTTGGGAAAGGTCTATTGATAGAATAATTAGTCTATATGATGCATATTTAGATTAGAATAATTAGTGTAATATAAATAATTAGTATAATTAGTCTAATATAAATAATTAGAATGATTAGTCTAATATGAATAACTAGAATAATTAATCTAATATGGTGCGCATTTAGTACATTTTACTTTCATGCTTTTTTACGAGTGAAGTTTAATAAATATAGACGTGCATAATAGGGAAAATTTTATCGTAATAAATTTTTATTGTCTAATTTAATAGATTATATTAATAAAAAATGTTCGCAACTTGGGAGAAAGCATGAGACAAAACAAATGTCCCTAAATTTGGTTGGTTTGTCTAGTTACGGTGTACGGTTTTGTTACGCAAGGGCTGATAAAACTGATCATGCTTTTTGAGATAAAATATTGTTTTTGTTGTTGACTTATGATACTTGGTCATACCAAGTGTGAAGTACTGGAGTAATGGTAGGCGAGGCCATCAGGGATACGGACTGAACATCTATTTAATATTAATCAACTGATATTTTCTTGAGAATAATTTACGTACATCGATATACCGGACTAATTAAATTCAATTAATTATGAAATATCGTGCTGGGATAAACATTAAAAAATAAAACACGTGGGTACAGTGAACCTGGTAATACTTGGATAGAGGAAACAGAAAATTAGTGCAGGTACGGGACTACCAGTCTACCGGTCTGATAAACCGAAACAGTTGTCCTCTACATTGAAGCTCGAGGCGCTCAGAATACGTATCTCGCAGAAGTTCGTTGGGAATCAAGGGATACTAGTTGATCCGGAGTAAAAGTAAAAGTCACTGTCAGTTACCTACTTCTAAGCACAAAGTAGAAACAAAATAAACGTAGCGGTGATGAGATCCAAAAGTCGAGGGACGACTTCCTAGCGGAAATCAGAGACGCTGGCGGTCTCTGACGGAAAACAAGCTTCGACAATTCGGAGATACAATTTCACTGTTCTCGAGATCCACAAAAAAAAAACCTGCCCTTTCTCCTCTCATCCAATCTTCTTATCCAGGGCTCCCGGTTGCAAATGGCGTGGTTATTTCCGAAACCATCCAGATACAGAGTGGAACAATTTTTCGGTCAGATAACCCGACTCTTCTCACATGAAGCGTTTCCAGATGTGGCCGAAGTTCTTCTGTAAGTTAACAGATCGACGCTCATAACTACATTAGAGGCACCATTAACTTGGTCAATATGTGGAGAACAGAGGACCCAATCGTCACTCGATTTACAATTATTATCAAAGTCTGTTGAAGGCAATTGATATTATAAAGACGTAGACACAGTGGCACTTGCATACTGACAATTTTTAATTTAATTCCACTTAAGCGACTACCTCTGTTTTGTGTACGGAAACCCGGTACACAACGTAATTTGCCGCCTAGTCAGCAAGCGTTTCCTACTACAGGTAACAATAGGTTTCCTCTCCGAAGGTCTTTTAAGGTCGACCTTTGGGTTCTTCTTTTTTCCAGTCACGTAACGAATCCTTACACAAACTCGATTAAACCCTGGAAACTGAATAAAATGAATTGACTGTTGCAGAGATATTCGTCAAAAACAATGTAAATTAAAATAATTTGAACTGACTACAAGATCCATTTGTTAGAAAATTTAGAATCTAATGAAACTAAATAGACAACTGCAATTATTTGTTAGAAAAACTCTAAAATAAATTAAAGTAAATAAACAACAGGAATTTTTTTACCAAAACTGCAAATTAAAAAAGAATGGGCTATTACAAATCATATGATATAAGCACTCCAAACTAAAAACAACAAAAAAATCCGGAAAATCGGTTAAAGAATGTAGTTAAACAAACTACTCTATTTTGCCTACAGACAAATTGTAACTTCAGTTTCTAAATTCCTGAACGAAATCCTGCCTCAATAATAAACTTTCTAAACAATTATCAAGTCTTTTTGCTGAACATTATTTTACTGTGTAAAAGTATAAAAATAATATTTTTCTAATTATATTTTATTATCTGTTAGCAGTTTAATTCAGTAATAATCGAAATAAAATGTAATATTTAAAATAGCTATATTAAATATAAAAGATTTAAAAATGACATCCAGAACATGATGATACTTTTGATTCTTTTATTCAGATTTTGAATATTTATCATATAATGCTACATTGACAAATGAAGATTTTATTCTTTGCCCTCCCTTGACAATGAACATATTCGTCTAACTTCATTATTCCTACGCAATACAAATCTGAATTCTTTAAGTACTTCCAAGATATATCTTTCATCTTACTTCTTGGTCTTTCCATAAAACTGTATTAAACATTTATATCATCACAACAATAAACCGTATCTATGTATTTAATATGTAATGCGACAACTTAATAGTTATAATTAATAGAATGTGTATTAATCAATGCATTTATCTCTCCTTATATGAACAGGCTCACACTAAACTTAATTACACAAAACAATACGATATCCAGTTATCAAAATTCGTAATAAAATGTTTGTGCTTAAAAAATGTCTGTTATAAAAACCTCATTACGTATATCTAGAAAAATAATCTTTATATAGTATAAAATACTATCTAGCATAGATTTCCAATGTTGTATAGTACTTAGATACAGCCTGTAGGAAAATGTAGAAATATATCAAGTTGCATGACAATCAGGAATATGAAATTAATTTTACGAATATACTCATTTATATCATAACAAATAATATATATATATATATATATATATATATATATATATATATATATATATATATATATATATATATATAAATGGGTAATTTGTCCCATAAAAAGAGAAGAGAATTTTTAGTTTCAACTAGAATAGTATTCATGCTGAAAAATGCAAAGAAACTTTAGGCCGAACAGAAATAGGGTTTATTTAGGCAGCTTCTCTCCCGGACTTCTGTTCGAAAAAAAACATACATCTGAATTTTATATATATATATATATATATATATATATATATATATATATATATATATATATATATATATATATATATTTATATATATATATATATATAATATATATTAATGTACGTATTTTTTGGCTGTAATGTTTGTTGAAACATATTTTCCCAATTGTATGAAATACCTATATCTTTCTCACTATTTGAGCCTCATATTAGACTCTTGAAGTAACATAAGAAAAACTGAAAGTTTGAGTCTCTGATTCTTAAATAAGTGAACACAGAAACAAAAGACTGAAACTTATCTCTAAAGTGATATATTTTAACAATAAAATAATAAGTTTTGACATGCCACTTACTACAATGCAATTTTTTAATAAATATAAATGTATCACGTGAATACACTGTTGGTGAAATTTTTAATGCAATCTTCCCATTCTTTCAAGCAACTTTTGAGTTTCCTTGAGTTTTATGTAATGGTATTAGGTTAAATAAATATTTTTTATATTTACTATTATAAACGCACATTTTACATGTACTGAATGGTTATTACTAGTTTACTTTTAAAGTGTGTACTTCTGTAAATACGTATGTATCTCACAAAACGTGAAGGAGATTAAACGATAAGGTCGATATTTTGTATTTAGACAATTAAAACACTTAGCTATAGTTATTCCCTTTCGTTTGCTGTCGTCTTGCTGCTTTCGTGTGACGTATTTGTCTTCACTATACGTCATGAAAACTTCTAATTTCTGCCTGATCACTCCAAAAATAGTATTTAGCATATATTCTCTTATAGGCCTACCTCATTATACCTGGACTCTCACTTTTTAAAAGAGTGATTTATTTGATTTAAGTTATTAAGCATGTATTTCCGACATCGAGTAATTTGAGTCTCATGCTTACAAACGTGAGTTATATTGATCTATGTAGTTCAGAATGAAGTATTAGACTGTGCCCATATTTTGAAACATTTAGAGAATCTTTGTATATTTTAATGACGTTATAAGTATGAGAATTCGTAACATTGCAGACAAGTTTTTACTGCTCTAGAGTGTATTATACAGATTAAAGATCTACATCTTTAAACTGGTTATGGAGTATTCTAGATCAATAGTGTACCAGTGGAATTTGGTATAAAATAAAATTTTGGGCTTCGTGTATAGGCATCATCTTTCTATCACGGTTCTCAATATTTAATAGAAATTTCAGAATCATTTATGTCATAGAAAGCTCGTATAGATTTAGTCATAGATCATTACAATGTAGGACTGACAGATCTAGAAGTTTATTCAAGTGAAATACCTCGATTTTAAACAAAAGTATAGTAGATCATTTCATTTCCTATTCATTATCTAGTGGAAAAATTAAATGAAGGATATGCAGCATAAGGCAAGGTAGATACTCTGGCTTATATGAATTGGTTTACAAAGTTTCTATCTTCTAGTTAATTAAAATAATTAAACAGGCAACAAGGGAAATTTACATTACATTTGTGTAAATGTTGATGTTTGATACTCGTTAAATGTTTATGATTACTATATAGGTATGTAAAAATATTCTAATAATTATTTTACAATTCCAGATATATAACGACTATGATAAATGTACACATCAAACTTAATATTTTTATTAAACAAATTTGCTCATTCACTGAGTTTCACGATCATCTTTTAGAAATTGCTGTACTCGAACTGAAAGGATAATAATTCTAAACATACTGTATGAAAGGAAAAAATAATCTGTTTTTTTATTTTTCTACATAATGAAGACGTAATTAAAAATGCCCTATCACATAAAAAAGTGTCAAGCAAGAAATAGTAAAAAAATATCTTGGTAAGTATATGTTGCGCCAAATGACATTTATTTTTTGTTTAACATCATCGTGATTGTAAACAATTGAGTTCTCATTAATGTTGCTCACAGTTCTCTATTGTAAAAAAATGTTTTGTTCCCCTAGCATATTTAAGAATCTGTAATAAAAACATATTTCCTTAACCAAACAATTACAATTATAACAAAAATGATCCAGGGCCAAATATGAAATTAGCATATTCAGTAAGGGATAATTTTTTCTGGCGATGAATATTAAACATTTATCTTTAAATATAACTTTTTCTACCTCTGATATTTTGCTGAAGGAAAGCGTGCCAATTTAATAAAATTGTAATAATTGATTATATTTTAATTACAACTATATAAACTTAAAATTTAGAATAGTTTAATTGTTTTATAGCATGATTCACGAGAAATTCATGTACGATTGAATAACTATGTTACCTAAAAGTTTCATAAAAATTACTATTTTTTATAGTGACATTAGATAAGTCCTACTGATTAATCATGTAAAATTTTTACCTATAGTTAAGGATTCAAAACGAGTAAGAACATTAAAGATATAACGGGTAAAACTTTCCTTCTTTTACCTTTCTTGGAAAAATATTAGAAAGTATTGTAAGAAAAATGAATTTTAGTGTTCAAATTCCAACAAAAATACTTACTTTGACTTTGTAGGAATGCAAAACTGTATTGTTATATTCAGACTAGTTATTAAATATCAATTTGTTGCAAGGTGTTAAAATTTTGTATTTAGGAATATTATAGAAACTAGTTGTGTATTTTGCCCTCAATCTAACGAAAAAATCAGTATAATATATATATATATATATATATATATATATATATATATATATATATATATATATATATATATATATATATATATATATATATATATATATATATATATATATATATATATATATATATATATATATATATATATATATATATATATATATATATATATATATATATATATATATATATATATATATATTATATATATATATATATATATATATTATATATATATATATATATATATATATATATATATATATATATATATATATATATATATATATATATATATATATATATATATATATATATATATATATATATATATATATATATATATATATATATATATATATACATATATATATATATATATATATATATATATATAATATATATATATATATATATATATATATATATATATATATATATATATATATATATATATATATATATATATATATATATTTATATATATATATATATATATTTATATATATATATATATATATATATATATATATATATGTATATATATATATATATATATATATATATATATATATATATATATATATATATATATATATATATATATATATATATATATATATATATATTTATATATATATATATATATATATATATATATATATATATATATATATATATATATATATATATATATATATATATATATATATATATATATATATATATATATATATATATATATATATATGTATATATATGTATATATATATATATATATATATATATATATATATATATATATACATATATATATATATATATATATATATATATATATATATTATATATATATATATATATATTATATATATATATATATATATATATATATATATATATATATATACATATATATATATATATATATATGTATATATATATATATGTATATATATATATTATATATATATATATATATATATATATATATATATATATATATATATATATATATATATATATATATATATATATATATATATATATATATATATATGTATATATATATGTATATATATATGTATATATATGTATATATATATATATATATGTATATATATATATATATATATATATATATATATATATATATATATATATATATATATATATATATTATATATATATATATATAACTTTGTGGGGTATTGCTCAAAACAGTAAAATGTTGGCTTCTACCCTTTTTATTGCAATTCACACTCTGTATATATAAAAATCTTAATATGATGGCCTTTAACGCCCCTGATCTACAGCAGTGCTACTAAAACTATCGATGAATTTATAGACATTTTTATTTAAAGGGTATGAAAAAAAGGGTAAAGGGTGATATTTAAAGGGTGGAAAAATACATTTTTAGTAAAAGAAATATTTGTAGTGACTAATTCTGATTTTTTTTTAATGTTAATCTCTTTATGGTAGGAAGTAAAGGAAGAGTTGTAATCACGAAAATATTCTGTTTAGAGTTAAATATCTGTATAAGAAAAACTGTCATTATACCGATTACACTGTAATTCCCCTCTAGATGGCAGTACTTGAACTGTTCTCACACATACGAGGTAACCTGAGAAACAAAGCCTTCTCTGGTTTGGAATGGTACAGTCTACTGTTTTGAACACGAAGCTAATGAAACTGGTACTTACTGCTTAAAGCCGGTTCCGAACGGCTACAAACATGAATGCCATAGTGGGATTCGAACCCGAGAACAGCAGTACCAACGATCAGTGCCCTAACTAATTGGTCAGAGTTCGACAAACCTTCTTTGAATCTTGAGAATGTACAAACGATAATTCTGATGACGCATTATGCAAATTAAAAAAAAATGCAAGCGACATACAAGGATGTCGCTTGTTAACACTAGTGTTTTTTTAAGTTTTATTTTTTGGATTAATAACATTATACACTTTTCATACGTTTAAAATAAGTAATAGAATTACATTTTTTGCTAGAATTCTATTCCAGCCCTAAAAGATACAAGAACTAAACAGAAAAGAAATAATTTTTTAAACCGATTTTAAAATTGATGATTATTGAAAATATTTCGACAAACCATTGTGAATATCTTTAAAACACGTTCCTAAATGTAAGAGAAGACAGTTGAGAGCTGAAGGCAAGTATAAAGTGACATAATCTGATATCGTCATAGTGCAAAAGAAGTATAGCTGAAAATGCCTTTAGGCATTTCCAAAAAGTGCTTGTCTACAGGTATTAAAATCCGACTGACTATAACAATTTTATGAGTAAGCATAGTACAGTCAATCCTCAACAAATGACTATGTATGGAAATATGTGTAACTGAGTTTCTCTTATAATCTAAGTATTATCTTAAGGATATGTAACTGTTCATTAAAGTTTAATCATTGAATAAAGTCAAATATAAATGAAAAATTTTAAATATCATTCGCATGTTTAAAGTCATTGAAGATTAAAAAAAAAGTCCTAAAACCTTTTGAGAAGAAAGCAACTAGTTCAGTCCTTTGAATTAGCAAGTTATATTAAATTATGATTTTACAATATATTTGACTAAATAAATTATTTTCAGGCCTGAATAAATTAATCATATTATGAATGTAAGGGATGCCTACAAATGTAAAGGAGGGTAAAAGTATAGAAATGTTATTTTATTTAAGCTAAAAGTAAATTTGTATGGCGTTTTAGATTAGTCATTAAACAACATCATCTCGGACTTAAACTAGAGAACATTATTTTGTACTGTGAAGTGAAAAAAATTGGTTTCAAAAATAGACTTCAAACCCACATTACTTATAGAATAGATCTATTAGAACAAATAATCCTCTACACAGTGCATTGAAATTTTATTCTGAAAGCTTTTTTTAAAGCTTTCAGAATAAAATTGTGTCCTTTAACCATTTGACTGTTTTACCCGTACATCATACGGTTGTGGTTACTGCGCCTTTAATTATTTGCCCGTAAGGCGTACGGGCAATCTGATTCTTTGTCATTCTCACTTCTTTGGCTGTATCTTTTGTTTTTTAAGGTTAAATTAGTCGTACAGATGTCCAGAAGATTTTAGTTTTCGAAGTGTATTCTGTTTCGTTTGAAAGCTCGGGCTTTCTGATAGGTTTTACATTTCATCACGAGTTTTTATCTTTGAGTTTTGGCTTGAAGTTTTAGTAGACTTACCAATAGAGACTTTATAAAGGTAATTTTACCTACAGATAAAAAACTAAGAAATACAAACAAGTTCTATGTATGTTTGTTGAAGAAATATGACAGCAGCAAAAGAATTCGAAAATAAAATAGGTATTTTTGTCCGGGCTGGGACGTTGGACTACGCTTCTTACCCTCTTTCAATATTTATCTCACTAAATCTGATCTTTTAAAAAGCAGGTTAACTAAATGTATTTGTAGTATTTGCATTCGAAAATAATTGTGTAGTCATTGTAATCGAAAATATTTGTTATCTTCATAACTGTAAGCGACACTTCCCTGACTAGTGTACATGAGTGAGAAAAGAAGCTGTAATTTCCTGTAAATAAGTTGTTATAAATGCTTAAAATAATTAGAAATATTACTTTTAATAATATATTCCAGCTTACAAATGTAAAAGAAACAAAATTATGTAATAAAAAGTGACATTTTTTGGATCGAATCCGAGAAGAAAATGAAACTGTTAAGGGGTTAAATACAGCTTGTGAAACATTTTTTAAGTTACTTTATTTTTTCGATTTTGGTTTAAAGTCGAGTAAGAGAATCCATGTCTGAACTGCCGATATTTATATTTCGTTACTGTTTGCAAATAACTTAAGCGCTTGGACATTATAACCCCTACTTAAAGAATAGAAATATATCCAAATATGTCATAAAACATAGCTATTTTAAGGAGAACGTAGTCATAAAAGTAACATTTTTCGATTTATATTAAAATATTTTTTTTTCTTTTAGAGTTACTTTTTTACAGCTGTAACAGTAAATACTTATTTCACTTTCAAGTATTATTGAGGTATTTGAAGTAGTATATTTCTAAAAATTTATGAACATTTACAACAAATGAAAAGAAATAGAAATTCACTTACTATCATAACAAATTTTTAAATATGTGTTTAAAACACATATTTTTATTTCAATTCTTTTTTAAAAAAGAATTGAAAAAAATATCAAATTTATTTTGAAAACCTAAACTTTTCACGTAACTCGCATTTTGAAATAAAAAAGCTACTAAGAAACTTAATTAAGAAATTTAATTAAAATATAGTCTTTATCTTACTAAAAATAAATGTGTAATAATGTAAGTTATGTTCCCAGAATAAAAGAAATAATTAGCTTTTATTTGGTATAAAAAACTGTGTTCTAATATACAAGTATGAAAAGCCGTTTTGCAGGTACGTAGATTTAAACACATTTTCACTTGTTGTATATATTTAGTATTTTTAAAAATGTTATTGTGTCATATAATAAAATTAAGCATTTTTATAGTAATAAACCCTTATTAAAAATCTAAAAAAAGTTTTTTAATTGTAAATCAAATGGTGGTTTCTATAATGCACCTTTTACGCTTGAAAGGGATTATGTTCTCTTAAGGGAACAACACATTACCTTTAAGCACTTTCAAATGGATGATTTTTTTCTTATTTTCACCTTATTATATATATTTTATAATAACATTTGTTCTCTCATTTTATTTAATTAGTTTTGATGAATTTATATTGTTTTTAAATAGTAAGAACTTTACTATATAAGACAAAGTGAGTTTCATATATTTTTTTTGCTTTTTTATAAGATATAATTATTATTAGGTATAATTCTCCAACTATTTAAATTTTATAAAAATGCAAGAAAAATTCACCAGAGCAAAATCTTTTAATAAATACTAAAATAATGATTATAAAAATATAATTTCAAACAGTATAAATACTATATGAAATAAACAATGACGAAAAAAGTAGGTAGAGTTTCATCATAAATCTATAATATATTTACAAATTTAAAAACTATATGTGCATAGGGGGCTTACTCTGGACGTTCCGAGTGGGTTTGAACGTTTCTTGTGACATTACTTTGACGTCAGCTTGATCGTTTGCTCGGATAATATCTGCATGATGACGTCAAAGTGACGTCTCAACGAACATACAAACTGACTCACAACGTCCAGAGTAAGTTTACTAGTTTACTAATACATTCTTTACTAAGTACAAAAAACCACCATTTTCAGTAAAATGATTTAATGTTTTGATTATTTTCTCAAAAGCTATGGAATTAACCCCTTACATGTTTTGCACGTACGCCATACGTGTACAGTTACCGTGCCTTGAACGATTTGCCCGTACCGCGTACGGGCAATCAGATTTCTTTGTCATGTTCGTAGTTTTGATCGTATCTTTTATATTTTTATGTCAAATTAATCGAATAGATTTCCACGAGATGTTAGTTTATGAAGTGTATTCTGTTTGGTGAAAAAGCGTGGACTTTCTGATAGGTTTTACATTACTTCGGGAGTTTTTATGTTTGAGTTTTTTTGTTTCAGTCTTTGGGAAACTGACCGACAGAGACTTTTTAGTGGTAATTCAGCAGACAAAAAGTTAAGACCTGCAAACAAGTTCTATGTGTGTTCACTGAAGAAAAATGGCAGCGGCAAAATAATTAGAAAAGAGACTGGCTATTTTTGTCCGTAGTGTGACTTTGGATTATGCCTCTTGCTCTCAAAATTTATCCCACTAAATCTATTCTTTCAAAAAACAGATTAAGTACATGTACTTGTAGTATTTGAATTCTAAAATAATTGTGTAGTAATTGTAATCGAAATTATTTGTATTTTTTATATGCACAATTGTAAAGGTAACTTCCCTGTCTAGCGTACATGAAAGAGAAAAGACAACTTCCAGAAAAAACATTATTTTATTAACAATAAAAAGATTGTTATACATGCTTAAAATAATTAGAAATTTTAATTTTAATAACCTGTTTCAGCTTACAAATGTAAAATGAACAAAAATATGCAATAAAAAATGTGACATTTTTTGGATGGTATTTACAAAAAAAAAATGAAACTCTTAAGAGGTTAAGGAACGGTATCCCCAAAGTAATTTAAAGGGTAACCGCTTTTAAGTCATGGAGACAACCAATGGTGTGATTCCTTTTAAAATGAGATTAATCACGATTAGCAGTTAAAGACCGGTTTCACCAAAGTCGACCAACAAACTAACCCCTATTAACCCATGGCGTCAGCCAATGATAGAAAACGATTCTCCGTGTAAACAGAAATTAATCGTGATTAGCCGTTAACCCCTTAACAGTTTCATATTCTTCCCGAATTCGATCCAAAAAGTGTCACATTTTTTATTGAATATTTTTGTTCTTTTCTATTTGTAAGCTGGAAAATGTTATGAAAAGTAATAGTTCTAATTATTTTAAGCCTTTATAACAACTCATTTACAGGAAATTACAGTTTCTTTTCTCACTCATGTACAGGGAAGTGACGTTTACAGTTATGCAGATAACAAATAGTTTCGATTACAATTACTACACAATTATTTTCGAATGCAAATACTACAAATACATTTATTTAACTTGTTTTTTTTTCAAAGATCAGATTTAGTGCGATAAATCTTGAAAGAGGGTAAGAAGAGTAGTCCAACGTCCCAACCCGGACAAAAATACCTAGTTTACTTTTAAATTCTTTTCATGCTGTTAGTTTTCTTCAATGAACACACATAGAACTTGTTTGAAGGTTTTAATTTTTTTAATCTGTAGGTAGAATTACCTCTAAAAAGTCTTTCTCGGTCAGTCTGCCAAAACCTCAAGCCAAAAACTCAAAGATAAAAACTCGAGGTGAAATGAAAAACTTATCAGAAAAACTATTCAGAAAGCCCGAGCTTTCAAACGAAACAGAATGCACTTCGAAAACTAACATCTTGTGGACATCTGTGCGATTAATTTAACCTTAAAAAACAAAAGATACAGCCAAAACAGTGAGACCGACAAAGAAATCAGATTGCCCGTACGACATACGGGCAAATCATTAAAGGCGCAGTAACCACATCCGTACGATGTACGTGCAAAACAGGCAAGGGGTTAAACGACTTATGGTGAAAGAGTTTAACGGCTAATAACGTATCGTGTAGTCGTTAAACGACTTACTTAACAGTGAGACCGGCTCTAAATACTAGGGTTGTATAGATTTATAGGTTATAATTCAAATTTTTTCAATGTAGTTATTTTTAAACGATACTGAAATGTGCAAAAACTAAATGTTTTAAAAATAAGTGAGAAACAATGAATTTAAAAGATTTATGGTATGAAATGAAGCAATCATACTAACCGTTTTTACACCTAGTTGAAACAATTAGATAATATAAAATTAATTATTTCAACTTATTACTTATTTTAAAATTCATAATAATGCTTAAAATTAAAAATATATATTATATAGTTGAATGAAAACATTAAAGTGAGTTAAATAATTTCATTTTAAAAATTCTTCCTTAGCAAAAATTAGAATTACACAACTCTAACTTTTCTTTTAAAAGAGTAATTCTCTTCTGCCACACTGATAAAATCGTGTTTTCTTTCAAGAACAACAGCTGAGATAATTAATGAAAAACATCCAAAATAAAACTTTACTGTGATGCTATAACACCAGAAATAATGACACTATATTTTTTACAAAATAAATAAAGTGAAGGCAAATGTACTTAATGTTAATGAAGGGCAAGCTCTGGAAGGTACTTTCGAGGAAAAATATAATAATGCTTTCCAAAATGTTATTTAGCAGAGTATGAAACTCCCATTCTTGTCAGAAATAACGAACTTAAATTCAAACTTTCCTTCAAATCTTGTTAAGAAAACTTGTTATTACAAAAGACAATATTTAGTCAGTATTTATTCTGAGATAATAATAATATTTGAGTTTCAGCAACTTGGTTAAATCATACAATTAAAACCTTTTTTTTATTTTAACATGATTGCACAAATAGTTTAACAAGCAACAACTTATAAATAAAGATTATTTTTATATTAGTATTGTTAATGCTGCATCTAAAATTAAATTGCCAGAATAATTATTTGAAATATTTTTAAATGGAAATTTAATTATTTGTATTATTTTATCATTGTATAATACAATTTGCAGTTTTAGGTAGCGTAACAAATGCTTTAAAAAATAACTGGTACTAATTTAATAGAAAATAAATATTTATAGTTATAGAAATATGAATCATATCTGATTGGAGTATTTTATTTAGCTTAAAAATAGAAAGATTTCGAAGGTATTCCCAATAATTACTGTGTGTTGATTAATAGATTAAATGATAAAAAAAAAGAATTCTGAGAGAAATTATTTTGTTGTTGGACTTGATGTGTCAAATAGTACAACCAATCATCAACATTTTTAATTCAAGTTCTGCAACTTGAATTAAAAAAACGTAAAATTAAAATAAGTAACGCCAGATAGAGTTTTTAACGTTGCAACTAGTTTCTGTCAGTAATTGTATTATCTTTTCATAATTGTGTAAGAGATTTGACTTCACTATTTTAAGATTCATGTTACATTTTTACTTAAAAACATACTTTATAGTACTTTATCTGCTAATTTATATGTCCCTCAGCTAATTAGTAATAGCCTAACTTTTTGTAAAGTAGTGTTAACATTGTCTAAATAAGTTCTTTTTCTGTTTAATTGTACCACTAAAACCCCTAAATACTTTCCGAAATCTAAATATTCCTCTCTAAATTTGTATCAAGATGCTACAGTTTTTTTCCAATTTTATGCAATTTTATAATAAGTTTATCAAATCTTTTTTTTTTGTTTTTTGCCGGATAAATCTTTAGTTTTAAACTATTTACTTTGTGTTTAGCTCAATATTAGACTAGGAAATGTGTATGTTTTTAAGAAAATCGTTTAAACATATTATTCTGTTTTCGGCTTGTAAATTCTCAAATTTAATTTCATTAAATTTTAGGAATCGTATCTACTTCAACATGTAGAAAAAAGAAGGCAATTCAGCAATGAAAAGAAGGCAATTCAGAAGGAAAAATTCAGCAATGATAATTCATCGAGTTTGCATTTCGAACATATGCTATCGAATATATTTGAGGCAGCTGCTTGGATCATTCATTTATCTGATCCTACATTTATTGTGTGATCCGTCTGATAAAAAATTGACCTCTTTTTGGCTATAGAAAGATATCGTACACTGATTATTTTCCCAAAGAATAAGATAAATGTTATGTGCAAGTATAAAAGAGAGAAAGCTTATCGATTACCTACTGCAGTACGCAAATAGAAATACAATTCTCATATTTTGTAGTTATTGTTAAGAGAAATTATAAAAAAATTAAGTTTATGAAGCCTATTTTAAGCGGCTTCAGTGTTATAAGTAGAAACAATGTGATGCAAATATGTAAATGTATGATGCAAAACATCTAAAACTTGGATTATTTTTGGCTATAGAAAGACATAGTACACTGATTATTTTTCCAAAGAATAAGATAAATGTTATGTGCAAGTATTAAACAGAGAACGTTTATATATTACCTACTGCAGCACACAAATGGAAATACAATTCTCATATTTTGCAGTTATGATTAAGAGAAATTTTTAAAAATACAAGTTTATGAAAACTACTTTACAAGGCTTCAGTGTTAAAAGTAGAAATAATGTGATGCAAATATATAAATGTATGTTGTAAAACCTCTAAAACCTGGATTCGTTTTGGCTATAGAAAGGGATCGTACACTGATTATTTTCCCAAAGAATATGATAAATGTTATTTTCAAAATAGATAATTTTTATCGATTACATACTGCAGTACAGAAATGGAAATACAATTCTCATATTTTGTGGTTATGGTTAAGGGAAATTTAAAAAAATACAAGCATATGAAGACTATTTTACTCGGATTCAATGTTAAAAGTAGAAAAAATGTGATGCAAATATGTAAATGTATGATGTAAAGCCTCTAAAAAGTGAATAAACTATTTACGCAACTGTCAAACGTATTGAATAACATAAATAATCAAAGTAAATAAGAATAATTTATTTTTAGTGAAAATAATATACGTAAAGAGGGTTAAAAAAGCATCTAGATTTTAAACTGAGCCGTTTACTAAGCAGCATCAGTTGTTTGGCTCATTTACTGCATGGTCATTTATAGCTGCTGTTATTTCTTTGGGAATCTTTTATCAATCTAAGTGGTTGAAATATTATATAATAAAACTACAATAAATTTCCTCATTTCACTATGTTAAACTGTTTTAACCTTTTCAGAGAGGCCGGGACAGCATATGTCCTACTCTAGACATAGTTCTTATGAGGAATAGGGACAGTTTCGAATGCACAGAGAGGGTAAAATTTCTTTAACCGCCTTAGCATTGGAGAGTCTTTATTGGAGGAGTGAATAATTGCTTGTGTTTTTCAGCCCCTTTAAGGCAAGAACCCCTACAGGTCATGTACACACTTACAGACAGCCCCTTTGAAAAGGTTAAACAGAATTTATACAGATGAAAGACTGAAAACGTGATAGTGCTAGTTGGAAGAGCGAAAAAATGTTAATTTGTAAATGATTGTAAGTGTACTGATATTAAACCAAAGTGATCTAAAGCGGGAAAATTAAAAATTTGCAACATGAAATTGGTAAGGAGAGTGTCACATAACCAAACTCTCATTGAAAATGTGGATTAAATATCAATGTGTAAATGAATTTGGCATTTTACCATAAAATAGTAATTTTATTTTAAAATATTTGAAATTTGTGTAACTACGAAGAATCATCCATAATATTATGTGAAAATTATTAACAAACTTTGAAATAAATATAACCTCCTCCTAAAGAAACCAAATATTTATGCAAATACATTAAAAAACAAAACAAAAAAAGCTTTAAACATAAAATGAACTTTTTAAGAAAGCAAAATGTATGTTTTAAAGTGAAGGAAAAATGCATGCAAAATAGGTTATTGTAAGATACAGAAAATTGTAATCAATTAAACATTAAATAAATTAATAAATAAACTAGTTCTAAATTAAAAAAAACTAAAAGTTTCCCTAAAATTTTGCATCCTTTTACCAAATGTCATGCTGTTAGATTGCATCGCTTAAACGAATTCGTGTTTTATATAGAGTCAAACTAAGGGTCGGCCTCACCAAAGTCGTTTAACGCTAACCATGATTAACCCATTGCGCCAACCAATGGTAAGAAGCAATGTTTCATTTAAACAGAGTTTAATCGTGGTTAGCGTTAAATGACTTTGGTGAGACTGGCCTAAACATTCTATGAATTTGATTCGTTTCATTCATTCTGAGTAAAATAAAGAGTATTAACACTATTGCATTATTAGCTTATTAGCATTATCATATTAGCAATGAAAAAATGTAATATAATGACAAATATCTAATCATACACATTTTATGAAGTAAGATATTAAAAAATATTTTATGTAAAAATTGAAATTTAGATAAGATAATATAAAGTCCTAGGTGCAGTATCACCAAATTCGTGTAACTACTAACTGCGATTAATCTATGTTTAAAAGGAGAATTGCGCCCCATCGTTGGCTGGTGCCATGGGTTAATCGCGGTTAAACATTAATCGACTTTAGTGAGACCAGCCCTTAGAATGTTAAAGATTGAAAAATGCTTTATATTCATACATTTTCTCAAAATTTCCATAGAAATAATTTTGTGGTAATATAATATTTAAACGAATTAAAGAAAAGGTTGGTTCGCTCGTCAGAATATCAACTATATTACGTTAGCTATAATAAAAAATATGCGTTCAGGAAACTCCTTACCATTTTAAAGATATAATTAAGTCGGTTGCAATTAGGTTTGATTTATACAGATTTTTTTCCAGGAAAAAATTAATTGTATTCACTGCCATAGTCTTAATTGGTACAGCCAGTAACATGTAATCCCCCACTTAATTGATCCAACATCTTCCTGTCTTAATAAAATTAAGATTATTTGTTTATCACTTTTTTTTCACTGAAGGCGAAAAAATACCTGAGACTTTTTCTAACTAGTCTTAGAAAAATATAATTAATCTGCGATCATATACTTAGGATAGCTCATACCTAAGAGATAAGGAAACAAAGTTCTGAAGAAATAATCGGATTAATTAACTGAAAACGATACAAGTAGGAATGTTTTTACTTACCATGCGAGAGAGAAAGTGCAGGAATTTAGGAAAAGTAGCATTAAACATGGTGAGTGATTATCTATAATTCTTTCGTTTTAAAAATTTTTTTATAAATATATCTTATGTATTAAACGTAAAATACATTGAATTATTTTCATAAAGTACGAAAAAATAAATGAAAATTTCTGCATACAGAAATTATGCATCTGTAATAAGATGTTTTAAACTTTGAAGTAAAAATATTTCCCAAAAATATTAGTAATAAACTTGCAAAGTACCTAAAAGTAATGGCATAGCGTAAAATAAATAGAAATGTGCAAACGGCATGTCATTAAAAACTGTAAGTAGCATGGAAATCTGGAAAAGGAAACAAAAAGCATGATTTGTACTTAAACTTACATATCTGTTTTATAAACTATATTCAAAATTGAAAAAAACCATTGATACTTTCATTTAAAGTGTAGTTTTTTTAAAGTGTTCACGAAAAGGAATAAAACCACATATTTAGATTATAATAGATATTGAATAAAATATATAATATTTTATTCAACACTTAATTATTCTTAAAACGTTCCCCAAACACCATTCATTGGTCGGATTGGTACATGAAAATGAGATTTCCTAATCATGCGCATGAAACGTGATACATTTTATCTTTATATATAAAATTATTCTGTACGTGTGTTTGTAACTCCTCCTGAACAATTTGACTGATTTTAATGAAATTTTGTGAATGTAATTAAGTTAATTCGAGAACAGTTTCGATTCACAATTTGATTCAATAGAAAATATTATTTTTAATTAAAAATCAAGAATTAAGTGTTTATTGAGATTATTATAATGCCGCTTTAAACCATTTACTGTCAACGTAACTGTGGCGCAGTAGTCAACGCAATGGGCTTCAGTATTAGAAGTTCCAGGATGAATCCCCGTACAAGCTTTGTGTGAAATTTAACTTAATCTAATTACATTTGAGAGGACTGTACGCGTGGTGGCGTCCAGTATTTTAAAATGTTTTTTATCATTAAATTTCCTTCAAGCGGTGGAATTTGTAATTTATTTAAAAACATTTTACAATCTTTGGATTTACAGGGTTAAAACAGAACAAAGCAAGGCCGTAGGCAAGGGGGGGATTTGGGGGACCGGTCCCGAAATTCTAGAAGACCTTTTCGTCCAAAGAAAATGTTTCATGTGTGTAAAGGTGCCATCTACCTAGCTGTATAAGAACAGGTTTTTAAAAAAATCGCTTCGACAACAAAGTGTTTTGCCGAGCAGCTTGCCGAAAATTTATCCTTTTCTCTATATTCTGCTATATTTTCCTTTTCTTCTTTGTCATATTTTTTTTAATCCTTTGATTAAAAGCTGAACACTGGCCGACTGGTTAGGGCACTGATCGTCGGTACTGGAGTTCGTGGGTTTGAATCCCACTGTGGCATGGATGTTATAGCCTTTCGGAATCGGCTTTAAGCAGTAGGTCCCGTTCTCATTAGTCCTCGTGTGCAAAACAGTAGACCGTAGTGCTCCAAACCAAACCTTTGATTAAAAAATGGATAATTATCATCTTATAAACTAAATATAACTAGTATTAGTATGGGTGGAGTTTTTGGGTGACCTTTATACCTTAATTTTTCCTTTATACCATAATATTTTAATGGCTTTATACCTTAATTTTGTTACCCTGAAGTATCATTCACAAACAACTCTGTCTTTCCTTTTTGGTCCCCTCCCGAACACATTTTCTGGTTACGGTCCTGGGACAACGTCTATCTGGCCATCTAGTATACATATAAAAATAAGTGTGTTAAAAAATTAGTTTCGTTGTTCCCCATAAAATTCAAATATTTCGGCGTTCATTTTCTTCATCATTATATTCCTCGATTTCTCTGTTTGAATGCTTTGCTTTACATAAAATTGAAAATTAAATTTTCAATTTTAAAAGGATTCTTGCTGTTGAGGAGCTATTGAAAAGTGAAGATATCGCTTGAATGGATTTTCCAGCATACTCGTCTGATTTAAATCCCATTGAACATGTGTGGGGTGCTTTGGGGAGAAGCATTGCAGCACGCTTACATTCTCCGGTGAACACCTAACTCCAACAGATGCTGATTGTAGAATGGGCACTTCTACAGCAAAAAATATTGGACCAGCTGGTTCTGATCATGCGGAGACGGTGCGAAGTATAAATTTCAGTTAGGGGAAGGCATATCCCATATTAATGAACTGCTTATTGTTCTTCCTCTTGGATAGACAATAACGAGTCCCGATACTATGCGTTCAATAAAGCTTGTTTTTTGTTTGATTCCATACCATAGGCATTGTATTCCTTTTTCAGCTCTGATGTTTTCGTCATCCTTTACGTACATAATACTCTCCCTCATTTCTGAATTTCATGTCTCTCAGATTGTTTCTCGTGGACCTATGGCAAAATATCCACCTACTGCCTAAGTTTTACACACCAGTGAACATTTAAGCTCAACACAGAAATTTGAAAAAAATCCATCACATTTTGTCAAAATATTCTTTGGAATGTGATAACTGAATTTCTTTGTAATTACAATATTTCTATATACAAGAAAATACATATCAATTAAAAAGTTAATAATTACTGGATAATTCTGAACAAATTGACGCCAGGCCAGGAATTGTGAGTCCTGCCAAACAATTTAATCTAGATGTTAAATGAAAAACAATGCTGAATCATTGGACTACACTGTTGGCAATTTAAGAAATAAAAATGAGTTAAAAGGCGGTAAAGAGAAAAGAAATTACATTTACAAAATAAGTATATAAGCTAATTATTTTTACTTTTATTTTATGGTGAAACTTGTAATTACAATACTTCTACATGCAAGGAAATATATATCCATTAAAAAGTTAATAATTACTTGACAATCGTGAACAAATTGATGCCATCCCAGGAATGTGGGTCCTGCCAATCCATTTCATTTAGATGCTAAATGGCAGATAATGCTAAAACATTATACTTATGCTGTTGGCAATTTAAGAAATAAAAATGAGTTAAAAGGCGATAAAGAAAGAAGTGTTGGCATTTACAAAATAAGTATATAAGCTAATTATTTTTGCTTTTATTTTATGGTGAAACTTGTAATTACAATACTTCTATAAGCAAGGAAATATATATCCATTCAAAAGTTAATAATTACTTGACAATCGTGAACAAATTGATGCCATCCCAGGAATGTGAGTCCTGCCAATCCATTTCATTTAGATGCTAAATGGAGATAATGATGAAACATTATATTTATGCTGTTGGCAATTTAAGAAATAAAAATGAGTTTAAAGGCGATAAAGAGAAAAGTGTTGGCATTTACAAAATAAGTATATAAGATAATTATTTTTGTTTTATATTTTATTTGAAACGTAAGTAAATGCAAATACTGGACTTTTATTACAAAATCCTATGTGGGATATCTCTATACCACTCTTAAAGGTCTAAAGAATTATATCAAAAAATAAATTTTACAAAGTAAATTACATTTACGAAATGATTTTTCGACTCTTATTTCAGGAAAATCTGACATTGAAAATAAAATTTCTGTCTCATCACAGTCATAACCCTTACTCAGATCATTTATAGCTCTGTATTACAATGAAACAGATGATAGTATGTGTATGCGTAATGCTTAAAAAATTTATTTGTATATTCAGTGTATTAAAAAATGTTTAAAATTGTATTATGGTCATATACTCGCAGTGTATGATCCTCGCTTAATGACTAATCTGAGGAGAAATTAGGAACAGTATTCATTCCTGAAATAAAGAGAATATGTTGTGAATGATATTTCCAGAAAAAAAATCTGAATACTTCAAAAAATCTATAAACAAAAATACAATGGCCAGTGAATAAGAAATAAAATCTCTCAAAATTGAAAAATCCACTTTAAATAGTGTTTTCCACTCTCCAGTGTAAATAAAACTGAGTCATACAAAACGTACTAAACTTAATAGAATAAATTAAGTAGGATACATTTCGCAGGTGAAAAAACACTAAAAAATATGAATGAAATCATTGCTATCCAATTATATAACATTTTCTGCAATTCGTAGCATAAATTAACCGTCAATGAAAATTCATATAAATGTATGTTTCTATAAGTGAAAAGTAACATAAAAATGCAGACCACTTTAAATAATGTTTTCCACCCTGCAGTGTTAATGAAACTGAATCATACAAAACTTACTGGACTTAATAGAATAAATCAAGTAGGATACATTTCGACAGGTGACAAAAGCACTGAATAAAAATGAATGAAATATTGCTACTAAATTATGTAAAATTGCATGCCTTTTGTAGCGTAAATTAATCTTGAATGAAAATTGGTATAAGTTTATGTTTTGTTAAGGGAAAAGTAACAGAATAATACAGACTATTTTAAATAGTTTTCTAACCTCCAGTGTTAATAAAACTGAGTCTTACAAAACGTACCGAACTTAATAAATCAAGTAGTATACAGTTTGGCAGGTTATCAAAACACTGAATAAAAATAAATGATATATTGTTATCAAAGTACATAACATTGCATGCATTTTGTACAATAAATTAACCCTGAATGAAAATTCATATAAATGTATGTTTTGACAGGTGAAAAGTAACATATAATATTTTCGACCCTCCAGTGTTAATAAAAATTAGTCTTACAAAACGTACTGTACTTAATAGAATAAACCAAGTCGGATATAATTCGGGAGCTGACAAAAACCATAAATAAATATGAATGAAATTATTCCTATTAAATTATATAAAATTGCATGAATTTTGTAGCATAAATTAACCCTGAATGAAAATTCATATATATGTATGTTTCGATAAATCAAAAGTAATATAATAATACAGACCACTTTAAATAGTGTTTTCCACTCTTCAGTGTTAATAAAACTGAGTCTTACTAAACGTACCGGACATAATAGAATAAATAGAGTAGGATACAGTTCGGCAGATGACAAAAACACTGAATAAATATGAATGAAATGATTGCTATCAAAATATAAAATTGCATGCATTTTGTAGCATAACTTAACCCTGAATGAAAATTCGTATAAATGTATGCTTCAATAGAAAAAACGTAATATAATAATACAGACCACTTTTCATAATGTATTCTATTCTCCAGTGGTAATAAAACTGAGTCTTACAAAACGTACCGAACTTAATAGAATAAATCAAGTAGCATAAAGTTTGGCAGGTGATAAAAACACTGCATAAATATGGATGAAATCATTGCTATCAAATTATATAACATTTCATGAATTTCGTAGCATATATTATCCCTGAATGAAAATTGGTATAAATGCATGTTTGGATAGGGGAAAATTAACATAATAATACAGACCACATTAAATAGTGTTTTCCACCTTCCAGTGATAATGAAATTGAGTCTTTGAAAACGTACCGAACTTAATAGAATAAAGTAAGTAGGATATAGTTCGACATGTGACAAAAGCACTGAAAAAATTAATGAAATATTGCTACTAAAGTATGTAAAATTGCATGCATTTTGTAGTGTAAATTAACCTTAAATGAAAACTGGTGTAAGTTTATGTTTCAATAAATGAAAAGTAACAGAATAATAAAGACTACTTTAAATAGTTTTCCACCCTCCAGTGTTAATAAAACTGAGTCTTACAAAACGTACCGAACTTAATAAATTAAGTAGTATATAGTTTGACTGGTGACAAAAATACTGAATAAAAATGAATGATATATTGCTATCAAGTTTGTAGCATAAATAAATCCTTCATGAAAATTCATATAAATGTATATTTTGACAGGTGAAAAGTAATATAATAATAAAGACTACTTTAAGTAATATTTTCCACCCTCGAATGTTAGTAAAACTGAGTGTTACAAAACGTACCAGACGTTATAGAATAAATCAAGTTGGATATAGTTCGGCAAGTGACAAAAACACTGAAACATATGAATGAAATCAAAGTTTATTAAATTTCATTCATTTTGTAGCATAAATTGTCCCTGAATGAAAATTGATATAAATGTACGTTTCGATAGGTGAAAAGTAACATTATACTACAGACCACTTTAAATAGTGTTTTCCACCCTCCAATGTAAATAAAACTGAGTCTTACAAAACGTACCGACCGTAATAGAATAAATCAAGTTGGATATATTTTGGCAGGTGCCAAAACCACTGAATAAAAATGAATGATTTTATTGCTATCAAAGTACATAGCATTACATGCATTTCGTAGCATAAATTAAATAAAATGAAAATTCATATAAATGTGTGTTTTGATAGGTGAAAACTAACATAATAGTACAGAAAAGGTTAAATGCATAAAATAATTAAAAGATCTATAAATTAGAGAAGTAATTAAGCTGAATGGATTTAGGCACGTAAAACAGTCTTGAATAAAATTTCAGCGAAGCGTTAATATTAATTAATTCAACGATAACAAAATAAGGCACGGGAGAGTTAATGATGAACATAATTAAAATGTTTTAAAAAGAGGTAAATTTTAAAAATGCATAAAACTATGTTCTATACACGCAGTCACGTACATAAACATGAATACATCTCGGATGATACGTTTAATTTAAAAAGGTCTGGCAAGGTTAAACGTAATTATAGGTAAAGTTAAATTGGAGCTTAATATGTGAAATAAGCAAAATACTAAAATTTAAAGCAACAGAGATTTTAAAATCTCTAATATATTTGAATTATTACAAAAGTATAAAAGAAATTAAAAATAAAAAAAAATAATAAAACTCAATATGTTTTTTACTTTTTACATATTGAATGATTGTTGATATTTGTTGTACAGAGTGAAATAGCTTATTATTAAGATTAACTTCATTATGTGGTTTAGGAAATATTAAGTGAAAAAATTTTAAATACAGAAAGATTATCATTTTTTATGTACCTGATTGCTTGTAGAGGTAGTTACCTTAATTAAATTAACAAATTAAGTAGTAAAATGTTCTATAAAGTGAAAATAAATGTGAAAAGAATTAAATAAAAATTATACGTTAATTAAAAATTATTTACTTTTTTATTTAAAATATTAATCTGATAAACTTATAGTTAAACTAGCATATCGCCCGTCATATAACGGGATCAGTAAATTTTTTAATTTTCCATAATTGTAAAGAACCCTATGAGACAGGTAAAAAAAATGGTTTGTTTTTTTGGCTGAGAATTACCTTTCAACAAAAATAATCGATTAAAATTATCATATATGTACTTAATCTATTATTTAAGTCAAATAAAAAAGAAAATTATTTATGTAATATCTAAGTTTAGTGATAAAACGTATGAAAATAATGCAGACAATATTTAAATAATTTAAAATAAGAAATGATTAAATGAGATGGTTAAAGGAATGAAGTCATAATGCCAGAAAAAAAATTGTTACTTTTACCTATTTATTATGTGATAAATTGATAAATTTAATCGCTAGCTCTTAAAATGGGGCTTGATGTAATGGCATTAAACGCTCGAAAAGTTAACGGGGTGGATTTCGAACGTTTTAAAGAGGACAGTATTTTTCTCTGTGATACGAAACATCCATACCAATTTACTTCAGAATCGGATCTAGAGTTTAGAAAAAGATAAACTTTACTCGCTTTGAATTTTACAAACCCTAACTCATCAAAAATCCAATATGGATGCTCTATCCATTCCAGGTCCAACAGCTTCATAACTTCCAGGACAGACGGGCAAATAATTTAGGCTCTTATAACATTACGAGAAGAAAGTTTAAGGATACACAAGACGAAATGTTTATGTGGCCAGGGACATCCGTAAAGCAATACGTGAATTTAATAAAATAAAAATAATAAAAATTATAAAAAGTTGAAAAAATAGTAAAAATTTATTTTAAAAATAATAAAACAACTTTCGAAATAAGAATTTAAAAGAAAAAGCAGAAAATATTAAATTTATTAGACATTAAAAAATTGGCTGCGCCGGGGAATAGAAACGTGAACCCTAGAAGTACGACGATCAAGTGGACATTCTACCAAACGTACAACGCCTGCACGTTGTGAGTGAACTAATTTAAGTATATGAAGTCAGTTAGACAAGTGGAAACAGTCCAGAAATTTAAATATTACTCTCCGCTTTTGCCATTCTATCAAGAATGAAATATATAATCGTATAGAATAAGAGAAAGGATAAGGCTTGAAATAATAACATTAAACGCTCTAAAAGGGGGGAATGGGGAGGACTTCGAACTCGCTTTCAATTTTGCTAACCCTAACTCATGAAAAATCCAATATGGATGCATGTGTCCCTTCCAGGTACAACTTCTTCAGAAATTCGCGGACAGACAACTTAGGCTATTATTATATAGGGGATATTTACAGTTATTTTCGCAATCCATATTCTTTAGATGTTTATTTTCTCTGTCCTAAAAATAAATAAATATTATACTAACTAACTAACACTAATCCAATCAACTTTAATGTGGTTATGGCTTCTAATTCCGGAAAGGATTAAAACATTTACTTAAATTACAATAAATGTTATAAGTTAAAAGAAGCAAACTTTCACACTTACTCTATCTGTGCTGCTTTATATCTTATCAATTTCAAGTATCTTTAATTAACTGATGGTGAAAACTCAAATGTGCGAAAATTCAACATTTTGTACAAAGCAAATCCTACAAGTGATATACCGAATTGAATGAAAAATAATTCATACAAATTATAAAGAAGTTCTTTGGCTGATGTAACCTTCATAAATGTACCCGCCATTTATAAAAAACGTGGGAGGAAATTAAAAAATCACATTCAAGCATTTTGTTTGATATTGATTATTTTAATGCTTTGGATATTATATATTTTAAATGGAGGAAAACTTTATACTAAATCTGTGAATGTCACGGTGGATTGGATGTATTGAGGTATTTCATATGAAATTAGTATAGCGTAAAGAAAAGGTTTAGACTAACACAGGGAATATCAAAACAAACAAGTATCATTACAGTTTAAAGACTACTGAAAATTGAATTTATTCAATGAGCACGGGACTAAGTCAAACATAATTCTGTCATTTCTTCAAGATAACAGCGTAGAGTTATTTATGGATAGAAAATGTACAGTAGAGGAAACAGTTTTTAAATTCCAAATTTATAGCTGTACTCCGTGTGTCCAATATTAGTTTAATTCATAAATCCATTTCTGAGTAATGCATGCAATGCATATATATGAATCTATATCAGACTCTTTAACCCTTTTTATCCTAACGGTACTTATAAGTACCGTTCAATCAAAGAGCTATATATTCCTAATAAAACCGTTTTTAGTGTCGGTACTCACCAGGACATGAACGATGCAGTTCCTACAGCAGAAAAGAAATGACAGCACCAATCAGGAATCCTTTTTATTCACATAGTAGGGATTTTATAATTGGCGATCTGCATTCGAAGGTCATTTTGTGGTAGAGTTGATACACGTGTTGTTCAATTGAGTACATTTAATGGTTTATTTCCAGTTATTTGGTACTATTATTTTTAGAAACTTACTTCGCAGGTAAGAATTTCAATTGTTTAATTCATAATTTAATGTTTTATTTTCTATCATAGAATCAAAAATATATGTTAGTACTAGAAAGTACCAGCTTCAAAATTAACTACTAAAATACGGTAAAAATTTATTTTCTTTTTTCTATGATTATTCTCAATTAAAACTTATCTAATGATGCAAAAATGCAGTAAGAAAGTTGATTTTAAATTAATTCAGAATATAAAGGGTTAAGAGAGCAACTACAAATAAACTGACAATCAAATACGACTTAAAATATCGAGACGATTTACGAAGACTGAACATTTTTTTCAATTTAATTATTATAGTTTTTTAATTGTTCAATGGGAGGAAACAACTATAGGATTAAATGTAATAAATTTAAAATATGGAGGCTATATATCATTACAACTTATAAAAATAAAGAAAATAATGCTTGTTTTGCAAGGGAATCAAAAAATATGTCTGTCAGATTTTTAAAAGTGAGGGATTGGAAAATTAGGTTCAAATTATCTCTTACGACTCAACTCCTATCAAAACTTGTTGTCTCAAACGGATAATTGCACATCTAGAATAGTATTCAGATCGAAAAATGAATCACATCTTACGTCTACACCATATATACATATTAAATGTTTAATTATTTTCGAACACAAAGTACATCGAAAACAAAGTAACGTATCACAATTCTTTAAAAGTATCAGAGAAAAATTTAAAAAAAAATTATGTTGTTACTGATGTCATTTGGTCAAACCACGCACGTTTAAGTCATATGCTACTCGTATTAAGGAGAATGAGAGCTCCTTTAGGGTGAAAGTAAGACTTACACTAAAGTGGGTCCTCGTTATTTAGAAGTATGGACCAAGCAGAAGAGTTGATCATTTTGGCGATATCGAAAACACCAAACTTCCTCTTACATAAATTCTTTACAAAAATAGTGTTTAAACTGCTTCACGGTGTTACTACCCCTGCTATTAAGACATATGATTGATTGGAACATACAAATATAAAATTCAGATGTATGTTTTTTTTCGAACAGAAGTCCGGGAGAGAAGCTGCCTAAATAAACCCTATTTCTG
>CM063498.1:130692035-130697035 GCA_032207245.1 Pardosa pseudoannulata
CACATTGTTTATAGTAGTCAGTTAAACCGGGATTAGAAATAGGATTTAATTTACTATTACCGTTTTTAATTAATCCTCTGTGTAATAAATTAGATTGCTTTAAATTTGAGAGTAACAATTTAAACTTTCGAAATTGGAATAAATATTTCAATAGATTCACAAGTGTCAACAGGGATTTGTTGTTTAAACTATCTTCATTCAGTTAAAAGGACAAAAGATATTCACTGATAAATGCCATCTTTTCTTATCTTTAAATTTAGAATCTAAAATATATGGTGTGAATTGAATGCAGTGCAATGCAATGTTTGCGAACGATAGCGTACCCCAAGAGATATATTGCTATTACATTGTTTGGAGATTCGTTCAGACTATTATATTATTTAGAATAAAATAAAATACTAATGTTTGTAATAGTAATGTATTTAATACTTATACATTTCTAATGCTGATAACATTATAACAAATTATTTTTTGTCCACTAGAAATTTACTTCACTATGTTAGGGCATAATGTTATACATGCATTTCTATATTAGTTCTTTTTAAATAACACAGGGTGTTTCAAAAATGACCGGTATATTTGAAAAATCAATAAAACCTAAACGAACAGTGATAGAAATACATAGTTTATTGCGATATGAGTGGGATAATATTAAATTTTCAGGCAGACAAACTTTCAAAAATAGTTACAATGTTCCCCAACAGATGGCGTTGCTGAAAAATCTAAACTACGATATTTTCCAGATATCCACCAGGCAATAACATGGCGTATTCTCAGAACAAAATTATCAGAAACCTGTATAAAAGTCTCAGGAGGGATGGCTTCACATGCAGAACACATGTACACTTCCAGTTATTCAATTGTTTCTGGATAGCGGCGGTACACCTGGTCTTTTAAGAGTCCCCACAGAACAGTATCGTAGTTTAGATTTTTCCAGACTGCAGAACCATCTGTTGTGAAATATTGTAACTAATTTTGTTTTGTTATTGTAACTAAGTTTCTCTTCATAAAACTTACTATTTTCCCAAGCATATTGCTGTGTATTTCTATCACTGTCCGTTTAGAATTTTCTTTTTTTTTTTCAAATATACCGGTCATTTTACAAACACATTGTATATCTGGCTTATCATAGACACACAAAATAATCACAAGATATTCTTTTTAAACCGTTTAGAAAACTCTCAATATTAAAAGCTCTAATATGTTTAGTTAAGAAAGAATTTTAAATAATAAAGATTAATCTCCCAATGGTGGTGGATTATGCACTCCCCCACATAAACATATAGGAGAGACTTAAGCTTGATTTTATAGTGAGTAAAGTGCTAAATTAGAATTAACATTTAGCCCCTAATAGAATATTTATATCTAGCTTGAATGACCCTATGAACTCTTCCCAGTCATGGCAAAGTTTGCAATCATTAGGAAGAATATTTTTTCAGCTAGCTAAACTTGTATCACTTAATTTTTTCCTAAACTGTAATTTAAGACGAACGATAGAATATATTAGTAATCTGTTGAGCTACAAGAAAGCATAGATTTTAGGAAAGAGATAAAAGACATAAAAGTTCTTTTAAAATGTAAGGTTACTAGTAATATTTTAAAACTATATCTCATATCTTTGTTAATTTTATATAAATTATTACATAAAAATGTCTTAATAGCAATAACTACTTGAGTGTAATTATGCTTCTGTACTAGCAGAAACTGTTAGCAAAATAACTTAATTCAAATATTTGGTTCTCAACGCTGTATTATAACTATTTCAAAGACATTTTTAAAAGTATTATTAACACAAAAATAATTTACTAGTTTTCTAAAAACCAAATTTTCCCACTAATGGTGGATTATACACGTCCCCATACAAACGTTTAGGAGAGACGTAAGCTTGATTGTATAGTGAGTAAAGTGCTACATTAGAATTAGCACCTAATATAATATTGATATTTAGCACCTAATATAATATTGATATCAAGCTTGAATCACCCTATGAATTCTACCCAGTCATTGCAATGTTTGCAATCATTAGAAAGTATATTTCTTCAGATAGCGAAAACTTGTATGACTTAAAAATTTTTTACTAACCTGTAATTTAAGACGCACGCTAGAATATATTTGTAATCTGCTGAGCTACAGGATAGCATAGATTTTAGGAAATAGATAAAAAAAAAGACATAAAAGTACTTTAAATATGTATGTTACTAGTAATATTTCAAAATTATGTCACATATATTTGTTAATTTAAGATATAAAGAAGTATTTAATTATTGAAAAAATCAATATTATTAAATAAATTGCAAATATTGAATTAAAGTAAACAAACATTTTTTTCTCTAATTTTTAATTTAATATAATTATTCCAAGAGACTTATGAATGAGTGCTATTTGTGTGACTACATTTTTTGAAACGGTATTGCAATAATTTGGCTTTCAACAGAAGATGTAGTGGAATATCACCCGTCGTCATTAATGCTATTACTAACTAGCTATACTTTACAGTTTTTGAATGGAGAATTTTTATGTAAAACTATTCCTAATCATTATGCTGTAATTATTCTCAAAGAAACTGGACTATTTTTCTCAATTTTCTGTTATGCTTCTGAATTTTTATGACGATTTTTTAATCTATATCTACCTTCTTCATAATAATATTTTTAATTATCCTAAATCCAATGGTTAAAACTGAAAATTTATTCAGTTTAAACGCAAATGGCTTCTTTATTATTGTCATTATATAAAAATGCCTTGATAGCAATAATTACTTCAGTGTAATTATCCTTCTGTAAAAGCAGAAACTGTAAGCAAAATAACTTGATTCAAGTATTTGGCTTTATACACTGTATTAAAAACTATTTCAAATACAGTTTTAAAAGTATTATTAACACAAAAATAATTCACTAGTTTTCTAAAAGTCAATTTTCCCAATGGTGGTGGATTATACACTCCACCATACAAACGTATACGAGAGACGTAAGCTTGATTGTATAGTGAGTAAAGTGCTACATTAGAATTAACATATAGAATATTTAAATCTAGCTTGAATGACCCTATGAACTATTCCTAGTCATTGCATTGTTTGTTATCATTAGAAAGAATATTGCTCAGCTAGAGAAAACTTTCATGACTTAATAATTTTTTACTAAACAGTAATTTAAGATGAACGCTAGACTATATTTGTAATCTGTTGAGCTACAAGAAAGCATAGATTTTAAGAAAGAAATAAAAAAAAACATTCAAGTTCTTTAAAAATGTATGTTACTAATAATATTTCAAAATTATGTCACATATCTTTGTTAATTTTAGATGGAAAGAAGTATTTAATTAATGAAAAAATCAATATTATTAATTAAAATGTAAATATTGAATTAAAGTAAAGAAACATTTTTATCTCTAATTTTTAATTTAATATAATTATTTCAAGAAAATTATGAATGAGTACTATTTGTGTCACTACATTTTTTAAAAAGGTGTTGAAATAATTTGGCTTCAAACAAAAAAGGTACTGGAATATTATCCGTCGTATTTAATGTTATTACTAATTATCTATTCCCTAAATCTTTTGAATGGAGACATTTTATGTAAAACTATTCTTAATCCTTACGCTGTAGTTATTACTAGACTATCATAACTAAACTATTTTTCTCAATTTTCTCTTATACTTCTGAATTTTTATGATGGTATTATAATCTATATCTACCTTCTTCATAATAATATTTTAATTGCTCTGCAACCCAATTGTTATAACTGAAATTTTATTCAGTTTCAACGCAAATGGCTTCTTTATTATTGTCATTATATAAAAAAGTCTCTATAATAATAACTACTTGAGTGTAATTATGCTTCTATAATAGCAGAAACTCTAAGCAAAATAACTTGATTCAAGTATTTGGCTTTCAACGCTCTATTAAAAACTATTTCAAACACATTTTTAAAGCTATTATTAACACAAATAATTTACAAGTTTTCTAAGCATCAATCTTAACAATGGTGGTGGATTATACACTTCCCCATACAAACGTATACGAGAGACGTAAGCTTGAATTATAGTGACTAAAGTTCTACATTCGAATTAACATTTAGGCCCTAATAGAATATTTAAATCTAGCTTGAATGATCCTATGAACTAGTCATTGCAATGTTTGTAATCATTAGAAAGAATATTTCTTCAGCTAGCAAAAACTTGTATAACTTAATAATTTTTTACTAAACTGTAATTTAAGACGAACGTTAGAATATATTTGTAATATGCTGAGCTACAAGAAAGTATATATGTTTGGAAAGAGATACAAAAAATTAAAAGTTCTTTAAACATGTATGTTACTACTAATATATTAAAATTATGTCACATATCTTTGTTAATTCTAGACGGAAAGAAGTATTTAATTATTGAAAAAATCAATATTATTAAATAAAATGTAAATACTGAATTAAAGTAAAAAGCATTTTTATCTCTAAGTTTTAAATCAATATAATTATTCCAAGAAACTTATGATTGAGTGCTATTAGTGTGACTACATTTTTTAAAACGGTATTGTAATAATTTGGCTTCAAACAAAAGAAGTACTGAAATATTAATCGTCGTATTTAATGTTATTACTAATTATCTATTCCCTAAACTTTTTGAATGGAGACATTTTATGCTAAACTATTCGTAATCATTGTTTGGTAATCATTACTGGACTATTATAACTAGACTATTTTTCTCAATTTTCTCTTATGCTTCTGAATTTTTATGACGGTGTTGTAATCTATATCTACCTTCTTTATAATAATATTTTTAATTAAAATGTAAATACTAAATTAAAGTAAAAAATTATCTCTAATTTTTAATTTAATATAATTATTCCAAGAAACTTATGATTGAGTGCTATTAGTGTGAGTACATTTCTTAAAACGGTATTGCAATAATTTGGCTTCAAACAGAAGAGGTAGTGGAATATCCTCCTTCGTAACTAATATTAATACTATCTATTCCTTATACTTTTTGAACAGAGAATTTTTAA
>CM063498.1:130702035-130709535 GCA_032207245.1 Pardosa pseudoannulata
TTATATATCAAATTTTTTTATTTGCTCTTATAAAAAAAATTAAAATTTTATAAAGATAGTAAAAGAAAGCAGAATAACATCAAAATTTAATAATTAAAATTAAATAGTTTTTAATTACTATGCTTGAAAATTAAAGAAAAATAATAAAAATTAATAATGTATGAACTTTTTTTAAGCTCACTTCAGCTCTAAACTCAGTTTTTACACAAAATATGACCCACTTTATTTCAATTATACATAGAATAAAACCGTTCATAGAATACATAGAATAAAACCGTGGATATTATTAAGAAAAATATTAATAATGAAATTAGCCCCTTTTACTATATAAAATTATCAGGTACTATTTATTCATATCTTGAATTAACATATTTTACTTTCCCTAACAAATTTTCAATGACATTCAGGTTTTATGCTATAAGCCAAATTAATGGAACGTTTTAAGGACATATGAAGATTATAAATTGTATATATATAAAATATATATATATATATATATATATATATATATATATATATATATATATATATAAATATATATATATATATATATATATATATATACATATATATATATATATATATATATATATATATATATATAAATATATATATATATATATATATATATATATATATATATATATATATATATATATATATATATATATATATATATATATATATATATATATATATATATATATATATATATATATATATATATATATATATATATATTATATATATATATATATATATATATATATATAATATATATATATATATATATATATATATATATATATATATATATATATATATATATATATATATATATATATATATACATATATATATATACATATATATACATATATATATATATATATATATATATATATATATATACATATATATATATATATATATACATATATATATACATATATATATATATATACATATATATATATATATATATATATATATATATATATATATATTATATATATATATATATATAATATATATATATATATATATATATATATATATATATATATATATATATATATATATATATATATATATATATATATATATATATATATATATATATATATACATATATATATATATATATACATATATATATATATATATATATATATATATATATATATATATATATATATATATATATATATATATATATATATATATATATATATATATATATATATATATATATATATATATATATATATATATATATACATATATATATATATATATATATACATATATATATATATATATATATATATATATATATATATATATATATATATATATATATATATATATATATATATATATATATATATATATATACATATATATATACATATATATATATATATACATATATATACATATATATACATATATATATATATATATATATATATATATATATATATATATATATATCAATAGTCCATTTCTTATACTAACTTAATATTTTTTATTGTATCTGTGTGAAGATAAATATAATTTTTTCATCTTTTCAATCTTACTTATACTGTATAATTTGGTGTTTTTGAAATGTTTGAAATTTCATACTTTTGCATGTGCAATGTTACCTTAGTTTCCTTTACGAAATGATAAAACAGAACTGCATTCTAATATTTCATAAATAGTGTTTAAATGATGAATGTTTATAAAAAAAATTTTAATATTTTTTAACAGAGATACTGTACTTTATGAATGATCTTTCATGAGAATTTAGTAGAAACATATCGACAGTTTTTTAGATTATTCTTAATTTTTCGACTTTTGACAAAATAGCAACATTCCAAAATGTTTATTCTTTTCTTAAAATTGTATTGTTTAATGTATTTTTTCTAAGTACATTTACTATTAATACTTCTGCACGTTGTTTGTCAATAATATCTTCAAAAACATATAGTGTTGATATTCAACTCGACCGGTATATCACCTCTTAAAACGGATATATTTTTTCCAATTCCTGATACACAACACTACATCATATTTTCCTTTGTTCATGGTATTTTATTTTTATACTTACTCACGTGAAATGCACAAGTTTGGATATACTTAAATGTATAAAAGTTTTAAATCGCGGTTTATTGGTTATGATTTACCTTTTTATTTTTTTGTGAGCTTCTTTGACATTATGCTGTAAACTGATAATTAAAAATCATTTATCATGCTCTAATATAAAACAATAATTAAACCTGAAAATAGATGATCTACTACAAAGAAACGAATATTTAAACAAATATTTAATAGAACAAAATTATATAAATGTGAGATATTCTTGATGATGATATTTACAATTCACATTTTATTCTTATTTTTACAGATATCGAAAACCACATGTGTTAGTTGTCATTATAAACAGATTTGAATGTACTGGTCAGTCAAAACTCCTTCGTCGAACAGAATATTCAAAGAATATAATATTTATTGAATACATTTAGACAATAAGGCAAAGGAATCAATTTTCATTAATACAAAAAAAATGTACATACGTAAAGTGCGTCTGAGAACATGATGTGGGCAATTTTAGAAATAATTGCAACACAACTAAATCCATTGCAGCCCTTCCATCTATGTACTACAAAATGAAATATATGGCAAATATTATTTTGCAGGATATGTGTGATATGAACTAAAATAGAATATAAAACAAACAGCCAAACTCTGGGTCATTATCATTAAAATACATATTAAAATCACACTAAGATTATGTAATCTTTATTTTCTGTGGTAATCGTGTTAGAACTGTAAGATTCACTGTAAGATTCACTGTAAGATTCACTGTAAGATTATTTATTAGTGACTACCTATAACTTAAAATTTATTTGAATTCAACTGATTTGTCTCTGTCATCTAAATTATATTAATCGTAAAATAGGTGCAGGGTATCATTTATATGAATATAAAATATTTTATGAAGGCGTAAAAAGTATGACACTTGTACATTAATAAATGTAAATAATTAAATTTAAAAATTAAAATTTTCAAAGAAGTATTTTAATGAATCATTTGAGTTTTTTTAAGTAATGAAAGTACGAAGTTCAAGTTGCTTTTTCTATGTTGTTACCATGCATTTTCTTGTAATATAGAATCCAAGAGTGCTTAATCTAATGCAATTATTTTCTAGGAGCACACCAATTTTGAGTTGAGAAGAGCACAAAATGATACTTTTAAGCCCTTCAGGTACAAAATCACTGAGAAGTTTAGGAAATTTTTCTTAACCCTCTGACTTCTTATCCCGCGATTTACACGGGCAATTCAAATGTAGCAAAATTTGCTCATCTCGCGATTTTCGCGGACATGTGTTTTTCTTACATTCTACCTTTTCACCGTGTAACAAGTAGAATAAACTAAATACAGTATTAGACATTTCATTAGGTAATAAATAGAATTATATAAATAAAACTATTTTTATGTTAAATAATAGAATTATAGATAGTATGTTATAAATAGAAACCGTATTACAAGTAAATTTATTAAAAAATATTCTTTTGTGATAACAGCTGAAATTAAGTTTTCCTAAAAGCTTAGTTTCTCATGATAAAAGTCAATATGAAAAATAGTTTCTAGAAAAAAAATTGTATTTCAATTCTCCAATTTTTTTATATACTTAAACTCCGCAGCAAAAAAAATACTAATTTTTTTAAAGAGATCTCGGTTTACAAATTGAGCAGTTAGAGGGTTAATTTCAAAGTCCCTCTAAAAATGGGGAGAGGAGAACAAACTAAACAGACTATGAAGTCTAATCGACACCGATAAACTTTCTAGTGTTAATACAAAACATATGAGAATCAGGTGAGATAATCTATTTTGATGCAACTTTGTGCAAGAGATTTTATTCTCACTTGAAAGCTAATTAAAATTAGGCTTTGCAGATAATTTTTAGTTTTATTTTCTCGAAATTATTTTGCATTGGATAATTTTATGTAAATAGAAAGTTTATCTGATTGTGTAAAGGAAAGCAATTTATGTCTTGAGAGTAAGAATGATAGCCTATTAGAATCCACTAAAGTCTGGTGTCCCTTAGATTTAAGACATGCACCTGCATTTTCTATACTTTCTTTTATAAAGATCCAGGACCGAAGACAAATATATGCAGCACTGAAGATCAGTTGCAATTTTTTATTATACTTGTATATTTAAAATCTAAAAGGTAATAAATAACATTGTTTTTAAAACTAATGCATACACTTAAAAAATTTAAGGGAAATTGTCCTAAATAAATATTTTAGACCACAGAGAGGAAAATTCAGGAGAATGATCCACGATCCATAATTTTTTGTGATAACAGCTGAAATTAGTTTTTCTAAAAGCTTGATTCTCATGATAAAAGTTATTATGTATAGTTATTAAGGAAAGTTAATCAAATTTAAAGGGACTGTCTGCCTATACAGGATAATAATCTTCAATATATTTTCTACCATAAAATAAAAAAAGTTTTATTCTTGTCAAAATGAATTTCTTTCAAGTTTTTACATACACTTTTGATTATAATATAATATAGTTATGTCGTTTCAGTATGTTTTGAAACAATGTAAAAAATACAAAACAAAAATAAGTATTCTGTAAATTTAAAGCCTAGAGAGAAACTAAACTTACAAAATTTAAAAAAATCATAGCATATTAAGATATTAAAAATTAAAAATTTATACATATATCATTTTTCCTACTATAAAACAAAGTATTCCGATAATATTAGTTTAATTGATGTTTAAACAAGAAAAAGCTAATTAGTTTTTATTTTATATAAAAATTAGTTTCTAATTTGCAAATTTAAAGATTATTATGTGGGTAAGACTAGTTTTATTTTTTTTCACTGTGTGTTTCCATTTTGTGTTTTTTATTAAAGCATTCCTTCATATAACAAAACTACGAAAATTTTATAAAGTTAATAAATAATAAAACAAAGTATTCCGGTAGATTAGTGTAATTGATGTTTAAACAAAAAAGATAATTAGTTTTTATTTTATATAAAAATTAGTTTCTAATTTACAAATTTAAATTATTATGTGGGTGACTAGTTCTAATTTTTTTCACTGAGTATTTGCATTTTTTGTTTTTTATTAAAGTATTCCTTCATATGACAAAACTACGAAAATTTTATAAAGTTAATTCTTTATTAAATATTGACAAAACATTTATTTTAAACGATGAAGAGCTTCATTCTTGTTGAACAAAATATTCTTGTTATTGTGAACACTTATTAGCTCGAAAAGCATTATATGTCCATAAAATTTCAGTCATTTGCTTACTTTTCTTTCCTTTTAAAATGCATCTTACATTTTCATAATATTTAATTATTATTCATTTTTGGTCCATAAAATCTCTCAAAAATCTAAGCAAGAAACAAATTTAACTCAAGTTATTAAATTTATATTTTTAAATAAATACTCCTCGTGGAAATAGTTTATTATTTGTTTAACTTCAAAGTTAAATTAAATCTTCAAATAGCTGATGGAATAAAATAACTGTGCTTTACTGGTGATTACATGCAGCTGTTTTTGTTAACGCCCTTTTCTCATAATAAAAACAGATTTTCGCTTCAATTCGTTAAATAACAAAGGATTTGGTGTAAATAACAAAATAAATGTAGCGATTTTAGCTTCTGTACTGATTACTTAGGAATGTTGCTTTTTCTCACTCTCTGTTATTTCCTGAATGCGAAAAAAAATAACATTACAAATCAATCGTTATTTGGAATTCCGGAGAACTTTATTGCAGCAAATTCGTATGTTTAGTAGATAAAGTGTGATTCATTTGAAACGTTTTTCTCCTCCTTTAATAACATTCAGAAGAAAAAAAAGAATGTTAAAGGGCACAAATTTTCACAAGGCAGTTCTAATTTAAAACTTCTTCGCGTGTAAAAGATTGAGCACTAGACTCGACGTTTATCGTTCTAAACAGACATTTTTCTGTTTTGATGTTCTTGAGGATTTTTGAATTTTGTTTTTTTTTCTCAGAAATGTTGTCTTCTAGTAAATTTCCCATAAAATTATTCTCCTTCGTTTCATTACTTCCTTCTTATTTATAATGAAACGAAAACAGCTTAGCTTATTTAGTCATCAATTATATACATCATGACACTGAGAAAAAAATTAATATTAAAAACATTTATGTAAGAGGGATTTTATTCTATAACAGAAGTTATAAAACATAGATGGTAACTCCTATTTATTGTACATATCGTTTCATCTGTTATATTTTAATATATATTTTATAAATTCAGATAAGTTTAGTTCGTATTTCAAATGTTTGGATAGTATCACTAAAATTGAAATAAATTTTACTTGTTTATTTGCATTAATAATTTTTTACTTCTTATAGGAGTACGGTACACTCTACTCATTCTATTTTACTCAAATATTTGATTATATAGATATTAATACGCATTTAAGTATATTTAGTTAGTAAATATATTTGGTAACTTCTATTTATTGTTCCATCTGTTATATTTTTAATATATATTTTATAAATTCAGATAATTTTAGTTCAGATTTCAAATATATGGAACTAATATAATTGAATTCGAAATAAATTTTACATGTTTATTTACATTAATAATTTTTTTATTACTTATAAGAGTCTGGGACTCAACACTCTTATCATTCCTCTTTACTCAAATATTTGATTATTTAGATATTAATACGCATTTAAGTATATTTAGTTAGTAAACATAGTTGGTAACTCCTATTTATTATTGTTCCATCTGTTATATTTTTAATATATATTTTATAAATTCAGATAATTTTAGTTCAGATTTCAAATATATGGCCCTAATATTATTGAATTCGAAATAAATTTTACATGTTTATTTACATTAATAATTTTTTATTAGTTATAGGAGTACGGTACGTAACACTCTATTCATTCTATTTTACTCAAATATTTGATTATATAGATATTAATACGCATTTAAGTATATTTAGTTAGTAAACATAGTTGGTAACTCCTATTTATTGTACAAATCATTTCATCTGTTATATTTTTAATATATATTTTATAAATTCAGATAATTTTAGTTCAGATTTCACACATATGGCCCCGATTTTACTGAATTCGAAATAAATTTTACATACTTATTTACATTAATAATTTTTATTAGTTATAGGAGTACGGTACATAACACTATATTCATTCCATTTTACTCAAATATTTGATAATATAGATATTAATACGCATTTAAGTATATTTATTTGGTATACATAGTTGGTAACTCCTATTTATTGAACATATCGTTTCATCTGTTATATTTTTAATATATATTTTATAAATTCAGATAATTTTAGTTCAGATTTCAAATATATGGCCCTAATATTACTGAATTCGAAATAAATTTTACATGTTTATTTACATTAATAATTTTCTTTATTACTTATAAGAGTCTGATAGTCAACACTCTATTCATTCCATTTTACTCAAATATTTGATTAT
>CM063498.1:130714535-130744535 GCA_032207245.1 Pardosa pseudoannulata
GAACTTATAGATTATTGTATAAATTTTTCTAGTTTTCAGCATTAAATAAATGAATGCTAGTACGAAATTAAAAAAAAAATCATGTTTTTACAGCTAAGAAATAAAAGGTACAATAAACAACTAAGTACTTAAATTTGCTTTTTTAAAGTAGAAGATTAAAAGCTTATAGATAATTGTATAGATTTTTCTAATTTTCAGCATTAAATAAATGAATGCTTTTACGAAATTCAAAAAATGCATCTATTTAAGCTAAGAAATAAAAGTTACAATAAACAACTAAGTACTTAAATTTAAATTTATTTTTTGAAAGTAAAGGTTTAAAACTTATAGATTATTGTATAGATTTTTCTAATTTTTAGCTTTAAATAAATGAATGCTAGTACGAAATTTAAAAAAAAAATGCATGTATTCACAGCTAAGAAATAAAAGTTACAATAAACAACTAAGTACTGAAATTTCAATTTATGTTTTGAAAAATAGAAGATAAAAAACTTATAGATTATTGTTTAGATTTTTTCTAATTTTCAGCATTAAATAAGTGAATGCTTCTACAAAATTCAAAAATTGCATACCTTTACAGCTAAGAAATAAAAATTACAATAAAAAACTAAGTACTTAAATTTAAATTTATTTTTGGAAAATATAAGATTAAAAACTTATAAATTATTGTATAGATTTTTCTAATTTTCAGCATTAAATAAATGAATGCTTTTACGAAATTCAAAAACTGCATGTTTTAGTCATTAACAGTTCTGAATTCTTTGTTTCTTCAAGTGCTATAAAATTTAAAAAGCAAGAGGAAAAGGGGAGAAACAGGCTGCGTAGTTCATGGCTCGACATTGTGTAACAGTGGATAAGCAATATTAGAGACAACAGAGGGAGGACTATTGACATAGAAAAACCAAGATAAAGGAAACTAACTGAAACGGCTTTGACCAGAAGCCGACTATAGAGCTTGGAAAGAAAAAAAAACAGATAAAAACTACTAAATTTTTCATGAGACTTACTATAAATCAATCTTTTTACAGAAATGTTTAAGCAGAGATTTATATATAAATGATAAAAGTATAATTATTTTTCTTACAAAAGAAGCAATATTTTTTGAAATCCCATTTTTTCATCAGTTTTACTAATAGATTTTCTTTCTGATATTGTGTTGAAGAATTACGTTTTATTAAAAATATGGTACACATTTTTAATCCTAAATGTCATTTAAAACTACAGAATAGATTGTCTATAATTCAAAATTCATGAAAATGAAAATATTTTTCAAATTTTTTATCAATACTTTATATGAATTCATCAGCAGTGGATGATTTTTATACAAATCTATTATAGATGTATAGAAACTATAAAATTAAAATTACAGGGAAACACTAAAACAATTTACTTTTATAATTAAACTGAAGATAGATTATTAAATCGTATTATTTCTTACTAAAAGAGTACTTTATCCACAACATCAGATACTGGCTTTCGTAAAAGCCAGTAACTTTATATCTTATAACTGAAAGATTCTTATTTATTTTTTTTTCTTTATTCATTCATACATCAAACAATTCAAAAACTACGCATTTTATACTTTAATGATCAGTCAGAACTCCATATCTTTTATCCTAGTAAAGGATAAATTCTTTTAGAATTAGAGGGAAAATATTCTTTGTTATTACAGTTTCTTTCAGATTTTGTGTTGGATAATTTTAAAACGTTATACAATATATAAATTTGAAAACTATGAATAAAGATGTGATTAAAGCACAGACTATTAAAGGAAAATTGAAAGGCATTCAATTGTTCTATATTTTTAAAAAACGAGCTACTTCAGCACTCCAGTTAAAGAAAACATCCGTTTTAACAAGTCAATGAATTATAATGTGAGAATTATAAATAAATATAATAAGACAGATACATATAGATGTTTTATAGCTTCATTAAACGTAATACCATGACTCAGTGTTTTTGTTTGTTTGTTTGTTTTATAAATAAAAAATTAGATGTTGAAAGCAGAGCTTGATAACTGTATTATACCACATTGGGTAGGATATTTTCCAGTTTAAACTAGTGCGAAAATATTTATTTTCACTGTCCCATAATACAATAAATAAGGCTTAGGTAAAAAATTCATGTTGTAAAATGTATAAATATGGAATTAGTTTGTAAAATTACTCATAGATGTTAGACAACATTTTCAAAAAGTTACAGTAAACGCTTTTTATACAAATATATTGTTATTATAAATAAAATTAGATTTCTAATTTGTAGCCAAATTTTATTTCCAATTTTTAGCTTCTGGCTATTGTTATTTTTATTGAACTTTGTGTTAACACCAGAAAAATAACTTTTTAAAGATATCCAAAAAATATGGAGCAATCAATTTTTATGGAACAAACATACTTTTTAGCATATTTGGCTATTAAATATAACAATTACATAAAATTAAATTTTGATTCGTATTGTGATGCTAATAAACTCATTATGTTCATGTAAATGGCTTATATACATGATTTATTGTTAATAAAACTGCACTAACTAAAATAATAGTGCACACTATGCAAAAGAATTTTTTAAATACACAAGTTCAATATCGCATTTGATAACAACATTAAATATTCCGGTATGGAATTTTTGTTTTATTCGTTTCTATAATCTTTAAAAATACTAATGTTCATCACTTTGATGGTACAAAAAACACAAACTGACTTTTTGTAATGAGAACTAAATGCTTTGCAATTAATTTGCAATAAGATAGGTAGTTAAAATATTCTCAGATCTATTGTACAAGCATTATGAAATTACTTTGGCAATATAACAATATAACAATAATCTAAACGGTGTTATGAATTTTTTTATTTTAATATTTTTTCCAATTGCGGAATAATAACTATTCGCTATATATTTTGGCCTATCATCAACTGCTAGTCAAAATTTAACCTCACATTTATCTGGTGTTTTAAGTTATACATTGAGCAAATAATTATTTTTTCTGTTGTTAAATTCAAATCAAACCATAAATATTTAACACTAGATTTATGGACCCAGCCAATTTGAATCAATAAAACTTTTATCACTATATATATATATATATATATATATATATATATATATATATATATATATATATAACTTTAATAATATTTTACTAAAACATATGTTGGATTTTAGTTAAGCAATAAAATATATGTAAACTTTCATTCCTCTTCCCCGCAGACCCCTTCATTTCGCATTATCAAATGTGGTATACCTATTTTCAAGTTTGTGAGCCAATTTGACTCATAGAATAGTTTAACAGTTAATCTCATAACATGAAATTAATTGGTCCTATCAGGCCTGGGATATTTTCCAATTGGCTGAAGAGCTAAGAAGTATATATAGAGAAGAAGTTCCAATGACATTCCAAAGTTCAACGATCATGCAAAAGAAATAGATGTAGAAACCATTGTACTAAATGTAATAGAAATATGTTTCAAAAACAGATGCAAGAAATGTTTTCCATGAATTTTTTGATAATAAACATTCCATTTAAATTAATTTGGAACTATTTTCTTTGGAAAAAATTTTCTTGTATGAGTCAAACTGGCTCACTTCAGTAAAAATAGGTATATGATCAATATCTGTAAATCTAGTGTTAAATATTAAGCGACCTGTTGTTTCGTAAAAATTTTTAGATCCATATAACGTAAACCACAAACTGTTTATTAATATATGTTTAAAAAATTGAGGGGGTCTTGTTAGTTTTCTATCTCTTCTAAAAATATAGTGTATATTGTAATCAAAGATATTGTTACAGCAGTTAAAATAACATAATCTGCATATCAAGTTCTGCGTTTCAATTTCTGTTATATAACACAGTGTTATAGTATAGCTTCGATAACAATTAGTAAGTGAATGAGTGAAATATTTTTGCTGTCCAAATGATTGATCACACTTTTAAATGTCAGCGAAGTTTAAAAAAATATTAGGAACGTTTTATTTGTAAAGTTGAATGAAATAACAAATGTACGCTTTAAATAGACTAATATTTTTACTTGTAAAATAAATTTATTAATAAATAAATTCATTAAAATCAAAACCTAATCTGAAATTTTATGTAATCGTGAGCAGAACACGCCGCATATCCGTAACACATAAACCAGTTTATTACTTTCATTTGAATGCTTTTCCCACAAAAGCGTCTTGAAATGCAGAGAAATTCGCTACATTAATCTCAACTATTTCTAAGCTACTGAATAGGATCTTAAATTGCGTATCTTTGTAGATTCCTTTCTGATAAATGGTCACCATGTTAAAGCTGTTATACGCAGAAGTAAATTCTGATTCCTCGTTTGTAACCATAATGTATTTGTACGAAGAGCGTTTAGTAATAATGGAGTAAAATACAGTTTACACAGTAACGGATGAATAATTTTATAAAATAGTTTCATATTTATGGAATTAATGCTATAGATATTTATAAATAAACTGTTCAGTGCATTATTATGGACTAAAACATGTGATTATTAGAAACCATCATTTACAAGAATATCCGTTTTTAACAGAAATTTTTACTATCAAATATTTAACTATAACAATAAAATTTCACAAAAACTGCAGTCAAAGTTTATATCAACAAAATTAGTTCAATTCAGGTTTATCCACATAAGTCATATTTAATGAAAGTTTAATTAAATCAAAATATTAATGGTGCATATATTCAAAATTATAAGACAAATATATGATAAAAAATGAAATGGATGAAAAATTGTAGATTTGAGTTTTTTTAATTGACTAGCCAAATAATTCCCAGAAATAATTAAGTTTTGTTTCCCAACAGCAAAAAAAATTTCAGACAGTCGCGTTCATTTTTATCATAGTTCTCTAAAGTTATAAGTCTATAAAACAATGGAATATTTTGTAAAAAAAACTTCTAAAACTTCCAGAATTGTTGTGAACTAAAAGATTATAGAAGTTATTACAATATCCATATACGCTGTAAGTAAAACGAAAGTAAATTGACTAGAGCAGTCATTTCTTTGAAACTACAATGTAAAAGAAAAATTATTTACTGCATTTATTAGAAGCACAGCAAACAAAACTGAGCTTCCTTATTATTGTTATTCAAACATGGTTACCATTCTTTTGGGGCTCAACCTCAGACAAACGTAGCCTAAACGGTACTTCTGACCGTGCGCTCACCAGCTCTGTAATTCCAAACGTTCTTACTCGATTTACGCGATTACAAACCTTTTAGTATCTGCCTCATTACACACCCATTCACATTTTCAGATAGTTCCCGGTGAAGATCCTAAAATAAACCTCTAAACACCTAACTAAAATTAAAAGCCTGACAACTTCCACCCTCCCAATTTCCACAGAAGGCTTCCACAGCCAGGATGTTGAATATCTTTTCCTGAAATAAAAACACAACCAAAATACTCTAAAAGATTAAAATAATGATAGGATAATATGATATTAAGTATAATAATATCTTAAGGTTATTAGATTTCAAGAATCTCCAAAACACTACCAACATTTACAAGAATATAATGAAGAAAAAATAATAGTTATAAAAATCAAAATATCACTAAGTATATGAAAAAGTGCAACACAGATGTATATCTATACTTGGTAATAAGTTGAAATAAAAATGTCAATTGTAGCACAGTCAAGGTTTTTTATCCTTGAGTTGCTATCACAATGTAAATAAACAAAAATACTATAATAGTATAATTCTACAGTTTATACTTCTACTATAAACTGTAGAAGACACTATGTTTAAAAGCCTTACATAATATATGTGTATATATATATATATATATATATATATATATATATATATATATATATATATATATATATATATATATATATATATATATATATATATATGTATGTACATATATGTATGTATATATATATGTATGTATATATATGTATATATATATATGTATATATATGTATATATCTGTGTGTGTGTATAGTTACGCACTCCTCTCGTGAAATCGCCGATTAAATTAACTTTAGGTAAGACAGCATAAAACACTGATTTATTAGCAGAATGTTCACGAATTAATACAGCTCAGTTCATAAAGAACAATCTAAACTTCTGAATAGATAGCTTAGAATAATGCAATAAGCTGCGGTGTAGTTGAATGCACAACTCACAAAAAATCTAGGTAACGAGGCAAACCTACATTTTTTCGACCCTCAAGTGTGCTAACAGAATCCAAAAGGCGATGAACTGTGCTGAATTTTAGGCTACCAAACATTTCGTATCATTTCCAGATAGTTCGTGAATTCGAATCCCACTGGGGCATGGATGTTTGTAACTTTTCGGAATCGGCTTTAAGCAGTAGGTCCTGGTTTCATTAGCCCTCCTGTTGCAAAAAAAAAAGAACGTAGAGCACCAAACCAATTTATTTCCAGATGGTACTTGAAGTATCTCGTCACTAAACCCTCTTCAAAGTTTGCTACCAAAATATAGCTGCTAAAAGCCTTGACACCAAACCAAAATAGACAGATTTACAAATTATACAATAATACATATACATATATGCACACACATATATATATACATATGATAGTATAGGTATATACATACATATATCTATACTATTACCGACAATAGGTGACACTTGGAACAAGGTATTATAGACTTGTCCTATGTATCACCTATTGCCGGCTGCCCCTGAACATAGCTTTCATTGTTTGGGATTAGCTTTGGAAGATATACATGCGAGTCCACTTCTGGTGGTGGACTTTATTAGGATTAATGGTCTCATGGATCTGATCTCGTTATCGCTATATCCTGAAGAATTGGACATAACAACAACATGTATACCAGAAAGATTACAGTTATGTAAAACAATCAGTTAAGACAAAAAAATCACACAAGTGTAAACATATTTAATATAATGGTATTCATAAACTTTTAAAGCGCAATATATATTATATAAAGATATACACTTGTGTAATATTATATTCGGAATATATTTTGACAAGATCTAAATATTTGAATTTTGAGTGTAATTTATGTACTTTTAGTTACTACATTTATCACATATTTTGAGTTACGAATGTATGACAAGACAGTAATTGGACAAGGGCGTTGACTCTTTTTCATGTCCTAACATGAAAAAAGAAATTTGCAACATCAGTATATTCCTTTACTTTTGTGGCTTTGTTTAGAATTATATCCCAAAACATTTCTAAACTGAAATGTGTCTTCTATTAGCGAGACAGTGTCACACTTTTCGAAGAGATATGTCAAAATCTAAGACGTAAAACCTGTATTTTTTATGCCTGAATGCTTCTAAGAGCAACAAAATTGTCTAAGGAAGGTAAATATATTTTTAGAGAAACCCTATGTTATACAAGAGACGCATCTAATTAATCTTAAGTCTAGAAAATATCTTACAAAAGCTGCTGACGCATTAAAGATTAATTTTTTTTCTCACGACTCAAAATAACAGCATAACCTAATTTTACAATAAATCTATATAAAGGAAATTATTTATAACTTAAAAGTAATCGATACACAAAATGCAGTGAAAATACCGAATTTTTTATTGTTTAAACTATTTATCTAGACTTTACAAGCATAGAGAATTCTAAATCCCTTAGTATTTCAAAAGTTATTTGCGTATATGTTTTCAATTGTATGGGATTTCATTAACAAATGAAAGCTTTAGATGTTTTTATCCGTATTTGTTTTTAACAAATTTAATACCTTAAAAGGCTGAGGTAAAATTTTTGTATTTAAGACACAGATATTAAATATTTATACAGATATATGTATAACAATTCTGTGCATGGAATTAGAAATCAGTTTCTTCTTACATTTATATACAAATATACAGTAGAAATAGCCAATCTTTATTGTTTTTAAACATAAATGTAAGTACAATTTTTTTACAAAACCTTATTTTAGATATGTTTAAAATTTCAGCCTTCTGTAGAAATGTTTGATAAAATTTTAAAACATTAAAGGAAATATATTAAAAAATGAATAAGATATAACACTTTTTCAAATAAATAAACTTTACGATTTTTAAACTTTAGTAAATTGAACAGTTATCATATTTTTGAATATGCTTCAAATTGGATTCTAAAAAACAAAACAGTTATACGTTTGCTGTAAAACTTATACTTTAAAACATTTTTGAAAGCTTATCATGTACTCTTAATATGCTTTTCCAAGTTATTTTATTGAATAAAAATCCTTTTGATTCAATTAGATTCCTAATTCCTCTAATTACACGAATTTCATTTTAATTCAATTACTCGGCTTCATTTTGTGAACATAAACTTTACACAATTTTACAACTTTCAATACACAGTTTTCAAATTAACATGCACAATGCAATTTCATACATGAGTAACTCTGTAGAAAATTAGCGTTAATTAATTTATTATATTAATGTTATGATGTATCCTCACTGAATAACGCTTTATAATTAATATTAACTAAACCCATCATCTGGCCATTTCCATTCAATTCACGATCCTCTCTAAAGACGATTTGCAAATGTTTGAATGCATTTAAATAATTAATTCATTGAACAAGATCTAACATCAGCTCAGTACCTTAAATGTAAGATGTTCGTTGGCTAATTTTCGGCATTTATTGAGAAATCGAAACCGTGTTATTTCTTAAGAACACTAAGACGTAAGAACAAAGTACTTTAATACCTCCAGGTCTAATTCTTTGGAGACCCGATTACCGAATAATTGTTTATTCATCCATTTAAATGTAATTACTTAGGCTTTAAGCACTTCGTGAGACACGAGTTAGGAGTCTTAATGACTGGAAATGACGTACGTGAAATTTCTCTATAGCATTATTCAGGCGTTTTGTAATGCTTTAAACACTACGCTATATTATATAATTATATAATCTTTTCTTTAGGCACGGAGAGTGGATTAAAAGCAAATCATATTGCAGATATAATTATTTCTACTCAGTTATTTGTGTATCATATTTAGTTCAATAAACAGAATTTATAAAGTGAAAAAATCTTTTGAAACTTTCGTATGAGATCAAAAGCTACCATATTTTTTTTATAAAATCACGTCCCAGTTCTATTTAAATTATATCTTTAATGAACTTCTGTGCCGTTAGAATACGAATCTCAAAGTTTCTAATAAAAATATAATGACAAATATTTAGTCTTCATATTTAAATATTATCAGATTTAATCCCAACATATAGTTAAGGTTCATAGATGCTAATTTCGAGAACCTTGCTTTTTATCCTTCGTAAGTTGTTGTGTTCAGAGATATAACGTAATCAAAATAAACTCGGGAATAAAAATAATGTTTTGATAGTTTGTTGTAAAATAATTTAGAGAGGCAAAAGGGTTTTTGAAACTTTCGAATGATATCAAAAGCTATCATATTTTCTATAAAATCATGTCCCAGTTCTATTTAAATTATATTTTTAATGTACTTCTACGCCTTAAAAATACGATTCTCAAATTTTCTACTAAAAATAAAGTAAGTAACAAATATTTAGTCTTCATATTTGAATATTATCCGTCTTTAGTTCCATATATATATTTAATGTTTATAAATGCTAATTTCGAGAACCTTGCTTTTTATCCAAGTTGTTCTGTGGAGATATATAATTTATAACGTAATCATAACAAACCCGGAAATGAAAATAATGTTTTGATAGTTTGTTGTATCTGAATAATAAACTGGCATGTAAGATTCGTAATTTTAATATCGGTTCTGGTGGTTCAAATACCACTATTTTTATAGATAATTTTTAAAAACAGACAGTTTAGTATCTTTTAAGCAGTTTAAAGTGGTCGAATTGGATTAACACAGGGAAAGTTTTACTTAAAAATCCCCAAAAAGGAATAAATATTTCTTTAACTACTTCAAAAAATCATTTAAAAGAATATTTTTTCCATAAAGTGATAGTTTACTGTTTTTTTACCGATCCCTTGAAGATTAAAACAGAGATACATATGTTAAACATTTACTACTAGCCGCTTATATACACTCCAAAACAAAAACAAATACACCGCAATGCATCGAGATATAATTTAAATTGGACTCTAATTGATATGCATACAGAATTAGACGGAAAATGAAAAAAATTAAAGTTTGGAGGTCATTAAGTGAACGTGTTTGACTGCAGCCCATCTTATCTGTGCAACTGGCAGAATATTTTAGAGAGGAAATTTTTATTCTAGGTCATAAATTCTTTGCAGATTTCATTCCGTGTACTCAGGTAAGTAGTAACTATGCCTCGCATACAGGTACGTGAACAATATGTACAATTGCCAGCAGGACGTGTAGTGGGACGCAAAGAAGCCGGTTGGTCTAAATGACGAATTGGTCGACATTTGGGAATGATCGATGCCACTATTTGACGATTTCGCAGGAAGGGGTGAACTATGACCGAACACAGATTCAAGAAGGAAGCTGTTGGCCTAGAGAAACGACGGAATATGAGGACCCATCAATATTCAAAGCTGCACTCACAGAGTCGGTTACATCATTAGTATCGATTGTAAGTGCAAAGAATGCTTCAGTGATCTCAAAAACCACTCATAAGCAGCTCAAAAAAAGGAAGCTGAAGAAAGAAAGAGGTGGCACTTGCACCGACCACCATTGACCTCTATACAACGATAAGCCAGTTTTATGTGGTGTTGGGCTCATTTGAACTGGAACGTCACTGATTCGAGTAAAATTATCTTGAGTTATGAGCCTCTTTCTGAATTGAGCCCCGATGACCAGCGCAGATGTGTCTGGAGACGACTCTGTCAGCTGTGAGATACCATCCTGACTATCTTCTGGCATACAGACCAACAACCAAGTGTGATAGTCTGGGGTGGCATTGCATTTTATAGTGTTAGCCTTTTTTTGTCATCCGTGGCACACTTTCATCACAGTGATACGTCGACGGAGTTCTACGCAACATTGTGTTGGCCTTCATGTCTCGCCATCATGGGCTTACATTCCAGTAAAAAAACGGCCGGCCCCACACTGCACTTGTTTTTACTTCTTGTCTTCGTGCTGCTGAACACTGTTGTGGCCAGCAAGGTCGTTAGATCTCTCTCCTATTCAGCACGTTTGGAGCATTATTGACAGGGTTCTCCAACCAGCTTGAGATTTTGTAGATCTAACTAGCCAGTTGGACAGAATTTGACACGATACTCTTCAGGAGAATATCCGCTGTACTTATCAATCAGTGACAAGCCGAATAACTGCTTGAATAAGCGCCAGAGGTGGATAAATGCGTTATTGAGTTTTTCTGTTTGTGAAGCTCTATCACTTAAATGAATCATCCCATTTTTCTCAAATTCTAATCATATATTTTTCTGTACTTATACATCACATCTACCAATTTTCATCCCATTCATATAACTCCTTATTGGTGAGACCTTTTTTTGTTTCATACTGTATGTGTAAGTATATATATATATATATATATATATATATATATATATATATATATATATATATATATATATATATATATATATATATATATATATATATATATATATATATATATATATATATATATATATATATATGTGTGTGTGTGTGTGTGTGTGTGTGTGTATTTATTTATTTATTTATTTATTTATCCCAAGATTTGTATTAAAAATTAATTTTGAAATCTTGGCTTAAGATCTTCTATGTTACTTTATCAGGTGTATTACTTATCACTATAATACACTTTATTTATTTTGAAACTTTTGTCAGCTCTGTAAAATACATTTAATATATTACAACTTAATTTATGTAATAAGCATATGGTACATTTATTGTTATTTATTATAATTATCGACTTCCCTAAACAAAAGAAATCATACAACACATAGCCATACAATTATATATAAAATGCAGATTCATTTAAGCAATTAAAACTTTCATATCGAGATATTGTAGATAATTATCACTTCATATTTCAGGCAAAAAAATTATATAGACACACTACAGAAACTTCAGTAGTTAGTCATTTTATTTGTTTTCATATACATAAATACAATTACAGTGCTTAAATGCTATTGCAGACAAATCAAATATAAAATGTTGAAATAATATAAATGCAGAATCATATCATCAAATCTTATATCCAACAATCTGTTGCAATGTGTGTTTGGTAAATTTAGCTATACTATACATTTTATTGAGAAAATGAAACAAATGATGCAAACCAGCATATTTCTCCTCTTTGTTAAACGAAATGGCATTTACCTTTCCTCATTCAAAACAAATGCTGGCATTTCACTTCGAAATATTAAACCCAATACAATTTTATAACCTTAAAAAGAGATTAATACGAGGAAAATATTTTAATCCTTGTAAATTTATCTAAATAAAGAAAGCTTTTAATAATTTGTTTTAGTTTTTACAAACCTTGAACAATTGTTAGACCACATTTTCTAGCATTAAAATGTCTCATTTTTATTTCTTATTTCATTTTATCTGCTTTTAATTTTTTTTCTTGTCTATTTTTATTTCTCTTTTTTTTCTATTTTGAAAATAAGAGCAAAAAATGAGTTTCTCAAATTCAAATGAGGAAATATTTTTTTCAATGAATTTAAATTGAAAGTTCTTTTAATTTTAATCATTGAACGATTATTAAATAGCATTTTCTTGCATCAAAATGTTTTATTTTCAGAATACAAATGCCACAAGTTGAAAACAGTTATCTTCTAAATTATCATAAACCTAAATATGAAATCGTTTATTGTGTAAATACTTAAATTTAACCACTGATTATGAGTAATACCTTTGTAGGGGCCCCATATCACAACATTGTGTTCATATTTCAACCTGAAATCTTACATTTTTCATTATTTTCTTTATTAACGTCATTGAGCATTATTGCTTTATTGGTAGATTAAAACAATTGTATACTAAGTTACCGTTTGGAAAACTTGCACTTTATTATTATTATTATTATTATTATTATTTTTATAATTATTATTATTATTATTATTATTATTTTTATTATTATTATTATTATTATTATTATTATTATTATTATTATTATTATTATTATTATTATTATTTTTATTATTATTATTATTATTATTATTATTATTATTATTATTATTATTATTATTTATTATTATTATTATTATTATTATTATTATTATTATTATTTTATTAATAATATTATTATTATTTTATTAATATTATTATTATTATTTTTTATTATTATTATTATTATTATTATTATTATTATTATTATTATTATTATTATTATTATTATTATTATTATTATTATTATTATTATTATTATTGTTATTATTATTATTATTATTATTATTATTATTATTATTATTATTATTTTTATAATTATTATTATTATTATTATTATTATTATTATTATTATTATTATTATTTGTTAAACTTAATTTGTCTCAGTTTATAATCACTTCGAAAACTAAATTTGTTAAAAGGTCACTTTTATCAGACCTATGCAAACTAGAAACCTTCAATTAGATGGTTTGACTCCATTGAAATTGGCTTAAAAATCTTACGTAAGGCAGTGTAACAGATCATTGCCTTTAATCAGATCTGAAGTCGGAGACTAATTAGAATGGCTGATAACCACTATTTAACTACTAATTAGCTGTAGTGCCTTAGAAAAAGAATAGCAAAAAAATGGAAACAATACAGCTTCAGGAAAAATCATTGATAATAAATTACTTATGACTATTGCGTATTGTAAAATTAAACAATGTAAAAGATGTTTAATTTCTTTCAAATAATGCATTACGACAGAATAGGAAATACCTCAAAGTAATAAAATTAATGTATGTTAATGGGACAGAATCTCAATTGCATTGCCGGTAGTCTTTTGTTAGTGGTATTTTAAAATGAATGTGGCAGAAAAGTATTAAATAATTGACATTCTTGCTGAAAGCATTAAATTCAATTTATAGTTAAAACATGTGAATTTTAAACTAGATAAATGCTCACAATAATGTTTACTACTTCTATTTATAAATATATAATAATCAACTTTTAAATAAATTTACAAAATACTCAGAGTTCGCTTTATAATATGCTCAACGGGAAAAATGCATATTAACAACTTTAAATATTATTTCTAATGGTGTGTTGAAAGTGCTTTAAATCGGTAAATATAGCTAGTCAATATATTTTAAAGCTGAAAAGGAGAAAAAAATGTTATAAATCAACATATTAATCGAGCTTGTTAAACGAAATGGCATCTATCATTTCTCATCGTTCAAAGCAAATATTGACATCTAACTTCAAAATGTTACACCAAAACAATTCGATGTTTCAAATGAAGAAAAACATACAACAAAGCATTCTTCTTTCTTTACTTTTTATTTCTTTCATTTTATTTATGTTTCATTGGTATTTGTTGAATCTTTGCTTTTCCATTTATTTTTCCTTTCCTTTATTTTAAGAGAAAAATAGATTTCATAAATTAAGAGTAAATTAATTATCTATTTACAAAAAAAAATAATTATCTATTTACGTAAAAAATAACAAAAATGCATTTTGTAATCGCAACTATTATTCATTAAACACGCCTGCATTAGTATATTATAACACAAGTTAACAAGATTAATATACACACATTAGCAACATTACACTTTATTTCCTATATTTTATTGGAAGGATTCAGCAACCCGTTTAGTAAATTTAGTTTTTATTCCATAAATGTTAAATCCAAAATGTAAATACTTTAACATTAATCGATATTTTACAGTCTTATATAATAACTTTTTATTATTTCTCATCATTTAAAACAAAATAAGATTTTACTTTTTTTCATTTATGCATATTCTATTTGTTTTATTTGATTACATTGACATTATTAATCTCGTTTTTTATTTGAACTATTTATTTTCATTTTTTTTCTTTTCATTTCTTTTTTACCAATATTTGCCAATAATGTTAAACTTACCAATATATAGTTAGTTTGAAATAAACAAAAGCTTTGAAATCTTTAAATATTTAATCCTTTTATTATAATATGTTTTATTTGGGTATTTAGAAAATAAAAATTTATGAATTCCATGAAAGTCTTGTTTCTTGAATTGTACCAAACATAAATATTATTTTATTTCTATTTTACTTACTTCAGTGCAAATAGAAATTATAATTTAAGGCTTTGTATGTTTTCCCTACTAAGGTTTCATTGCATATTTGTGCCAAACAAACATTCATTTCACTTACTCCTAAAAACACCAGGGTGTATCCATCTTTTGGCTCGAGGAAACAATCACTTATTAAACAAATATTTCGAAATTTATTATTTTGCTATTCTGCAGAAACAAATCATTCCTCTGTTTCCAATAACAGTGAAAATCGAAAACAATAGCGCGTTAAAATACTTTATTTCCGGAATGTTACTGATTTGTATATTCTATTGTATTATTAAACAATGTACCAAATGTTTGAAAGAGATATTTAATATTTATTCCATGAAGTGATACATTGAAATACACTTGAGAAAAAAAACTAATAGCATCAAATGAATAGTAATTCATGTGAGTATAATCCCAGCTTAAAGGACTTATAATGTTTATCTGGTGGTCTTTAGAAATGAAAATAAATATTGCTTCATTTTAACTTTCCTTGGTAGATCTCAAAATCCTATCATTAAATCTTCAGTATAAAATCTTTCTAAAAAGTAGAAATGAATTTTTAATTAAAAATTTTGTATCTACTTTAAGGCTGCTCTTCTCAGATAAATAATAAATATAAGAATTGCTATTGTATCCAGTCTTAAATTCGTGGTAAGATATATTGTTGGGAAATAATTACAAGGTTTACCTGACAGCCCTTTCTCACACTAGATTCTAATAAAAATCCATCTCTAAAGCAATAATAGGAAACAAATAGATCATAGAACATAGAAACAGTTAGAAATAATCTTAAATCTTAAATAATTTACATAGGTTTTACCATTTGTTTCACAAAATTAATTCCCATATCTAATGGGTTACAACATTAGCCTTCCTCATTAAAAATTGCTTCACTGAATAACAATGTAATAAGATGTTAAATTAAGATTTTATAATTAAAATTTTATTACACAACACATAATTGTTAACCCGAGTTAAAAATAGATATAATGAGAGTCAATACAAAGGAACAGAAATGAAATTAAACGCTAGAACATTAGTCTAAAAATTAGAAGAAATAATTGAAAAATAAGCGAAATTGGATCCTAAAAATAATACAGAATTTGATTAAAAATAAAAAGGGAAACAAAATTTTAATTAAAAATATAAGAGATGCATCATAAATTCAAAAATACCAAGGCTCAGAAATAAGAATACAAAGATTATAATGTTGATTATAAATAAAAAGGGAGAGTCTCGTCCATTAAAGACTATAAAATTCCTCCATATTCCCTCTGTCGGTGTCTAGAATATGTTTCACTAAAAAAACTTTCTTAATCGTCAAATTATTGATTCCTTTAGGACAAAATAAGTGAATCTCACCAGAGTTTCCGAAAAATACATGAAGATGTTTCGTTAGCTTCCTCCCTCCTCATATTACGACAAGCTACGTGCAGTCCTTTTATAGGAATTTAGATGCATCATGAATAAATAGCAAGACTCAGGAATAAGAATACAAAGATTATAATTTTCATTATAAATAAACATCGAGAGTCTCGTCCATTAAAGATTATAAAATTCCACCAGTTTCCCTCTGGCGGTCTCTAGAAGTCTAAGCAAACTTTCCTAATCGCCAAATTATTGATTTCTTTAGGCCAAATTAAGTGAATCTCACCAGATTTGGGCGAAAAAATACATGAAGATGTTTCGTTGGCTTCCTCCCTTCTCATATTACGACAAGCTACGTGCAGTCCTTTTAAAGGAGTTTAGATGCATCATAAATAAACAGCAAGACTCAGGACTAAGAATACAAAGATTATAATTTTGATTATAAAAAAACATCGAGAGTGTTGTCCTTTAAACACTATAAAATTCCACTAGTTTCCCTCTGACGATGTCTAGAAGTTTCACTAAGAAAATTTTCTTAATCGCCAAATTATTGATTTCTTCAGGCCAAATTAAATTAATCTCACCAGATTTTTGCGAAAAAATACATAAAGATGTTTCGTTGGCTTCCTCCCTTCTCATATTACGACAAGCTAGGTACAGTCCTTTTATAGGAATTTAGATGCATCATGAATAAATAGCAATGCTCAGGAATAAGAATACAAAGATTATAATTTTGATTATAAATAAACATTGAGAGTCTCGTCCTTTAAAGACTATAAAACTCCACCAGTTTCCTTCTCGCGGTCTCTAAAATATATCTCATTAAGAAAACTTTCTTAATCTCCAAATTATTGATTTCATCAGGCCAAAATAAGTGAATCTCACCAGATTTTTGAGAAAAAATACATGAGGATGTTTCGTTGGCTTCCTCCCTTCTCATATTACGACAAGCTAGGTGCAGTCTCTGTTCAGGAATTCAGTGTGATATACGAATAATAAACGACCGCTGTAGGTTGACGGCGACATTTTAGCCACATTAAATGAGTCACTTGTCCAAATTATATACTTATAGAAGACACTTCTTTCTAGGGATCATGCTCGGGGAAATATTTAGACACTACAATAGTTAACATTTCAATTTCACAGGAAATGCAGATGGATTATAATGCAGAGAAAAGGAACTGTTAATCGAGCTATAAATAGCCAAATATGAACAAAATTAAGGTGAGTGGTTCTTTCTGTGTCCGTAATGATATATTATGTGCAATTTTCACCAACCATTTTATTGTTACTATTACAGTTACCAATACTACTACTTTACTATCTAGATACTCATGGCTTTAAATGGTAATTCTATATTCACACAAAGGAATAATCAAATAGTAAATTTATTATTTTTTTTCATAATTCTGTCAAAACTATTCAAAAAACATAAAAATGAGTTAAAATGTATTTTTTTTTTCAATTTTGCCCTTAGAAAGGGCAATACAGCCATTGTGTAGAAACCTCAGTGTAATTAACCAACTATACTGAATAACAATAATAACTGGATAATAACTACACGAGAAACCATTTGAGAGGCATAAAATTTAGAAATGAGGGAGAATATTATATACGTAAAGGATGACGAAAGCATTAGCTCTGAAAAAGAAATACAATGCACACGGTATGTAAACAAGTTAGTTGAGGGCATATCATATATTATGGAACATCTGCTAGGTGTTCTTCCTCTTGGATAGACAATCATGAGTCAAGATACTATGCTCTCAATAAAGCTTGTTTTTGTTTGATTGCCGATGCTTTCGTTACCCTTTACTTACATATTTCTCTCCCTCATTTCCCTGAATTTCATGTCTCTCAGATGATTTCTCGTGTAGTTATAGCAAAAAACCCAACTGATGATTAAGTTTTGCCCACTAGTGCACTATAAAAATTGTACTCGCATGTCTATGGAAACGAAAGATTTACTAAATCGTATTAAAAGCTATCGGTGATTTCTTAACAGATCTAAAATGGTCTCAAGCTTTGTTAAAAAAATAAACAGTCATTTCCTCCTAGAATTTCAAATTAAACATAAAGTAGAATTCAGAGAAATATAATACTGCACATGTACTTTCATAGTTTCTTCCAACTTATTCAATATTTGTCTTCCCGTTGTTCCGAGCAAACGCCAAATCGGCTGATCGAATCCCACCTGTTTACCAGGACAATAGCGTGGCATCGCAGATTCTGGAACCTTGACAATTGTATTGAATAGACGATTATGACCCCTAATGGATCTACTTAATGAACGCTCGGGAATTTCGGAAAGGGACAGCCAGCGAATGAGGATTCAGCTAAATAACTAACTGTAACTTTAGCTGAAGTTTTCGAGTAACTGGGATCTTAACTGACCCAAAAAACAGTTGGAGGGACCGTAACTGATGATCAGGTATAAAAAGCCTACAATTTTGCGACTCAGGGCTTTTCGAAAATTTTTTACGGATGTGCTTGACCTCTTGGAGGTTTTGTGTTTTTTACCGGACCAGCTTTCTAGTTCGAGAGATTCGTAAAGTCCGCTCATATAGGGAGTGGAAGAGTCTCTTATATTGAACGGGGGATAAATTGGATTTGATTTCACCCTGAAAATCCTCCCCACTTGTACGAGATTATTAAATCTATTTTTCTTTCGATTGTGATCGTTGTGAGTAAGTTATTCAGGCAACCATCCTTTGCAGTTCTACATCATTTGGGAATTAGAAACCCTTGTAAATAGTCGTAGTTAATCAAGAATAAGAGAAATTTTTTCAAATTTTATCTTGACTGTGATTCATTCTTCACGTTACCTCTCACTCGAGAATATTAAAATCATCACAATGGTTTCATGCTAGACATATGAACATTATTCAATAAAACGACTATAACGATAAAATTATGGAAATTTTACATTTCCTGGGAATTTCAAGTAATATTATGGGAAACCAGGAGAGAAATCAACATAACGATGCGAGTTTAATAAAATGAGGCGTAAAATTAATTAACAGCTTAAAATTAAAACATTTTATATTCATTGATATACGCTCTCATTATTGCTTTAAAATTAAAATAACACTAATAAGCTTTCGCAATGCGTAAGTACATCGAGATACCTCTTAACAGAACACAAAACTAATGGTGAGAGTCAGATCATGAAATTTATGCAGTTAAATTAGACCATGGGAATGAACATTGCAGCAGTATCATACGCATAGAAAACGTATTTAATGACATCATAATTTTCAGTGGAATGTTTAGTTTAATCAGTATTGAAGGTAATGTTTATAATTAGCTCTCAGAGAAATTTCTATTCACGTTTAATTATTTGCTGCAAAGGACTTCATTGTTAGATATACTAATGATAAAGAATTTACTACCTGTCTCGCGGTGAAATCTTAGACAATCATATCGCGCTTTAGGAGGCGACTCATATTGTTATATAAAGCTATGCACATTATTTTAAAAGCTATAAATAATGCATATATCTGGGATTAAAAATTATGTAAATGACTGTATTTACTCCTTAGTGGTGGTATCTATTTAGAACTTACTCATATTTATCACAGCAGGACATTGAAGAATCTTAATGAAATTTCACCGACTAAGACACTAAAATTTACTGTATATAATGAACTACATGATTGATCATTTGCTTGTAAATTACCTCCTATCCGACGCATACATGTGTTGCTTTATATGCTAAAATATCACATGAGATACACAATGAACTACATTTTATATACAAGTTTTTATGAATTTTATAACATAGTGTATCACAAGTGATATGTGATATACAAGAGTATAATACTTTAAATTTGTCTGTAATTTATAGAAAAGGTAAAGTATTAACACATGTTATATTCATTATATATATGTGTGTGTGTGTGTGTGTGTAATATATTAGAATTATTTAACTTTAATATTCTCTAATATTCTCTCTTTAATATTTAACTTTAATATACTCTTCTATCCCATTCTAAATACTTAAAGTGTTTTTCCCGGCATCTAAATATCTTAATCAAAGGATTGTCTTAGACTTAAAATTCTTTCGATACAGTTCCTAAAGATTTCTGTCCTGTAGATTTAATTTTTCTGTGTATTCAAAACGTGTTTCAGCTGTCGCCGGCAAATGGCTCCGAATTAATTCGCTGAGTAAGTTTCTTGTCCCTTTAGAAAATTATTTCTGTCTTCTCTCTTGGGTGCACCTGTATTTGAGCACAGTGATTTTTGTGTCTGAAGTTGACTAGTAAAGATGCCTATTTTAGCAGCTCTAAAACAAATTTTAATTAAACTTGTGCCGGTCTCTTTCAAAGGTCTTAAATTGTAATAACGTTTGGCATACTAATTATCAAAACGTTAGATTAAATTCATATAATGGATAAAATAGAATATATGACATCTCAGCAGAAACAGATCTCATGACTTGCTTCAAATGTTTAAAGCCCATATATGGACATCTTTTAACATCCTGTGATGGCTAGTTACCTCGTTAAATCTCAAATAATTGTTTTGTAACCATCGCCCAATAATTAGAACCAGATAAACTAGATTCTGTTGAAAGCAGAAGGTTAAAAGAAGAAAATTCAAAGCCAACTAAAAAAGGGGTAAACAGAGTAAGAACTTACATAAACAGCATTTTAGTTGCTTTCAGTGAACAGCATTCTCAATATGAGAAAGCTTGGTGTTTTTAAAAACTATACAGGTGTTGAAAAGGACAATTTCCTTTCTTCATAAAAGAACAGAGTATCTTGTGCCTGCGCTCTCTATGTGGTAATTCATCCAATTTCATTAAAAAAAATTATTATGGGTGGTAAATGTAAGAGAAAATAAAACGATCGAAAATACTTTCCATCCGGTTCGATAGTAAATAAAAGAAATTTCTTAGTGATTGTGTAAACTGATCATCACAAATATGTACTTCCTCATTGTTGAGGTGAATACTGACTGACCATCTAGACTAGCCCCACGTATAAGTGGTGTACCCGTGAATAATTTTTACAAAATGCTACATTTCGCAGAAACTTGAAACAAAATTGAAAAAAAAACTAATTCCTTCTGCTGATTTTTTTTTTAAATTTGAATATATATAAAGGTGTAAATACTAAATAAAAATGCTAATTAGGCCAGCATGCCAAAAGGACCATACTCGATCGAACATCTGGTCAATATGGCGCCTTGGTCTTAAAAAGAATATGGACATCATTGCCTGGGCCATTCTCGAAAAAGTTCGTTGGACATCATTGCCTGGGCCGAAGATGGCTACTCCGAAGTTAACAACCCCTCTTAAAGAATGGGGTCGAAGCAGGGTCACTCACTTCACTTTAGTCTCTAGGTCAGTTTCGCGCTGGCGTTGTAGAAGTGTAACTCATTGATACACTTATAATAAATAAAAAACATTGAGTCGGAGGTTAAAATTAGATCGTATAATTTGGTTGTTTCTGTAATTAAAAATACTCTGTTAGTAAAAATATATAGAGTTTTCAGTAAAATTCATGGAATGACTTCCCATTTTAGAGTTTAAAGAGCTGCACAAACAGAATTTATTAATTACTGGGAAATATTCTGTCTTATCTTTAAATCGGATTTTTCTATTTTTAGGCTCATCGTCTCATATTTTACATGAGAATAATGATCGTTAATACTAATATTGATAATTTTTACAAAATGCTACATTTCGCAGAAACTTGAAACAATATTTAGGGATAAACAACTGAGAAATTAAGATAACAAATTGCGTTTATAATAATGAATAGTGATATTAAATAACTACTACAAATTAAAACATTTTCAGTTCATTAATACTCTTTCACTATTGCCTTAAAACTCAAGTGGCCGTAATAAACACTCAAAAGCAAAGCTCATTGTGATACTTCAATGCTTAAAGCAAAACACATAGTGAGATTCAGTGCCTGAAAATTATGTATCTAAATTAGACCATAAGATTGAGCATTTCGACAGTTTCATACGCATTTAACAATGTAATAAATTTCGGTGAATGTTTAGTTTAATCAATATGGAAGCTAATTCGCATAATCAGCTGCTCTCAGAGAATTACTATTCGAGTATGATTATTTGCTGAAAATGATAACATAGTGAAAGGTACAAATGATAAAGAATTTATATTTTAACTGTCTCACGTGGGGACACCTTTTACAACAATACCTTAACACATTACAGAAGTCTTCATATTATTTTATACCACTAAGTTAACTTAAGCTATGTAGGACAGATATTTACATTTCTCAACTGAATAGAGGACATTACTACTACTACTAGTACTACTCTCTCTCTCTATATATTCTATATATATATATATATATATATATATATATATATATATATATATATATATATATATATATATATATATATATATATATATATATATATATATATATATATATATATATATATATATATATATATATATATATATATATATATATATATATATATATATATATATATATATATATATATATATATATGTATATATATATATATATATATATATATATATATATATATATATATATATATATATATATATATATATATATATATATATATATATATATATATATATATATATATATATATATATATATATATATATATATATATATATATATATATATATATATATATATATATATATATATATATATATATATATATATATATATATATATATATATATATTATATATATATATATATATATATATATATATATATATATATATATATATATATATATATATATATATATATATATATATATATATATATATATATATATATATATATATATATATATATATATATATATATATATATATATATATATATATATATATTTATATATATATATATATATATATATATATATATATATATATATATATATATATATATATATATATACATATATATATATATATATATATATATATATATATATATATATATATATATATATATATATATGTGTGTGTGTGTGTGTGTGTGTGTGTGTGTGGTGTGTGTATTCTACAAAATGTTACTATTAATCCTCTGAAATAAAAAAATTATATGTTTTATTCACTTTATTTCACTGCATTTTATGAACTCAATGTTAAGGTTTTAATTCAGGGTAACCATAAGTTTACCAAAAATAGAAAAGGGTATTAGTATTTGCCAATTGTCTCTTCTCGTGAGCAAAACAGTAGACCGTAACTCTCCAAATCAAACCGAATCTAACTATCTACAAGTATCTCATATGTACTGTTACTCTGAGATATCTCGGTTAATCTAACTTATATTTAGACTCATGGTTTCGCATTCTATGTATAGTATTACATAAAAAAAGTATAACATAGATTTATTCAAAAGTAATTGCTTGTAGAACTACTGTGGATTGCCGAACAATGTTCATGGTTTGCTTTTTACCCAGGAAGCATCGTTGCTAGTTGCTCCGCTTCCCTCATATTAGGAAAAGTGTGTTTTACGCTGATCCATCCGACATACAGCAGCAACTACTGAAGACCAGTCATCACGACAGAGACTCATAATCGCTGCAAAGCCTCTGCTCACCCAAATCCTGTCATGGTCCGATTTTACTGTGGTCCAATAAGGAGCAAACTTTACAGAGGTAAGCTTTTGATTACCAGGAAGAACAAAATATCCAGATCACTCAGGATCCCGGGTGCTAGAAACCCCCTACATAACTTGAGAAGGTGTGAGCCTGGGGGCTGTTAGAAGAAGTAAAAATGGCCCATTTACTTTTATTGACATGAAATAATACCAATGTTTGGATGCTTAGGCCTACATATCTAACTCTAACCTTCTTATGTAATATTAAATTATTTTCATGCTATTTATTATCGAATTATTTTCCAGCCTTAGTGGCACCTGACTCACGAGATACCGATCATTTACCAGAGCTCCTCAGCCTATTTACTTCATCCCCGCACTGATGTACCTACTTTTTTCACTTTACCTACTTTCTTTTCCTTATTCTTCTCTACTACATAAACTATTCGTTTTTTCGCTGAGTTGAATTTCATCATTTTATCATTTTTTCGCTCAAAAAGTTTCTTCCTTGGAGGATATCAATGATCAGAATAAGATGTCTTCAAACATGGTTGGATCGCAAGACCCACTAATGCAAATCACTGAATCTAGCAGGTTTAAACATTGAGAAATCGAATTAATGGTCTTCTAAATAAAGCGATGTGTTAGGTAATCAATTATTGAAATAATGCACGTAATTAATTCTTGGAATAATTGGTGTTCAGGAATTATTATTTAGAAGAAAATGAAGCTTTTATTGTCAATAAATAATTGTGATAAAAATTTACTGTCTATCCAACTATTGAAACACTAGACAGTAACATCATATGTTTAATGGAAGTCACTCGCGCACTTCGATAGAACTGAGTAAATTAATATTTGCTCTGCGAGTGGACGACATATTTACTTTTCTCAATCAGACAGACGTCTATGTTTACACTCTTTATGCATGCTTCTGTTTACACAATAATTAATAAAAATATTTTGTATATTGTAAACCCATATATAAAGGGAAAGATGGATAGTAAATATTATTATTCTACTAAATAAAAAGCTAAAGTAATGAAAACCTAACTAAAGACAACTAAAGATTTTTAACAGCTGCTGGCAGCCATTATTAATATATATATATATATATATATATATATATATATATATATATATATATATATATATATATATATATATATATATATATATATATATATATATATATATATATATATATGTGTGTGTGTGTGTGTGTGTGTGTGTATATATATATATATATATATATATATATAAATACATACATACATACATACACATATATATATATACGTGTGTGTGTGCGTTTAATAATATGAATATCTCAGCCCATAAAGTCTATCCAAAATTATCCCTTTTCCCATTAACTATTGTAAATCTCCATTTCTCTTTTTTAGAGTAATCCTATTTTCTCAGATATAAAATTACATTAAGGATTTTTTAATTTCTTTACCGGAACCCCAAAATTCTTTCCCAAAGTAAAAAATTATATTTCTGGTATTTTAATAAGAAAGCAATAACTCTTCCAGGAAAAATCTGTAACGATCAGCAGTAATAGTCATCCTGAAAGCCACACTTAGGCAGATGTCTGTAGCCAAAATACACTCTATTTAAGAACTTGATTGTTGGTATTTTCCCACCTAAACCCCATGTAGTACTTGCTTCTCTCTCGCTCAATATTGGCATTGCGAGATCTATGGAGAGAACATTCTGACACTGTCCGGTTGAGATTTCTCTAGATTTTGTCCTAATTTTGGTGAGATGAAATAAAATATTACGTTTTGCTCGGACGAGTGATGCATTTATTCAGGACAGAAGTTTTAAATACATTCTTATCCAGGAAAAAGTCTTCTTTCTAAACAAAAGAAAGGCAACTGTAAAACTTTGCAGTTCTACTTTCCTTGATCAAATACCCTTAGAGGTAGAAAAGACAAACTACGAGCTGAGTTCAAAGAGCTAAAAGATCACAATCACTTTAATTCTTGCTGTACGAAAAAATAGACCGTTAAAAAGTTTAGGTTGAAGAGAAAATTAATACATTATATGAAATTTATAAATCTACAAAAGTATTTATTAAAGTATATGAGGGTCAGTATAAGTACCAAGTCATATATAATGCTGTCTCAAAATTCGTGGCTTTAATGTGAAACGTAATAAATATAATTAAACAAAAATTTGTAACTATACGATTATATATAGCGCTTATAAAATGTAGCATAAAAGTTAAAAGGAATAATTGCTTTTATTATTAATAACTACATCATAATGTTTTCATACTTAATAAAAGTACAAATAAGTTTAATGTCAGTTAAGATCGGGTACGAATAACCTCATAACAGTAAAACTTAATTTCTTTGGCCATGATATCAAGAGAAAACGATTATCTGATGCACAAATATTACTCTGAAAGCAGAGTTAAAAGATTGAATCTATCTTTTGTGTATTTCAATGTGTTTAATGAGATAGGATGTAACAACTCCTATTTTGACCTATACGATTCGGTCTTTTAGAACTGAAATTTCCATGCTTTGCCCTTATGCCACCCTGGAATTTTATTTAAACTATACAATCCAATGGTTCCCGATATATATTTCTTCTATTTTCCCTTGTACTGTTTAATATAGATGACTGTTGTAGTCCTTTATTTTATTTTTTTTCTTTTATTTTTTTTCTGTGTTTACCGGTTTGCATATGTTCTGTAATAATTTTATGTCGATTCCGTATCTTAAGTACACATTCTCATTTGGACGTTTTATTTCTTGTCCGCTATATGTATTAGCCTGTTGGCGACCGACATATTATCAAGTTCAATTTCAATGAAGTCAAAAGTTCTTAGATAATTCAACCAAACTGTAGAGTGCCTCTCTTTGGTACCAGACATCGCGGTTTCGAATCCTGTGCTTGGATGTTGAAATTGCTTGGATGTTCGTAGCTTTTCGGAAATGGATTAAGTAGTAATTCCCGGTCTCATTTGTTATGTAACTCTCGTTTATATTTAGGTATTAATCTGTGATCGAATGTATAGTGGTATTTATTTTGGTTAGTCACAAAGACTAAATATTATTTGGTTGCGTTGAGTAAAATATTTAAGTACTAAATTCAACCACAGGTTCTGAGAGACTACGGACTTAAAATAAGAAAATAAACTTTAAAAAAAAGCTAAATTGAAAGTAACTGAAATCAACTTAAAATAAAAAAGCAAATTTATTATAATGATATATATACATCTATATACAAACAATCAGATTTAATTTTCATAAAATTTATTTTATCAACACATTCAGTTTAGGTGCCACACTAATTTAGGTCTGACAATAATTTTCCATCATTTAGATAAATATATATGTATAAGAGAGAGGACTTAATCTCAATCATAAATATACTCAAAAATAATTACCTTTGTGGGTCTATATGGTGTGCCAAGAAAACTGCTTGTTCAGAGCTAATCATGATTGGGTAAGTGTGGATCTTCCGTCGGTCTAGTCAGGGGCTTCCTTCTGAGTATTTGAGGTGCGAAAGTAATATTTGACACAGGAACACTGCTGTTAGCTGCAAGAGGTTCCAAATATTTCCAGAGTCTCTGTCGAACTCAAGGCTTTCTCCTTGGACTCCCGAAGTCTCACTGTCATAATTCGTCTTCTCCGACTTCTGACCTCTGCCACTCGGACTTCTCTACGCCACTCTACTTCTCTACTACCGGTGTCCATTCTTATCTCTCGTCGTCCAATCAGGAGAGCTGTAACACTCCCATTGGTCTCTTTTACCCTGCCTTGAAACCGCAAACGTAGGAAAACCTTATCCTTTCAAATTGGGCACTGTCCCCTAAAGGTAAATAACTCCACAAAGGTACATTCTTATTTAGTCTCCTGTACTGAGACGCGATTCTAATCTGGGACTGGGATCAGAATCCCACCCGAGAATCCCGCACAAGGCAAAAAAAAAAAAAAAAAAAAAAAAAAAAAACCGTTGAAATATTTTTTTATTGTCCCTTTCCTTGTACATAAGTTGTGATGAATCAGATTCAGATCCCAAAAATTTTACTTCTCGTATTAAATTAATCAATTATATTACTGGTCTAAATCGCGTCGTCACATCATTATCCCAAAACAGTAGACCATTGCTATCCAAACCAAACCTTATATAACATTTATGTAACTATTAATACGCATATGCACGTGACTATAATACATATCTTTTATTGCCTAATGCCTCTTTTCAGAAACAATAAGTTTAATAGAAACAATAAGTTTAGTCTTGTAATGTTTGAGTATTTTTATAATGATGTGAACTTCATAACTCCAACCACTGTTAAAAAATTAAACCCGCTCTCTATCTTTCTCTCACACGCATACATATCTATATGTGTGTATATGTGTTTGTGTGTGTATCATTTCAACGCTTTCATTTATTCATTATTCCAGAAATGCAGGATGTGTGTTAGAAACAATAGCAATAATTTTTATTAGAAATTTAACTAAACACAATAAGTTATAATAGGTGTTTGACATGTACACTACTCATCCAGAAAGTAAGTTTCCCTATTTAGAAGAAAAAAAAGAACTCACTCTTTCACGGACATATTTATTGGCAACAAGTACAGGCATGTTTCAGCTATTTTTCAACATTGCCACGAGAACTGAGACACTTGTGGAATTGTGGAACTTTTGTATACCTCTGTCGTAGAACTTTGTCGCCTGTGAATGGAACCAGTCTTCCTGTCCCAGAACACCGTGCACACCCCTTTCCGAACCGACAGCGTCTGTTTAAATGGGGTCCTAACCGAAGATCTACTATGATGCCAATGCATTAACTGCTGCTTGGCTTCCGGGGTAAAGTGCGAAATCTAAATCTCATTGCCAGTGACGATCCTGTCAAGGAACTCGTCGCCGTTATCGTGATACCTTAGCAGAAATGTCAGTGCTGCTCCTAAGACTTGAATTTTGTGTTCGGGTGTCAGTTTCGTCTCATAGACCTGACAGAGCTGAAGATGAATTTCAATTGGAGCAATGCTTTGTGCATTCAAAATCACCGACGAGGCTTGCAGTCGGCGGGAGAAGGAGTTAGAGTTTCCATTTCGGACCACAGCTACTTGCACGAATCAGGACTTGTCCAACTAGCATATGATTAATACGTCATATATCTGTTAGGCCCGAGCAAATGACACGGCTAATTACGTTTACTTTAAAAGTCAAAACATCGGGAAGCTTCTGGGTGCGCCTCGCAATTCATTATTTCACTTTAGTGATAAAGAGAAAGAAATAAAAGGTAATAACTTTCGTAGTAGTTCAGTTGTTTGCAGCTCCTCAGAAAGCGAATAGTATCTTAAAATAATTAATTCCGTTTCCCATAATTATTTGCTGAGAATAAGATTGGGAATTTTAAAGTTCTCTACACTAAAAATTATTTCAAATATCGTTAAGAATTTAAGGCTATGATTTGTGTTAAACGTGTCGCGTGTTTACAGAATTCCTCCGGCTTATTTACTAGCAAAATGAGGACGTTAAAAATGGCATGAATATTTCAGGCAACAACTTTACTTAATTAACTTCCTCTTCATTAAGACACCGGGTTATTCAAAATTATTCATTACAGCGATGCTTTTGTTTGATTGTCTTTGTATTCTTCTTAATTCTAGCCTAATTGGGCACATTACTGCTTTTAATAAATTAAATTATGCAACCTTCTCTAGCCCTTTTATCTTTTTAGAAACGCATTTAAGATGCACTTCTTATTGTTTTAAAGTAGCTGCAAAGAAATTTTCTCTAACCTAAGAGCGGAGGATTATGTTAAATTCTTAAAGGAAAAGATTTATAATATGTATAATGTCCTACATTCTTTCTCGTAATCAAAATATTTTTGTTACATAACATTTAACTTTCCAAAATTTATAGATTATAATATTTTTTGTAGTATATTTTACTAGATGAAGCAGAGAGGGTCAGCATATAAACATATATGTA
>CM063498.1:130747035-130752035 GCA_032207245.1 Pardosa pseudoannulata
TTTGAGTTAGTTTGTCCTATTAGGCATTGATCCGATTATGGATGTTAAGACAGTTTAACATCATGCTTTTCATCACACTTGGATTTAAAAATTATTTTGTTGAAGTTTCTGATGCCAGTTGGAAAAACCAAGAACGAATGTGCCATACGCTACTCGTATTAAGCCAAAGGGTTGCGCATTTCATTTTAAGGGAAAGATTAAAGGGAAAGAACAAATTTGCTCAAGTGGTTTCTCGTAATTGTGAAGCAGGAACCAAGCAGAAGACCCTTCGACATGGTGGGCCACCACCAGAGATATTGATTGAGAACTTGAAGGACATTTTGACCACGAACATATTTCACTTGCCCCAGTCACTTTTAACGAGTACGGTGGTTCTTAGTCTGGCTCAGGATACGAACCCGAAATCCTGTAGTTAAGAGACCGCTGCCTTTCCCTACTGAGATAAAATGGTAATTTGTGTTAAGCATAGTTTAAAAAATTGCAATAATAAATTTGAAAGTGGAGCCTTTTTGTAGTGTTCTCTTGGTGCAGTTTACTGAGTATTTCAATAATTATGTTTCAATTTTGTTTTTACTTTCTTTTTAAGATCACTTTTCAAATTATAAAATTAAAGTACTTCCGTTTTTTTATAATATTCTAGAAAATAAAATTTATGTCAATACACAAAACCAGAAATACCTAAATTGTCGAATTGAAAACATAAGTAAATAGTAAAATAAAATAAAAGTAAGAATTTATATTTTTTCAAGCGAATTCATATACATTAGCTGTTTAAAGGGGTTTTTTTTGTAATATGCACTGCACTAGTTAGACAGAATGTTTTGTTTTTCAGGGTATTCTTGAATAAATAGTAGATTTATTTTAAAATATCACATGAAGGAAATCTTAAAAAGCTATTTCTTCTCAGATGGTAATATCATCCAAGAAAACATTATTAAAATACACTGATATCACCAACTGAAACCACAAAATTAGCAAGTTAGTTATTACAGTAGAACATCTTTTAATTGACCCCACGATACAACGAACCCTTCGTTGAACGACCATCTTAAAAAGTCCCAATTATTTTACCATATGAATAATATTAATTTTGAATCCTTCCAACGACCCCAAGTGTATTATTCTTCGTTAGAACGACCGGCAATTTTAGTCCGCAAAGCTCATGAGCAAGTGGGATATTTCAAAATTATTGAACTGTGGTGCAACTTCAAGAAACCTGTCTCTCTTTGTGTTTGCTTAAAAGAGGGGCGTGACGAAAAGGGGAAAACTAAATCTTCAATTATCTTTTGATAAATTTGTTGAGAAGACGAAACTTTACAGTGCTGCTGAGAAAATTTGAATGAGGACGATTTTATTTCCCGTATTACGAGAATTGAAGAAATCTGCGATTCCGATTACGGAGAAGATATTGTCCAAACTTTTGAAAAAGTGAATGAAAAAGAAGTCTTCAATGCAATCATTGCCTTGAGTAAATATTTTGAAGGACAATTTAATTCCGAAGATTTCTTTCAAAATCTAACGGATATGAAATCAGTGATAATAAAAAATTCCCAAATGAACTTGAAACGGGCGTAAAAGACTTTTTTCAAAAATTCAGTAATGGAAATATAAATAAATAGAAGTGTTTTCTAGGTATGTACTGTTGCATCATTTCTTTGCTCAATTTTTTTTAATTATTTTTTCAATTCGTTACAACAACCATATGATGTTGGTCCCATAGGGGGTCGTTATACCGAGGTTCTACTGTATTTCCTTGAATATCTATGACAGATTCCATAGTTCGTCTACCTAACAATACGCTTAAATTTACGCTGCACTAACAGTAATTAGAACTGGTCTTACTGATGAAAGTCGATTCAAACACAGATGCATGCAATCGCATTATCATCCATGGTGACTGGCAATGAAATTCTACGTCTTACTTGTGTAATCATACTCTCAGCAAAAATGTTTCATTTAATATACTTTTCTTGGTATGACAAGATTATATGATTCCAGAAAATTTTTATACACATGATCACATGAAATTTTATTAATATTTGTGCTTTGTAAGAAATATATAGATGGGTACAGTATTTAGTTTCTATGAATTGCCTATTCTATGAATATTTGGCGATTTATCTGATATTTCAGTTTATGTGATAACATTAATGAATATATTTATGAACTGTATAACCACTCTCATGAATTACTTAGTCATTTGTTCTACTTTATAACATTTCAGGTGAAAATTCGATGATTATAGCATTAATAGGAATAAAACTATATTTGTATTGGAGAACACAAAGCTATTTTTTGAGTAAAGAGCATTTTATTTTACCTACATTTAATCATTTAGATGTCTAGTTTGACGTAATTATTATAACCTCAATTTCCTTAACATGTAAATTAATTAGGAAAATTTGTTCCATTATAACAACAAATTAGGAAACATTCTCATATTCCTAAAATAGCAATAAACAGCTTAATAACTTTCATTAAATCTATTAAAGTAAACATTAGATAATAAGCACACACATTCAGTAGAAAAGTATTCATTGGTCATGTTTTGGGAGCAAAACAATAATAAATATTTAGCACCCAAACTAAATCCTTGACAGCCCATTGTGCATGCGAAGTTTTATGCAGAGAATTGATTATCCATATTATCGTAAAAGAGAAAACTCTTGTGAATTTCCTAAACAAAATGTCTAATAAACACGACGAATGTTTTCAATTTCTCAGGCCAAATATTTGACTAAATAACATTATTCACATCGGGACACTTCCTCATTTGCATAAGTTACGTCTCTTTATCTGTCCAATCTAAATCAACTCCAATACTTTGGTCCGCGTAAATTAAAGTTAGATTTCTAAATAAATTTGCAGAATTTGCAAGTTCTGTTATTATCTGTATCCTTGCATCGTTTGCTGATTTTAAACACTCTCTGTAAATTCGAATGATTCCATTTGCACTTATGATAAGCTCTTTAGAAATGCTGTACACGTATCTGCAAAGTGGATTATCCTAATGAACATGAATGGTATAAAATAAGCTCTGATCCATTATGTTTAACGAAAGTTTCCTTAAACATTTTGGACTAAATTACAAATAATTAAAATACGAAATAGAATATTAACCTGAGAATTTTTCTAGTGGTAACTATCGAAAACTTTTCATAGCCGTTCAGTGAGTGTTAAGGAAATTATTAATAATTATTTTTTAAGCAGTTTTTCATCCTCTGCCACATTAATCATATAAAAACGGAAATAAAGACTTATATGGAATATTACACTTTAAATAATGATTTACATAAATACAAAAATTTTTTCGGCATAATTTTAAATTGAATAGAAAATTAAAAAAACAGATATTGCAATTATTTAAGTCTTTTATTTTTATTAAAACTCACATTCTCAAATTTCATTAATAATTATTAATAAAAAAAATTAATTCAAGCACAAGCTTGAATTTGTTTTCTCTATTCTCTGCAACAAATCATATGCATCAACAGGTCAGTGCTACACTATCCCCTAATATCAAGATAGATATAAAATTTATAACTAGAAATGAGGTCTAGATGCATAAATATGATCATTGAAGATAAAAATTTGTTAAAATGTTTTATAAATATATTACTGAAATTAAAAGCCTGATAACAATACCAGCTGTATTTCTACGAAGTAGTTCACATTAATTTATAAATAAATGTGAACTATGTCGAAATAGGTTGAAATATAAGCTATTTATTTTTTTCAAACATATACCCATATAGATCTAATTCTTTTCAATCTGTTTCAGGGATTGTAGAATTCAGAAAGAGAGTCGATGTGTTTCATTTCACTGGGGGATTGTATTAAACCATTCGAAATCCAGAAATAACCAGGCAAAAATTCATGCAAAAATATCAATCCTAGAACTCCAAACCACAATTTATAAGAGTTTTTTTTAAATTTTTAAGTTCACCTGAATTTTGAAAATTGTGTAAAGGAAATACAAATTGAAATGGGTGTCAGGAAATGTCACCAAGTCGCAAAATTAGAAGAAGTAAAGATTGACTAAGATTTCTTAAGCAGGTAAAAATAACAAAACTATAAATAGAAAATCTTGGTAAAATAAAACTTATTTGTGTTCCTTCATAAATAGAATTTTATGGAGTTTAATGAGCATTTTTCTAAACTGAACTATATGGTCATAAAAATTTAAACTAAACACACCTAAGGAAATCATAACAATAAATCCCTGCGAACCTTAGCACTCTGAGTGTTGAAGTATGTTTATTTGCATTTAAGTTTAAGTAATATATATAATATATATATATATATATATATATTATATATATATAATATATATATATATATATATATATATTATATATATATATATATTTATAATACATATATATTACATATATATATACATATATATACATACATATATATACATATATAAATATATTTATATGTATATATATATATGTATATATATATTAATATATATATATATATATGTATATATATATATGTATATATATATATATATATATATAATAAATATATATATAATATATATAAAATATATATATACATATATATATATAATATATATATATATATATATATATATATATATATATATATATACTATATATATATATATATAATAATATATATATATAAAATATATATGTATACATATATATACATATATATATTATATATTATATATATATATATATATAATATATATATATATTATATATAATATATAATATACAAATATATATATATATATATAATATATATACATATATATATATAAATAATATGTATATATATATAATATATATATATATATATATAATATATATATATATATTAAATCCACAAATTAATAACTAAAGGTCACAATAATGATGCAGTCTCTATTGTTTTTACTTGCCCAGCCTACTGGTCCATGTCTGATTAGATTTTTATTTAAGAGCTGCTAGAAAATTACACCTTCACTAGTCAATGACAGA
>CM063498.1:130757035-130772035 GCA_032207245.1 Pardosa pseudoannulata
ACACACACACACACACACATATATATATATATATATATATATATATATATATATATATATATATATATATATATATATATATATATAATATATATATATATATATATATATATATATATATATAATATATATATATATATATATTTATATATATATATATACATATATATATATATATATATATATATATATATATATATATATATATATATATATATATATATATATATATATATATATATATATATATATATATATATATATATATATATATATATATATATATATATACATATATATATATATATATATATATATATATATATATATATATATATATATATATATATATATATATATATATATATATATATATATATATATATATATATATATATATATATATATATATATATATATATATATATATATATATATATATATATATATATATATATATATATGTGTGTGTGTGTGTGTGTATATATAATGTTGATAGCTAGACAATTAGGGATAGAGAGAATATGCTGTTAAATGTTGAGGTGTTACAATCTGTTTAATTTTTATTACTGTAAGATTGATTAAATATTAGTAACATTCTATCGTACAGTTATAAAATTAAATAAGTTCCATTAAGCATAAATTCACAGCTCATTTAAAATTTATTGTATGTCTTATAATTTTCCTATTTTAAACATTCCGAAAAGGTTCATTCATTATTTAGCCGTCTAGTGGAAATGGGACATAAATTTTAATTACTCATTTCTCAAAATTGATCCTAATGAATTTCTCTCCATTAGTTCCAGAAAAAAAGCATTATCATCTTTTATAGGATACAGAAGATTTTTTAAATAAAGGTTTCATCTTAAACTGGTGTAAGGAATTTAAATGAAGGCAGTTGAGGTATATCTTTGCAGATAATTCAATATTTTTTGTTAATAAAGAGAAATTAAAGAAAGAAACAATAAAAATATTTATAACCATTAAGCAGATTGTGTTTAAATATAACAATTATATTTAAGAAGTCTAATTATGTATATTTATAAATTAGTTATAAGTAGTAATTATATACTAACTTACAAACACAATGGTCCACGGGGTCTTATACACACATACTCAGACTTGAATTCAATGTGGTATAATATCTAAATATGTGTTATTTTACAGGGTGTCCCAAAATGACCGCATAGACTCTGCACAGCTAGATTCCTCGTTTGGAGTACATAAAAACTGCCTAAAGAAGAGTACATGTACGGTCCATAGCTTACGAGAAAAATACGAAAAACAACGTATGACGCCACTGCCGGTGCAAGGAAAAAACACTTTATTGGACATATCAAGTAACAGTATTTGCATATCTTTCCAGACGATAATGTTTAAAACATTCGCCTCGCATATCGTGTCTTGCATACGCACTCACCATGGAATGACGTTAAGCCGCCGTTAAAATGGTATTTGAAATGCTACATCTTGCAACTACTGGTAGTCTTCATATGGTGGCCATGTATTCCGTTCATGACTAATGCGACGTGTACCTGATGAAATGGCCGATGAAATGGAAAGGCTTTAGTCGTTACACTTAGTAGTTGAAACTCTTAGGGAGTATGCTTATGCATGTACTACTTTTGATATGCTCAATAAAGTGTTTTTCTTGCACCGGAAGTGACTTCATACTTTGTTTTCTGTATTTTTCTCGTAAACTATGGATCGTACAGGAACGCTTCTTTGTACAGTTTTTATGTACTCCCAACGAGGAATCTAGCTGTGCAGAATTTATGCGGTCGTTCCGTTACACCCTGTATGTATATAGTTTGTGTGTACATGTGTATATATATATAAAAGTTTCTTGATATCATCTGATTTTACCTGAAAAATACAGAACTATCTCTCACAGTAATGTCTTATATTCGTGCTCTTTTATATTTTTTTTAAATGTCCAAACGCAAAAAGCCTTAAATCAACTTGTTTTAACGTTTAATTTTATCGTCCCAATGCAAATTCCGGGATTTCTTCCGTGTACTCAAATAACTAGATAGCTATCTGCAAACTAACTGAAATTTTTATATGCTCAATGTAAAGAAGCATAGAAGAGAGTTCATTAATCCAGCTTACCTGAGGTTCTTTAACAAGTAAAGGTTCAACGCTGGTTGCACATATGTGATGTGTCAAAATTTGAATGAATCTCCTAAATCTGATAAAAACCTCAAGTAAAATAGGAAAAGAAATAGAAGACCTTTTTCATGGAAATAAAAAGCAGGTCCTACCCTCTCATTTAGGCTCCTTTCTTTGATAAGAATGTAAGGAACTTGAGCCACACGACCTGTGTTTCGCATATGTACACCCTTGTCTCTATCTGCAAAATCGACACATTCTACCCTGTGTTCCTTAATGAATTGTGAAGCCTGCCTGCTAGGGTTTTTTTGGCAGGCCGACAGTGCATCTGAAAGGCAGGACTTCTCTTTTCTGAAAGGAGCTGACTACCGAAGAAATAGCCGGTAGCTAACTACCCGAAGAAATGAGAAAATATCTGAAAAAGAACAGTTGGACTGAGAGAGCCGACACAGAGTTGACTAATTTGGAACGCTCGACCACCTGATGTGCTTACGCCAGGCTCTGAGACGCCGAGACTCAAAATATGATATTTTGTTATGCTTTAATTTTGCATTCAATCTCGTAAAAAAATGTTCTTTGTTGTCCTAAAAGTTTTCGGAGTTAATTTAATTTTGCAGGCACACTCAAACATAATTCTAGTTTCTAACATAAATGCCCATAACTTATCTCAAAATGAATATATTTATAATCCTAAGGTTCAATGCATACATAACATCATTAAAAACATACAGTTAAATCCAAATTAAATTTTAAAATTTTTTGTAGCAATTATGACTGTTAAGGTGTGGGGGTGTAGAAAAAATCACAGTTTTTCAGATATTGAATTTAAAGATTTTATTGGACAAATTTATGCATAATAACATCATTAAAAACATACAGTTAAATCCAAATTAAATTTTAAAATTTTTTGTAGCAATTATGACTGTTGAGGTGTGGGGGTGTAGAAAAAATCACAGTTTTTCAGAAATTCAATTTAAAGATTTTATTGGACAAATTCATGCATAATAACATCATTAAAAACATACAGATAAATCCAAATTAAATTCTAAAAATTATTGTAGTAGTCATGACTGTTGAGGTTTGGTGGTGTAGCAAAAATCACAGTTTTTGAGAAATTCAATTTAAAGACTTCATTTGGCAAATTCATGCTACATAACATCATTAAAATCGTACAGTTAAATCCAAATTAAATTCTAAAAATTATTGTAGCAGTTATGACTGTTAAGGTGTGGTGGTGTAGCAAAAATCAGAGTTTTTCAGAAATTCAATTTAAAGATTTCATTTGACAAATTCATGCTACATAACATCATTAAAAACGTACAGTTAAATCCAAATTAAATTCTAAAAATTATTGTAGCAGTTATGACTGTTGAGGTGTAGTGGTGTAGCAAAAATCACAGTTTTTTAGAAATTCAATTTAAAGATTTTATTGGACAAATTCATACTTAATAACATCATTAAAACATACAGTTACATCCAAATTAAATTCTAAAAATTATTGTAGCAGTTATGACTGTTGAGGTGTGGTAGTGTAGCAAAAATCACAATTTTTGAGAAATTCAATTTAAAGATTTTACTGGACAAATTCATGCATAATAACATCATTAAAAACATACAGTTAAATCCAAATCAGATTCTAAAAATTATTGTAGCAGTTATGACCGTTGAGGTGTGGTAGTGTAGCAAAAATCATAGTTTTTCAGAAATTCAATTTAAAGATTTCATTTGACAAATTCATGCTACATAACATCATTAAAAACGTACAGTTAAATCCAAATTAAATTCTAAAAATTATTGTAGCAGTCATGACTGTTGAGGTTTGTTGGTGTAGCAATAATCACAGTTTTTGAGAAATTCAATTTAAAGATTTCATTTGACAAATTCATGTTACATAACATCATTAAAAACGTACAGTTAAATCCAAATTAAATTCTAAAATTTATTGTAGCAGTTATGACTGTTGATTTGTGGTGGTGTAGCAAAAATCACAGTTTTTCAGATATTGAATTTAAAGATTTTATTGGACAAATTCATGCTACATAACATCATTAAAACATACAGTTAAATCCAAATTAAATTCTAAAAATTATTGTAGCAGTTATGACTGTTGAGGTGTGGTGGTGTAGCAAAATCCACAGTTTTTTCAGAAATTCAATTAAAAAATGTTATTGGACAAATTCATGCATAATAACATCATTAAAATCATGCAGTGAAATCCAAATTAAATTCTACAAATTATTGTAGCAGTTATGACTGTTGAGGTGTGGTGGTGTAGCAAAAATCACAGTTTTTCAGAAATTCAAGTTAAAGATTTTATTGGACAAATTCATTAAGTGTTTTATAATTTGATAAACCCTCATAATCATACTGGAGTAATTTATTTATTTATTTAGAAGCTATAATAAGCTATTTACGACGTTTTTCATTCTAACACTCAAAAGCAAGCCCTTTAACTGCTCACTTCCGTTATCTTTTCGACACTTCTGGTGATGATTAAGGGGCTGTATCGTGACTTTTAATGACTCTAGAAACAAGTTGATAACTGTTTTCGAAAGCTAAATGACTGATCTTTAAAACAAACGAATAAAAGCTTTTCAATATTTTTCACTAACATCCCTATTTGAACGTGGTCTGTTACCTTAACCTAGTATATACAAAATAGATAGATCGATAAAGGTAGGTATGCTAACTAATAAAATATTTTGTAACATCTCATTGTCCTGAAAGAGATATTCCTAAGAAAATAATCTATTTTATCGTACATTATTACACTAAATTTCGTGAAGTATAATTTCACAGTCCGTATATTCTAATGAAACGTTTTATACTTCCCCGATTTGAATTCCTTCATAATGGCTTAACCATTACTTAGCGCCTTATGGCAAAGGACATAAATTCTAATTACTTACTTATCATTATAAATCCTAATCAATTTCTCCTCCATTTATTTCATTTATTAAAGTGTAGTACGATTTTTAAATCGTTAAAGGGAAGTTTTTACATTAATGTTCCATCTTAAATTGTAATAATCGTTTTAAATTGGAATAATGTATAAAGCATATACCGGGATAGAAAACTTAATATAATATTGGTATATGTACATTAAGATACTTTAGATTATTACATATAAATTAAATAGATTGTAAGACATTTATTGTTTTCCAAACGGAATTCTTTATAAATATTTTTCAGTTTTTTAACATATTTATGTGTATATATTTCAATTATAAATATGACAGTGCAGTCAAATATAAGACAAGAAGTACGCTGAAAATAACAATGTTACATTACTTCCTTGTAATATAGCTTTAAATCATTTGTACAATTTTAAAAACATTTAAAAATCTTTTTTATACATATTTATCACTGTGTATTCAATATTTCATTCTTTACCAAAATATTTACTGTACAAAATTAATAAATTCACCTAGAAAATAAGTAACATTTTTTTCTGCTCGGTTTTAAGGTTAGTTAAATATAGTATATTTCATGTTTGTAAGCATTAATGATTAGTATATTCTTTTCATCATTCTATAAATATGTAGTATATTTTAGAGTTATCCTCGACTGTGCTTTAGCCAACTACTCCAGCATATTAGAATAAATGTTTTTTCAATCAAACTATTTTTCTATACAAGTCTCAAATTTCTGTAAAATATTTTGTGATTGGCCTTGATTAGAGTTTTTATTTTTATTAATTCATTCATAAATATTTAAATAACTTTTAACTAAGTAATGTTTATAGTTTAGAAAACTCCATATTTGTCTAATTTAATACCTTTATTTATTATTTATTTATTATATATTTTATTAATATCAGTGAAAAGAAAAAAGTTTAATTAAAGTGTCTACATTTTATATATCTTATTCAAAAAGCTATCACCTTAAGCATAAAATGTTTTATAACTTAACACTAATGTTTAATCAATTATGAACTTGAAATAAACTTATGTTTTAATATTTTATTAAAGTAAAACTTTTTTTCAGAATGATTGATATTTTGATCATTTTTTGATTTATAAAATTAGCATTTTTAAGTAAGTAATTATAATTGGTTTAATATTTTAGGGATTGCTAATTTACAACATTTATCTTAAATATTATTAACTTATTAAAACCTAATCTTTAGCTTGAGAGTTATTGTAAAATAAGAAAAATATTTTTTATCGTGTTTATAAAAGTTTACAAATATCAAAAATAAGCCTTTTCATAGTACCACCAAAGGTCAAAACTAAATCTCTCTTCCATCAAAAATTATATACACCACCTTGTTTGATCAATAACCATCAAGATTGCCGTCCTCATAAATCATAATTTAGAAGTAATGGATGGTTTTTAGATTTATTTTGATCAATTAATTATCAGCATTGTACTCAAATGACAAGTGTTCCGTATTTATCACATCCATTCGAAAAGTAATTGACTCGCAAGGGTATCAAATTCTACTCTATCCTTGATATGTAAGTCATATCAAAACATCGATAATATGCATTTGACATTGTTGAAAGGTAAGTAGATTTAAAATCCTTTAATCCGTCTTATTGTTTTAACAATAAAGTCGACATCGTTTTGACAATACGGTAAATTTCATGTAAACTACAAATGGAATTCAGGTGACATCTTACCATGATTTCAGTGTATTAAATATCTTTTAAATTATGTATTCCTGTTATTGCTTTTGCCAATATAGTAGAAAATTACATATTAATCTGAACGTTTTAGTAAGTCAGGGATTTAGAGTTGGCTTCTTTTTAGATCGGAAACCTGATGCACCGCATTGGTAGTTATCCTATTTGACCATCTTGCAACCACATTATTAGTATTAAGAGAAAAATAGTATAAACTTCTTAGATCAGCTAGCCGCCCATAAAGATTTCTTTTGAAAAACGTGAAATGTATCGTGATCCTAAAAAGCTAATACAGGACAATTATTCCTCAGTCCTTATGTAGCAGACTTTCACATCAATAACGCTAGTCCTGCAAATTAACAGATAGTCTTTCTTAATATTCATTAAAACGTAAGTTTTTTTAGTTCTATAGATAGAATATGAGTGGTCATAAAGAATCATGAATACTAGAGAATATCACTCTCAATATTTAATATATGATATTTTAAAATAAAAAAAAATATTTTGTAAATAATTATATATGAAAAATAGTTTAGTAAATATAAAAAAACTTCATAAGTAAAAAATGTATAGAAAGATAATGTGTTATTCATAAACCAATTAAGTAATATTCAAGAAACTTCAGGAAATGTTTGAATGGATGCAAGCTGTTGGCAATCCTCATACATGTTTAGAAATTAATCAGAATAACGCATTCAGAAGGTATATTGTTTGTATATTCTACCTCCTTTTCGTGCCTTCTTTTCTAGTGGAATTGTAAACGGGAATAAACTTTCTTCAGTCTGTTTTAGAATCTAATGATATACTGTAGATTAGTTTGCTCTTAATTAAGTCTTAAATAAGTTTACTATTAAATCATTTGAGTCTAGGTTGTTATGAAATCCTTTAGTTGTGATGTAATAAAACATCACTCTATAAGAAATTATTATGTAAAAATCCAAAAATAAATAAATTTGTGTAATCTGATCGAAATTTAAAAATTATTTGTTAAAATGCAACTTTTAAAGGCTGATAAACATTGAAAGCATTAAAGTATTATAAGATTATTAACAGATCCAAAGAAAACAAAAAAATTTCGTTGCTGGAAATTAGCTAAATTAACCAATAGGTTGAAAAATGTTATAATATTTATAATTTTTAAAGTAATTATTTAATTTTAATAAACTATATAACAATTTTGTGGTTTTATAAATACTTCAAGTATGCATAACTGTACTGGGGTACTTTCTCGTGCACGTGCACGTGCAACTGTGGAAAATATTTCTAAGAAGAATTTAGGTGCAGCTGTTGACTTCGTGTTTTAGGGACCCCTGCGGAGGAGTTATAGATCGCAGAATGGAACAAGCGTAACGGTCAAGCTCTCACAGAGATGTAAACGTGAGTTATGGAGGCAGGGGTAAAAAAATGTCAGCTGTCACAAAAGGGGCTACTTTAATGAGTCCACCAGCACGCAAGAAGGGGGTTCAGGTGTGGGAAAATTTCACCAACAAGCGATTGGCAAAGAAAAAAAAGGGGCGTTAAAACCGAGGTGATGAATTAGGAAAGAAAGTGAAGAAATATGAGTCTATGTCGGAACTGAAGAGTTGCTGGACATCCAGAGAGCCCGGACCAGAAATCAAGTCCCGAACCCGCATGCCAGCATAGATGTACAGCAAAATATCGGCCGCTACGCCAGTACCAAAACCCTTTACGCCCGAAATCCAGCACAGTCGTACAGCCTGATGAAAGCCCTGTCCTGCTCCCCTGTAATTATTGGAGGTAAACTTGATCTTATTCATAAATCCTTACCTTGGGTCTCGGAATATTTTGATTTAGGAATAACGCATTTAAGAACGCCCTTAAGAAAGGACACTGGTGTTAGTGTTGTAAGTACATTACAACAATAACATTTTAAAATTTAATAACATTAACTCGAAAGATAAATTCATATATTTAATTGGCCAAATAGTGCCATCCGTCGGTAGTCGGTAACGTTAGTATCCCTTATATTGATATATTAAGTTATAATGAATGAGAAAAAGTCAAGACTAATCTTTAAGTGGTGACATAAAATGCCTTTCAAGAATTTTGTGTTTCTTCGACAAATCGTATTCATTTGTACAGAAAAGGATAAATATTTAAAAATATATACAATACATGTGCCCAATTTTATATTTATGTATAAAAAGAGTCCAGCATGGTACGTTTCTATAAAGGGTTTTTTAAACAATCATTATTGGTAAAAAGACAAAATCAAATGCCAACAAAATGTTTTTTCGCTATTCACTTGATTAAAAAGCTAAACAATTAACGGTCCAGTCTTGTTTTACAAAATCACGTGAAGAATTATAATAAATTCATCTGAGACAATTATGAGGCCTAAATATATAATACAATTTTTTAATTCTTTAAAACATAAAGGCATTTGTATCTGATTCTTTTTTTTTTTTTAGGGTTAAAATAAAATTTCGTGAATAATTAAAATTGCCTTTTATTAGATAGATTATGTTAGATGAATAGGAAGTTGTTTCCTAGAATAAACAGTTCTTTCTTCTTCTTTTCAAGCACTAATGCCTGTTCTAGGTCAAGGCAGTGTCAGTCAGTTTCCTCTATGTTGGTTTATCTGCAACAATATTTCTCCATCTGTTGACTCCAATAATTCTCAGCCACTGTTCTACGTTACTGAGCCTTCTCATGGATGACCTTTCTCTCCTTCTATTTCCCTCGGGCTTTATGAAAGTTATTCTCTTGGCTAAGTTTTCATCTTTGTATCTGTATATATGCGCAAACAACCTTTGCGTGCAATGTTTAAATCACTTTATATTAGGTTCTCTAATTTTTTTCTGTACTTGAGACTTGTATCTTACTTTTCAGATTCTATTAACTTTAACTACTCTAAAAATTCTTTCGCTTAAGGTCAGTAATTCTTCTCAATCTAGTTTTCTCACTATAAAGGAAAAGTTTTGTAAAGTTTTAAGAGTTAGTGTGGAATATTTACAATACCTTAAACAGTTGTCAGAAATGTAAGAACAAGTAATCTTAGTATACTGGGAGTTTACTATATTCATATACCCTTTGTTAGCTAGGAAAGAATCACTTATTTTAGACTCAATATAGATAAATTTCAGGTCAAACATAAATAAAATGTATAAAATGGGACACAAATTAAGCATACTAATACTTAAATAACACGGATGAAATGACTTTTATGTTATGTTTAAATAATGTTTTGTTTTGTTAATTAAACATAGATTTTCATATATTTTAGAGAAATTCTTATAAACGAATTGCCGGTTTATAAATATTTTGCACACTTAAAAATGTACAGGGTAAATAGATTAAGCTATATCACTCTTACAGAGGAAACGATAATTTTGTCTATATAAAACTCACATCCTCTACTACTTCTGAGATTATTAATTTTTTATAACTTGGACAATATTCTCCTTCTATTTCCCTCAGGCTTTATGAAAGTTATTCTTTTGGTTAGCTCTTCATCTTTGTATCTGTATATATGTCCAAACCTTCTTTACTGCAACGTTTTGATCACTATAAATATATCAGGTTCTCTAAATTTTTTCTGTACTTCAAACTTATCTTATTTTTCAGATTCCATTATCTTTAACTGTCCAAAAATTCTTTCGCTCAAAGGTCAGTAATTCTTCTCCATCCAGTTTACAGTAAGTCTAGAATATTTACAATATCTGAAACATTTTTCAGGAATGTAAGACAAATTAATCATAGTATACTGGCAGTTTATATTATTCATATACTCTTTGTTAGCCAGGAAAGGATTGCTTATTTTAGATCAAATATTTTAATTTCAATGTCAATCTTAAATAAAGTGTATAAAATGGTTTACAAATTGCACATACTAATACATAAATAACACGAATGTAATGAATTTCCTGTTATTTTTAAATAATGTTTTGTTATGTTTATTCTTCTAAATTAAACTTAGATTTTCAAATATTTTAGAGAAATTCTTATGAGCGAATGGCCGGTTTATAAATATTTTGTACACTAAAAAAAAACTACGGGATAAATTCTTTAAGCTATATCACTCTTAAAGTGGAAACGATAATTTTGTCTATATAAAACTCACATCATCCACTACTTCTGAGCTTTTTAACGTTTTATAACTTGGATAATATTTTTGTATTTCCAACTTCAAGTTGCAGCACAAAAATATTTAAAAATTAAAATTAGAAGTAAATTACATCAGTTAATGCTTCAAATTAAATCAGGTTGTTTACAAGATGAAGCGTTCCCATATATCAATGGTTATCAAAAGGAATAAAAACGGTTATAAATGATTTTAATTCGGTGGAGATACAGGTGGGTATAATCAGATAATACATATAAAAAATACATATAATTTATCCTATAGATTAATTTGATTACTGTACACTTTTTATTTCTCCTTCCTGTTATTTTTTTGAAATAAAGATAAAGGATATCTCTAGAAATTAATGCCTGTGGACTGTAGTGCAAATAAACCAAAACTGATATAAAATTTTAACTTGCTATAACATTCGCTCAATTTTGGTGAAAATATTGGGATAAACCGATTACCAACCCGTAGTAAACATTATTGTACAATTTAAGAGAAAAACAAAAAAAAATCATAAACTAATTAAAATTAGTGCAATGTCATACGTAATTTACAACAATGGTATATAGAGAAAGTTTTGCACTATGTATACCCAAATCAGTGGTTAAAGTAATTCGCTTAAGAGTACTGAATGAGGTATCATTTCTCATCCATTATTTATGCTATTTATTTTGTTTCATGTACCTAACAGCGCTAGAACATTTTGTGTAGAATCTCAATAATTACGAGCAATAAAGCACATTTTTAAATGTTCTAAATTTTATTATTAAAAGAATATAAAAGAATATTTTATAGCTTTCCTTAATTTTGTGATTTTAAGACACAACAAATAGAATGAAAATTTACTCAAAAATCCTTTAAAAATTTTGAATGATGATATAATAATTTATCCTGTAGGTTAATTTGATTACTGTACACTTTTTATTTCTCCTTCCTGTTATTTTTTGAAATAAAGAAAAAGGATATCCCTAGAAATTAATGCTTGTTAACTGTAGTGCAAAAAACGAAAACTGATATAAAAGTTTAACTTGCTATAACATTGGCTCAATTTTGATGAAAATATTGGGATAAACCGATTAACAACCCGTAGTAAACATTATTGCACAATCTAAGAGAAGAAGAAAAAAATCATAAACTAATTAAAATTAGTGCAATATCATAAGTAATTTACGACAATGGTATATAGAGAAAGTTTTGCACTATGTATACCCAAATCAGTGGTTAAAGTAATTCGCTTAAGAGTACTGAATGAGGTATCATTTCTCATTCATTATTTATGCTATTTATTTTGTTTCATGTACCTACCTGCGCTAGAACATTTTGTGTAGAATCTCAACAATTACGAGCAATAAATCAAATTATAAGCACATTTTTAAATGTTCTAAATTTTATTATTAAAAGAATATAAAAGAATATTTTATAGTTCTTTCTTAATTTTGTGATTTTAAGACACAGCAAATAGAATGAAAATTTACTCAAAAATCCTTTAATAATTTTGAATGATGATATAATAATTTATCCTGTAGGTTAATTTTATTACTGTACACTTTTTATTTCTCCTTCCTGTTATTTTTTTAAATAAATATAAAGGATATCTCTAGAAATTAATGCATGTGAACTGAAAAGCAAATAAACCAAAACTAATATAATATTTTAACTTACTATAACATTGACTCAATGTTGGTGAAATTATTCGGGTAAACCGAATAACAACCCGTCGTAAACATTATTGCACAATGTAAGAGAAAAACAAAAAAGAATCATAAACTAATTAAAGTTAGTGCAATGTCATAATGAATTTAAGACAGTGGCAGATAAAATTTTGCACTGTTTATACCCAAAGCAGATCTCAAAGAAATTCACTTGATAGTGCTGATTGATATGATTATTTCTGATCTATTCTTTATGTTATTTATTCTGTTCCACGTACCTAATTCTGCCCATATGTTTTGAGTAGAATAAGCGCAATACTTACGAGCATTCAAGCAATTTGTACGCTCTTTTGTAAACTTCATAAATTTTATTATTTAATTAATATTAAAGAATATTACCCATTTTTTAATTTCTTAAAGATGCACCAAATAGAATGAAAATTGTATATATACTACATAATTTTACTTATCCTTTAATTGTTCTGGAACACGATATGAAAAATATTCCTACGGGTAAATTAGATTACACTTTATTCTAAATTTCTCCTAATATTTTTTAAAAAAAGGTAAAGGCTATCTCCGAAAATAATTGCCTGCGGGCTGTAGAGTAAGTAAACCGAAACTAATGCAATCAGGCAATTTATTCTAACATTTGGCTTAATTTCAGTGAAAGTACGGGGATAAACAGCTTAACATCGCGTAATAAACATTATCACAAAATGTGAGAGGAGAACAAGGAAACCTCTATCTCATTAAACTTAACGCAATATCGTAAGTTACCTATGACAGCGGAATAGGGAGAAAGTTTTGCACCACGTATACCAAAGCAGCGCTTAAAGAAATTCCCTTGGCAGAAGTACGGAGTAACGTCGTTATTCCTGATCCATTCTTTATGCCATTTATCGCGTTACATGTATCTAATTGTGCTATTACGTTTTCTGCAGAATCGTTCTATGAGTCAAAATAGTAAAACGTTCAAATTAGTTCCGAAATGTAAGGTGACAAAGGAATTAAATGTACATTCACTGTTTTGTGATTTATAGATTTGTAATATACAAATATTTAATATACTTTATAATATTACTTTATTATTACTTTATTACATATACTTTGTAATATTTAATATACTTATTTGTATATTGTAATATACAAATATATAATATTTCTAATATATAATTTGGAAAGAAAAATATTTTTTTCCTAAATTCATCATCTAATATTAAACATAATTATTGCTACAAAATTAAACTTAATTATTACAAGTAATAGCTAAAAAGGAACATAAATATTTTTAAATTAAGAAGGTTTTACATGTAAAGCGTATTTTTACAATTTAGCCAGTTATGATTTAAAAATGGTACGGTGTATCAGAAGCTTCAAAGGTTTGACAAATATTTATCTAGAACAATGAAACAAATATTGTATTTTAAAACTTAAAGTGATAAAATTAATGCAGATACTTACAATATTTATAGATACATCGAATGCATAGAGCGATTTGTCATTACGTAATATGTACAGAATAGTATTATGATGCCTCCAATGTTCTTGTGTGAAAAAGTAGCGTGAAAAAGTATCGCAGACTTAACAGAATTGGAAATGATTTTTATTTTCTAAAGTAAATTATTGCTATATATAAGGGATTCTAATATCCCAAAACAATTCGAATCATAAAGGATTGGTACTTCTATCACAGTCGTAAAAGAGAATTAACCATTCTCACACGATGGGGAGTCTTTTCTAAGGTGCAATGTGATCCCAATTTATAACCCGTTCGGTGTCCGAGACCCTGTCGTTTATTATATGAGCGGACCTTAATGCTAAAATTAATGCAGATAAAAAAAATAATAAAATTAATGCAGATAATGCAATATTTATAGATATTTCCAATGCATAGATAGATTTATCATTACGTAATATGTACAGAATAGTATTATGACGCCTTCAATGTTCTTGGGTGAAAACGTAGCGTGAAGAAGTATCGCAGACTTAACAGAATTGGAAATGACTTTTATTTTCTGAAGTAAATTATTGCTATATAAATTATTGCTATATATAAGGGATTCTAATACCCCAAAACAATTCGAATCATAAAGGATTGGTACTTGGATCACAGTCGTAAAAGAGAATTAACCAATCTCACACGATGGGGAGGTTTTTCCAAGGTGCAACGTGATAACAATTTATCCCCCATTCGGTGTCCGAGACCCTGCCGTTCATTATATGAGCGGACTTTACGAGTCTCCCGAACGTAATTGCTAAAAAGTTGGCTCCCGTCAAAAGTCGCAGAAGTTTCCACGAGTTCAACGCACCTACGTCAAAAATGTCAAAAAGTCCCGAGTCACAAAATTCTAGGCTTTTTATAATTGAGGGTCAGTTACGATCCCGCCAACCGTTTTCTGGGCTGTTACGATTCCAGTTACCTGAAAACTCCATCTAAGGCTGCAGCTAGTTAATTAGTCAAATTCTCATTCACTATCTGTCCCTTTCCGAAATTCTCAAGGCAGTGCTCCGG
>CM063498.1:130777035-130904535 GCA_032207245.1 Pardosa pseudoannulata
TCATATTTGAGTATTAAACATAAATATGCATATAATCTGATGAAAATTCATTTCATATTTAAAGATGAAAAAATATGATAGTGTTAAGACTCATCTGCAGTAAATTGTATTTGTATTAGAATCTATCATTATTTTTTTTTCTTGATAAACACTTTTTTCATCTATAAGTTGTTAAATCTACAAATTAAAAAGAAATTGCATCTTTTCATTCTTACAAGTCATATATAATCGATAATATGATAGTTTTCGTCCTACAGCCTGTTTTTCGACAATCTTTCTTTAATTTCTTTATTACTTTATCTTTTTAAATAAGAGCTATATTTTTCAATAATTTCTCCTTTGTGAATAAAGTGTCTTTATGAAAGAAATTTATTTATGATATAGAAGCTTAATTCTAGAAGAACATTCGTGTTTTTTGTTTCTGTACACAGTTAATTTTGATTTTTATTCTATTATATATTGGGTTTGAATTGTGTTCTTAGATCAGGCATTTCAATTTTCTTTCACTCATATTTGAGTATTAAACATAAATATGCATATAATCTGATGAAAATTCATTTCATATTTAAAGTTGAAAAAAATATGATAGTGTTAAGACTCATCTGCAGTAAATTGTGTTTGTATTAGTTTCTATCATTATTTTTTTTTCTTGGTGAACACTTTTTTTCAGCTATAAGTTCTTAAATCTGTAAATTAGAAAGAAATTGAATCATTTTCATTCTTATAAGTCATATATAATTTATTCAATCTTTAAAATTTTCTAAAGATTATTGCATTATTAAAATTCCTTAATTCGTAGATCATGTTTTCGCATACTGTTTTTTCACGGGCTTAGAGGTTTAGCTCATTTCTTTTGTTATCTTTCAGATTTAAACCCAAATCTTTTTTCATAACTCTCTCTTTTAGTGTGAATACCTTTTATAATAACATTTCTCTGTGATAATATACTTAAAGTTAATATATACATTATCTTCATACTTCTGGACAGTGTTAAATTTGAATTTTCTTTTTTTCATCATTTATTACTTTTGAATTATTTCCTAGATTATGATTTCCCTCTTCATTACTTCTGAGTAATTATTTAATAACTTTATTTGACAAATATATATTTTAGTGTTAATATTCGGCTGCAAGAAATATTGTTTGCTCTAGGTTCTGCATTTTTTTTCTTTTCAGAAGTTAGTAAAATCTTCTAAGTATAATTTCTTAATTTCGAAACTTACAAGAGTGTCGCATCGCTTTTATTACTGTAAAGTTTATACTATTTTCTCAAACATGTTACGGTTATAACATTGTTAAAATCCTTTAATAATTAAATAATGTCATTCTAACAATATTATTTATCGGGATTAGAAGTTTAGATTATTTTATTTTTTATCTTATCTTTTTCAAAACAAGTTATTTTCCCTTCTTACTCTCATTACCTCCTCTTTTGTGTAAATGTTGTTTTAGGATTGTTATTATATAATACAAACACAAGCACACACACACACTAACACACACACGCATATATATATACATACATGTATATAAATTTATGTATTTATATATATATTTATATATACATGTATATAAATATATGTATGTGTATATATATATATATATATATATATACATGTATATATATATATATATATATATATATATATATATATATATATATATATATATATATATATATATATATATATATATATATATATATATATATATATATGTATATATATATATATATATATATATATATATATATATATATATATATATATATATATATATATATATATATATATATATATATATATATATATATATATATATATATATATATATATATATATATATATATATATATATATATATATATATATATATATATATAATATATATATATATATATATATATATATATATATATATATAATATATATATATATATATGTATATATGTATATATATATATGTATATATATGTATATATATGTATATATATATATATATATATATATATATATATATATATATATATATATATATATATATATATATATATATATATATATATATATATATATATATATATATATATATATATATATATATATATATATATATATATATATATATATATATATATATATATATATATATATATATACATATTATGATAAGTCTCTGCTTTACTCCCTTGCATTCTGATATTATCAGCTGTAACAATAAGTTACATTTGGTTCAGCTCTTTTTACCCCTTCTCTTAAGCATTCTTCAAAGACATAGAGAATTGGACCGGTTTGAACAAGAAGAAACTTTAGACTTCTCCCAACTCATAGAAGAGCATGTTGATTTGGCGGGATTTTGTCTCCTCCGTTCTTGAAGTAATCCCTGTTTTTTTCTCCGGGGACATTCTGATTTTTTTAGAGGACAAGGTTGTTACTAGTGGAGAGAAGAGAGTGAACGCTGCTGGTATCCGTGGCTTGCGAGATTGACATTTTTCGGAGAGACACAAGAAAAAGTAAAAACGTCGCCATTTTTGAGGGACCTTCGACGAATCCAGAGGTGTCTTCCATACCTACAAATGATAAGTTGTATTCCAGTTTTCTACCTTAGGCATTTAATTATATAAAACCATTTAATCAAGACATATTTGTCCATGTGTTTTTAATGAATTTTAATATTTTATCCTCAAACGCTAGGCTAACGTAATATTATTTTTACATCAGCTTCATGATAATATATGATTGTTACATATCAGCTACAAGACAATTTGTTCAGGCTAGATTCAATGATTATTTCTTTTCAGTCTTTGTTGAATCTCATTAAGGATATCGTTTCTAAAATTTACAGCCTAGAACGTAGCATCATACATAACACAAAGGCATTTTCAAAGAAAAATAATCAACCTCATCCAAGATTTTTTTTTAGTTGACAACTGAGTAGTTATTTAAATATCTTCCATCACTATTTCATATACAGTTTACTCCAGTTCTAAACTAAAGCTTAATAAAATATTAACATTTAATATAAGATTAATCTTACTATTTTAGATTGGATTTTATGTTTACTTCACGTTTTTTATACATTCTATATTACTCTTTGATATTTATTTTAATAATTTCTCAAATAATTTCTCTCTAGATGTAAATGCCTTTTTTAATATATTCTATTAAGATAAAAATATTTTAACATAAATCGATGTTTTACATTTTTTCATTTCAACGTTATTAGTTTTGACTTTTCATCTATATATTTTATCCTATACTGCTTCCAAATTATGGTTCTAAATCAGACATATGCTTTTCATTCACTCAGATTTGAGTATTAAACATAAATTTTCCTTTCATGGCCCATTTAGTTTCAACTAGATTCGCTGAGACATGTTAAGCGTGTCATTCATCCTAACACTGTAATATATTCCAGCCGTTCCCTGAAGAGAATGATTGCAACACTGTATAGTCCCAGAACGGGGAAATTTCACGTTTCATTATTCTCATACAATTCTTCCGAACAATTATTTCTTACTTATATTTGACGGATTTTCGTGAGAGTTAAAATAGCGCTTCAAGAAATTTTGTTTAGACTCCGTCTTTCAACTGAATTGACTGTAATTTCAGTCACTGACAAACAACCTGAAAATTAGTTTAAAGTGCCTGTTCTAATACTATTCCGAAACTACAGATGCTAACGTAAAGAAAGTCAAATAATAGTTTTGCAAAAAACCATATTTACTGTATGTAACAAACTATACAAGAAAGCCTATAAAAATTGAATTGACTTTCATAATTTTATTCAGTATGGGAGACTATTTTAATACCGGTTTGGTTTTGGTTTGGTTTTTGGACCGCTGCGGTCTACTTATTTGCAACAGGAGGGATAATGAGACCGGGACCTACTGCTTAAAGCCGATTCCGAACGGCTACGAACATCCATGCCATAGTGGGAGTCGAACCCACGAACTCCGGTTCCGAAGGCCAGCACCCTAACCATTCGGCCATCGTTCGGCATTTTAATACCGGAGTTAAACTTAAAAAAAACATTGTACATTACATGCTGAAAATTCTCTGTCTTAATAGACTAATTTTCAACTAATATAACATAAACTATTCTGCTCTATTTAGAATAAAATAATTATTAACAAGATTCTAGATTATTAATAAGATTCTAACTTATTATTTATAACACGAAGCAATTACTTTTCGTTAAAAAATACAAAATCTCCGTACCATGTACAAAACTTAGAAATCTATACAACCGAAATATAACTTTATAAAATTTATAAATTATAAAGTGGTTTTCAGTTCGATTAGCGGATAAGTGTCCTTCTTAATCTCAGAAAATCATTTATATTAAAACATACAACAAATTTTATTGTATAGCGTCTTAAAACTTATTTTTAAAATTTCCATTACATACAGTTTTTATTAACTTTATTTTTATTGTAAAGTAGCAGATACATTAAAATTGTCTTTTCTCGAAATATTTTAAATTATTTATTAGTAGTGTATATCATGGAAACATTCAAAATTGAATAAGTTTGTAATGAATTAGATTATATTTTTTATAGAAACATTTAAATTTTTTTTTTAATTTTTTAATTTTGAAAATTTTTAATTCTGAAATTTTTGAGTTTTTTTTTATTATTTTTCTATACAAAACTAATAGAAAATAAATACGCGGATTCTTGAATGTTTTTAAGTGCTCAAAATACTTAAGACCACTTTTTTAAGGTACAATATATTTGAAAAATAAAATGCCTATATTTCTTCAAAGCAATGATAGTAATACTTATTTGTAATGTTCCCAGAATGGAAGCTTTGGCTTCTTATTTTTAGTGTTTCCGGCCATCTACAAGTGGTTCCAACGATGCTAAAATTAACTAATTGTCAGGAACGCGTTATCTTCCTATTATTTTGTCTAAAATACTTGGTAACTTTTCAGCTAGCTGAAAATCGATTGTATATTTTCACAATTGTATACTATCATCTTATGAAATAACACAGTTTAATTTTAATGTAAATTATTGTAAAGAATAATTTCATAATTTACTGATAGGTAAAACATGTACTAACTATCTAGGATTTTTTATATAATTTTCTTAATTATTTAGAAACTTATTTTAAGTCAAAACAGATACACACTCAGAATGCATCGATTTTATTTAGGTGGCATGATATCCCTTAAACTAAAAGTAAAAATATAAAATAATTATTAAAAAAGTAAAAAATTAAAAACTTTTCGTTTGAAACAAACTATAGTATGCATTTCAAGTAATAATAAAACACTTAAGACGATACAATGAAAATTAAAAAAATCTTCTTTGAGGAGGGTTTTCTTTTCATTCATAATAATATATATTTTCTACTAGTTTTAGAATAAAACTCTTAGAGCTCCTATATCAAATTTCAACTTTAAAAAAGTATGTATTCCATTATTCCAAGTAAAATATTTCAAATATATAAAATAAATATATATATATATATATATATATATATATATATATATATATATTATATATATATATATATATATATATATATATATAAATATATATAAATATATATAATATATATATATATATATATATATATATATATATATATATATATATATATATATATATATATATATATATATATATATATATATATATATATATATATATATTTATATATATATATATATATATATATATATATATATATATATATATATATATATATATATGTATATATATATGTATGTATATATATATATATATATATATATATATATATATATATATATATATATATATATATATATATATATATATATATATATATATATATATATATATATATATATATATATATATATATATATATATATATATATATATATATATATATATATATATATATATATATATATATATATATATATATATATATATATATATATATATATGTATATATATATATGTATATATATATATATATATATATATATATATATATATATATATATATATATATATATATATATATATATATATATATATATATATATATATATATATATATATATATATATATATATATATATATATATATATATATATATATATATATATATATATATATATATATATATATATATATATATATATATATATATATATATATATATATATGTATGTATATATATATATATATATATATATATATATATATGTAATCGTCCAGGGACCAACTAGCCCCCAACTTTACACTTGAAAACTCATTTTGAAATTGCCCCTATTATTTTCCTCAGCCCGGGCATGCTGGGCTGCAAGTGTCCCGCTAACCGTCCGTTAGAAAGAAGCACATCATTCGTCGTGGCCGAACTTAACTTTTATTTCATCCTATAAAAATTTGCACAGAATCCAGAGACGTCTGAACCGCACGGTGTCAGAACGCACTCTCAAAGTAATTGTAATGCCAACCTTTTGCGAGAGACGGCTAAAACCCGTGTGTGGGAAAAATGCTGAAGCACGTGTTATTTGCTTATAGAAAGTAACCTTTGACTGGAGCCACCTGTAAAGTGTGGCGTCTCAGAGTAGCATTACTGCTGATCGTTACAAATTTTCATGGGAAAGTTATAAGTTCCTAATTAAAAATGCCAGCTATATCATTTTCTGTTTTGGGAATCATAGAAAGAATTTCGGGGTTACGCTGAAGGAATGAAAACATCCTCGTTTAAATTAGATGACTGGGAAATATGGTTAATATAAAGAGAAGAAATTAAGATCTAGAATAATGAATGGGGAAAAGGGATAATTTTGGAATACGCTTTAGTGCTTGGATATTGATATTAATACACACACACACACACACACATATATATATATATATATATATATATATATATATATATATATATATATATATATATATATATGTATGTATGTATGTATGAATATGTAATTATAATTTTTGTTCTAAGCTGGAGCGATCTAAGTTTTTTATTCTTTAAGTATAAAAATTTTATGGTATCAAATTTGTCAAAACATAGAATATTAAAACTTCTAAAAATTTTGGATAGTAAAAATATTAGTGTTTATTATACAGTAAAATAAAATTTATTCTTACTGTTTTCTTAAATATGTTCTCAAAACAAAATAAAGCTTTAATTTTCAATTATGTTTAAATTTTAATTTATATATCTCAAAAGTTAATATGACAGAAAACTAAAATGGTGCATATGGTTTATTTTTTTTTATATTACATGAAAGGACAGACATAAATATGTTTTTTGCAGTCTAATTAAAGTACTTCTAAAAATGTAGCCCTCAAACAAGAAGAACATTTTATTTTAGCTTGAATCATAAAAGGCTTATCGTAATGAATGTTTTTGTTTCGAAATGTTGTATGTCTTTTTAGCGATAATAACTGCAAGTTACAGTACTGTTAATCTGTTCCACTGCTCATGTGTCCCATAATTTGCCTATAAAATTGAACAATAAAAACAACAAGCGAGGTATTATAAATGTAATAGAAATAATTAGTAATTTTCTTATCAATTGCTTTTGTAAAATGATTTATTTAAACAAAACATACTTTTACAATATTATTCTCTGTCAAGTTCTCACATGTCTCTTTACATCACTTTATACATATAGTAGATTTTATACCACGTCACTCTCCTTGGTAGTGGGCTTGTGGACGCCTTAGCTGACACTACTTCCGCTGAAATAAGTCGCTGTTGGATATTCTGCTGGATATAAGTAAAACCTCCTCTGTATCTAGGAAGTTAAAAAATAAGATTAAAATTAATGAGATACGGAAAATATCAACCAACCACTCATGATAATTAGGTAGAAGCCCTGGTGGATTTACAATATTAAAATTAAGCCTCAATGAAAACAGCAAAAAGCACTTATTGACTTAATTTTTACCATGGTAAAAATCTTTTGCTGTCTGGAAATTGGTAAAATACTGATCACACTTTTCACTCACACAATTTATGGCTAAAGTTTTACAAAGATAAAAGTTTTAAAAAATATGAAATAATTCATTGACTTTTGAGAATTTTTAGGAATCCTGGAAAGCTAGACTTTATGAGCTTATATACGACAAAAAGAATTACTATATAATTGTCCAATAATCCTTTCTCATCGAATTTCTTACACTTCAAAATGAAAAGTGTCCAAAAACATTTCCTTAAGAAAAATAAGTTTGGGGGGGCATCATAATGTATATATATATAGGTGAATTATAAAGATACTCATAAAGGTGTGATTGTAATTTATTATAGGATTATTTCTTCTGACAGTTAGTAAAGGCAATAAATACAAATGATGATAATTGCCCTTCAAAACTAACCTTTTGCAATTTTCTGTTTATTTTAACTAGATAAATTACATTTATAAAAGTTCTAAATTTTTTCAGAATCTCCTAGGTTACATTTCGTTCCAAACAGCTGCTATTATACAAATATTCTTTAATGACAGAAAAACAAAAGTACACTGTAAATATTTTATCGCAGTTTTAATAGAACTTGTGTAGTAAATTTTGAGGATACGAGCTTCTAGAATTTACTTTCAAAAGAATGTTAAAACTATCTAAATGGCTTTCCTAAAACCTTTTATAATATATTGACTAAACTTTCCCTTACTTCGTGAAAATCATAATTCTAAATTTAGGACGTAAATCTCAAACGGTAATTTGAGCAATTTCAATACATCTTTAGAGCGATTTTTGCACAATAACTTATATTTAACTGTCAGTTAAGCGTTACAATAACTATGTCTTTTGTTATTTTCTTAAAATATATTACTCTTTACAGCGAACGCTATAAAACTCTATATTTTTATTTTTCTCTTGTCTTCCAATTAAATTTAGGGAAAATTTAAAAAAGAAATTACGGAAATCATTCTAAAGATTAATTAATTGAAAAACAGCTTTGTTCTAATGATATATACTAGCAGCGTTAACATTCTTAACATTCTTAACTCAAGCATCAGAACTTGCCCAATCATTTATTTTATATATGTATTAACATATACATTTACTTACACAGAAACACACACATATATATACAACATATATATTTATATATGTGTGTGTTTGCGTGTATGTATGCATGTGTGTGCGTGTGTATATATGAACATACAGAGGCTGTTCACACATTTTTAGACGATGTATATTATAGTCATAAAACTAAATTACATAAAATTCTTGTGTTTGAAATGTTTTATTTGATAGTCCTTCTCAAATATCTTACGACACCGTAATTTCCACTTTAATAGTGCCTTTTGAAGGGTCAGAAGAGGTATTCTATCTCATTCCACCCGAACAGCTTTCCAGAGTGATGTAAGGGTTGTGGGACGACGTTCGGATAATGCAGATTCTAATAGTCCGAAGGTACTAAAATCCATAGGTGATGCATCGGAATATTTAATGAAGATAACAGTGAAGGGTATGGCCTTGATACCAGTTTTTTGTTCCATTTCTTTTAGGAAATTTATAGTGAATTTTGTTGGGGGACTGCTAGCTTTGTATTGATGGAGTTCCACGGATTGATAGCACTGCGGATAAAGAGATGGTATTTCATTCAGAAAAAATGGAGATAAAATATGTTCCTGATAGTATTTGGAGTTAATCTAGACTTTTTTAAATCTCTTTATTTTTAACTTGTCATTATATGAAAAACCAGCACCAATCATGAATATATTAGAAAAACTTTCTTTCGATTCTTTGAACCAGATACTTAATTTTTTTCTACACTTTTATGACAATAAAGGGATCTATTTTTGTGCAGTCATTTAAAAACACCCATAATTCCTCTATTGTGACATTTTTTTTCATTTTACTTTGGTTAAATGTTACACATACAGAATTGTGCAGAGTGCCCTCTGTGATATGCTTTAGAGAAAGACGATGCACATTACGTTTTTTCTCTTTCTTAAGATTTAAATCAGCGTTTCCCGTTTTGTTTATAGTGGACGCCGAACATTTTAATGATTTTGCAACTGTCCTTTGACTAAGGGGATTTTCTTTTTACATTAAACAACGTATTTTGCAATTTGTCGAAGATGTTCGTTTTTTTCCTTTTATACTTGTTTGGGAATTTTTGTCCGACTTGAAGCTCCAATTTGACGTTTTTTTCCTTTCTTTTTGACGATTTTACTTATCGACTCTTTAGATATTACAACACCATGACTCTCACACTGGTTTTGAGTAACAGAATATGAATATTTCTCTTGGAAAGAGGACAATATAGCCTTCGAACTACTGCTTCTTTAAAAACGCTATCCCCTATATAATAATAGCCTAAGTTATCTGTCCGCAAATTTATGAAGCGGTTGGACCTGGAATGGATACAGGCATCCATTCAAAGCGAATAAAGTTTATCTTCTCCTAAACGATCGATCCGATTCTAAAATAAATTTGTATAAATATGCTACATATCACAAAAAAAATACTGTCGTCTTTAAAACGTTTGAAATCCACCCCTTCGCCCATTTTTGAGAGTTTAATGCCGTTATTTCAAGCCCGATTTTCCCCGGTTAAGAGCAAGCGATTAAATTTAATCATTTATCACTTAATAAATAGGAAAAATAACAGTTTTTCTAGCATTGTGACGTCATTCCTTTAACCATCTCATTTAATCATTTCATATTTTAAACTATTTAAATATCATCTACACTATTATATCTTTTACCACTGAACTTAATTTGGCTTAAATAATAGATTAAGTACATATGTGATAATTTTAAATTTAATCATCGATTATTTTTTGTTGCAATGAAAATTTTATCAGCGGTATTAACGATAAATTCTTTTCATATAAGTCTAGAAGTCTATTTCACGGACTACTAAATATCTTACTTTTAATTTATATATATTTGGAAATTAAGAAGTTTGTTCGTTTGTGTGTTTGTTTATTATACATAACCACACGGTTTGACTAAATGAATTCAATGTGATTCTAAACTGCATTACAGGATCGGGAGACTTTAGAGATGACGATAAATAAATTATTGAGAGTGAACCAGATAATGCTCAGCCAAAAAATAAACCATTTTTTACCTGCCTCATTGGGTACTTAAGAGTTCTGGAATATTAAAAATTTTACTAATCCCGTTATATGAGGGGCTATATGCTAGTTTAAAATAAAAGCAAACCTCTGAAGCCGCAGAACATAAATTTGACTTTTAAAAACATAGTAGAATTGCAGTTATTTATTTTTCAACAAACGAATTTTTAATACGACTAACCAAAATCATATAAAAAATGTGCGAACAGCTTCTGTATATGTACTGGGACGAAAAACTTTCCTATTAACTAAAATTACCTATTAACAAGAAAAAGAAATTAGATTTTATAATTTGCTGAAACAGAGAAATTAATTGAAGAGCTTCTAAAGAATAAGGGCAAGTTGTTATGATAGCTTATGCGATTGAAAATATAAGTATGGAGGGATCAACATACAACAGTAAATATCACATTAGTATTTTAATAAAATTATTTTTTTATCAAATTATAACTGTATTGAAAATATGTTCCTTTTACACTGATTCCAATTGTACCACACGTTTTTATTTTTACTTCATTCATCTTAACAACTGGACCTTATTCTACTGTTCCTCACTCAAATTTTCTAAATCAGAACATTATAATTTTCTCCGAACAAGGGCGAAATGGTTAAGGCGCTAATCTTCGACGGCGGTGTTCGTGTGTTCGTATCCCACTGCGGCGTGGAGGCTTATAACCATCCTGAATCGAACAGTAGGTCCCGGTCTTATTATCCCTCATGTTGCAAAAGACAACAGTACTCCAAGACAAGTATTACAGTTTGCTATGTTTTGAAATTATTATTATTATTATTATTTTTCTGTGTAATTTTTATATAAAAGTGATTTTTTAATCTCACATATTTTAATTGATTTTCATCCTTAATGTTTTCAATTCATACTAAATCCATATTTAGGATATATATATATATATATATATATATATATATATATATATATATATATATATATATATATATATATATATATATATATATATATATATATATATATATATATATATATATATATATATATATATATATATATATATATATATATATATATATATATATATATATATATATATATATATATATATTATATATATATATATATATATATATATATATATATATATATATATATATATATATATATATATATATATATATATATGTATATATATATATATATATATATATATATATATACATATATATATATATACATATATACATATATATATATACATATATATATATATATATATTATATATATATATATATATATATATATATATATATATATATATATATATAAATTCTGTGTCTATATACATATATCAAAAGTTCTTTGTCATGTAAGTTATTTACAGTTTTTACATTTCGTATTTATTTTCTACATTATTAAAGGAAATATATCCTACTTGAAAATGCAATACTAAATATTGTATTCAAAATTTGAGTATTGGGACAAAATTGTAAAAAATTATATTTAATTGAGTGGATCTATTTGTTTTATTATGAATTAAAAAAACTTCTGCTATTATGAAGGTTTTAATTTTCCAAAGGTACTATGTGCCCTTAAAAATCTAATAAAAACTGTTGTTTTCTGTAAGTGCTTACTCTGATAAATCAACTGCTTTGAGATATATTTTTCTCTAATTTGTAATTTGGAAAAAAATCATACTTAATACAAAAACCTCAAAGATAAAAATATATGTTGTTCATTATCATGATTTAATCTTTGCATCTACTATCAGAAAAAATTATATATTCTGTTTGGTCCATAAATCCAAATAATTCTTAGGGAAATGTATAAAAGAAATAAGTATGTAATGGAATAGTTAAAATATAATATTAATTATTTTAATAATCTGATACATTCTTAAGGATCCTTCGTACATGTACAATGTGTTCCTTTTTTACAAACCAAAAGTCTTTAAATATTTGAACAAATTATACATAAAACAATATTTACCACAGTTTCAGCTAGTAAAATATCATGAAATTATTAATCTTTATATTTTTAGCAACATATACTGTGAATTAATTGAATCAATTAGTAAGGCTCTGCTATACAAAATTACTCATTATCAATCTGTAAAAGAAGGAAAATGACGAATTTAGTACTACTTAATTAAAATCTGTACCAAAAATCTCAATTGGCAAGAAAGTATTAAAATATTCATTAAAACTATATACTACTACATTCCATTTGATTTTTCATATTTACAATACTAATACATATTTGAACAAATTATACATAAAACAATATTTACCACAGTTTCAGCTAGTAAAATATCATGAAATTATTAATCTTTATATTTTTAGCAACATATACTGTGAAATAATTGAATCAATTAGTAAGGCTCTGCTATACAAAATTACTCATTATCAATCTGTAAAAGATAAAAAATGACGAATTTAGTACTACTTAATTGAGATCTGTACCAAAAATCTCAATTGGCAAGAAAGTATTAAAATATTCATTAAAATATAACAATTATTTTTTAGCTTTTCCAAGAGCACAAAAACATATATGTTTATTCATTTCTGAACCAGTATTTGTGAGCAAATGACGCCATATGATAAATTCTTAACACCCTGTATGCGGGGCACGTACTAGTACATTTACTGACGACTGATACTTGAGCACGGGACATGTACTAGTACTGGTTAATGTAACAACATGGTTTGTTAGTGGGTACAAAAATAATGGTATATACAGGAAAACGAAGACGAATGTTCTTGTCTACAACATAGATTCTGGAAATATTTAGAAAAATAAATACTATTTTTTACACCAGTCGATGCGGAACCACAGAACGGGAAAATATTAAAATTATATACTACTACTTCTATTTGATTTTTCATATTTACAATACTATTATAAATTTATTCACTAAAAAATATATTTTTGTTTACAAAAATCTTATGGTTGTTTTTTATATATTTCTATTTATATATTTGTTTATATATTTCAATATAAAATACGAAAAGATGATTAAAAAATTAAATAATTTTCCATCTATTGAGATTTAACTGAATAACTAAATTTACGAGCAAAACGACCGCTTCCGGTACAATTTTGCTGCGAAATATACCCGCACACAATATGTTAATTTTTAATAATAAATATTTCTAAAACAATTTGTAAACATTTGTCATCATTTTGAATTACAAATAGTAAACCTATCAAAAATTTTACTACCCCTGTAATATGTTGAAAGTCAGATTATTTGTCAGTTCTTGATAATGGCATCTAAATTCTAATGATATTAGTAATTTAATTTAAGAGTAAATGAATTACAATATTTTAAATAAAGACAAAAATCTATAGGGGTTAGTCAGCTTTCCAAGAATTCTTTTAGACGTAATATTTTCCCTATGTATTTTTACATCTCTAACATTTCTCAATGATTCACTTTTAATCGATCTACGTTATTAACGTAGTTATGTTATTAACTACGTTATTTTTATGAAAAACCCTTTTAACCTCACTGACTGTCAAACTAACTCTCAATTAAGACTGTTTCCATAAGCTTTTTTGATTATACATTGCATATTTATTAAAAATTTCATATTCATTTTAATTAGTTACATAAATAAATATGCATTAAATATTATTAAAAATTATACATTAGAGATTATTTAAATTCATAAATCACACATTATTTAAAATTTATGTTTATTTTGTATGATAAGTATTATCTCTTAAATGGCTCTAACGATTTCGATTCAGTTTTGACAGACATCTCTTCCGAGGATGTAAAAGCAATAAATCTAACTTGCTACATCTCACCCTTGTAATAAATCATTTTGATACAATTTTCTTGTAGACATATATTTTCAAAAATGACAATTGTGTAATTTCCACACAATTTATTTTTATCGTTTCAACGCGTGAAACATTGCAAGCCCTTTAACCTTGTCAAACTTTGTGAAGAATCTGTGACTGGACTTGTTGTCCATGTGATTTCTGCTGGATAACACACTTCTCAACTTGCAGGAAACAAAACTGACGAAAAACTCAATCAATCTTTAGATGAAAAATGACGCCAAAACGCCAGACGTCTAGGAGCTTAAGAGCATAATCGAGTGCCAAGATAAAATAACTTTGCAGCAATATTATGAAAGTGAAAACCATCAGTGAAAAACAATTAGACCGTGAATTCGATATTCCAAGAATCCTGTTATATTCCAATAAAAGTCATCTATTATAGACACTAAAATATATTGGTTTCCTCTTTTATAGTTATTTTACAAATGAGGTGTTTAGAACGAGAGTGAACTAAGTCCATTTTCTAGTTTGCAACATGACTTTGTTCTCTTTTGTTATGTATGCCATATAAAATATGTATGTGTAATATTAGTTACAACAGTACTATTTAAACACAATTAGTGATATCGTGTTTTAAAAATAATAAAATTTATATTACTTACGAAGGTAGATTTCACAACACATTAGTGAAAAATTGTATTTATTTTCTTAACGTTATCTTTTAAGGATCAACCAACTAAAAAATTTAAAATGGTTCTAAATTACATAACACACTATATGTGTAAATCTGTGACATAACTAGATTTTCGATACTTAATTAAAAAAAACTCTCTTATTTTTCTTGACTAAGTAGTTTAATCCACAGTCTTGGGTGTTTATAAAGTTTTTACCAAACTCATAATTCACATAAACAGACAGGTCCAAAAATTAACTAAAATTTCGATTTATTTCATCACTGTCGTAAATCAAATGCAGGCACCCTACGTATAAACAGCAAAAAATCTACCACCAAAGAATAAGAAACTGTATTAGTCGCAGAGCGACGGAACACTGATTCCTATGAGAAATATTTCTAGGTTAACCCTTTTAGTGGTCCTTAAATTCTCAGATATTCAGGAAAAGTGTCCCGAATAAATCACACACAAATTGATTGGAATATTAATGATAAAATGGAAAGAACTGTCACTTAAGAATTTTTATGCCAAGAAAAAAATTCTTATTTAGATCTTGAAGCTCCTTTTGATCAAAATGCAGAATTAAATGTTGGACATTAGTTCAGTCCCTTATGAAATTATATTCTTTACGCACACATACATATATATCTATACACATGTGCGCATGTATGCATGCATATATATATATATATATATATATATATATATATATATATATATATATATATATATATATATATATATATATATAATATATATATATATATATATATATATATATATATATATATATATATATATATTATATATATATATATATATATATATATATATATATATAATATATATATATATATATATATATATATATATATATATATATATATATATATATATATATATATATATATATATATATATATATATATATATATATATATATATTTATATATATATACATATATATATACATATATATATATATATATATATATATATATATATATATATATATATATATATATATATATACATCTATATATAAATATATATTTAGAGAGAGAGAGAAAGAGAAAGAGAGTGAGAGAGTTAAGACAGAGGGAGATATCTATTTGTTATAATAAAACCAAAGAATACAATAAGTATAAGTGTACTGACGTAGTAATAAAGTGAAAACATAGTATACTCTGTATATATTTTCCTTAGGGAAACTTTTAAAAGAAACTTGAGATCGTGATATCAACTGATGCTACTTTACCAAACTTTGCGTATCTTAATGCCTCACGTAGTGAGAGAAATGAACATTAAGTGTACGAAAAATTGTTGAAATATTTCAGGATTATAATCTTCATCCTTCTGAAATATGCTGAATAATCTATTTCGTAACTTAGCGAAACTTAATTTGAACAGAAGTTTTAACACTTCCTCACGCTAAAAGCGCTTCCCATCATACGCTGTAAATCGGTTTGGGCATGAGACTGACTTTGGTTTATTCCTTTAATTAGAAGGTCTGAGAGATAGTATGAGAGGTTTGTGTTTTGCAGATGAGAAGCCAACATACGATGAGGGTTAGCGCTAGAATCAATTAGTTAAGTATATCTAGCTTCAAGATTTGAAGCTGTTTCACTAATTCTGCCCAAGGCGCATTTTCTAATTAGTTTCGTAGTAAAAATCAATTATCTATGCATATATTAATAATAAAGAGAGTTCCTTCAAATAATGAAATCAGTATTATTTATGTCCGCCTATAACAATTGCTGGAAAATTGCATTGCTTTGTTTTCGACTTGTTTTCTGCCAGTTTCTGTCAATAGCGTTTAATATAATTCCATCGTAAAACATTCCCCGATTCTATACTTCTTTATCTAATAAGAAAACTTGTTTGCACTAAAGCTTTTAGCATAATCCGAAGAGTTTAGTCAATAAATTCTGGGATACATGAAATGTGAGGAAAACTTTGAAATACAACAAATAATTTCTCTGTTTAATACAGATATAGTAATTTTTAGATTTCACAGTTTTTTAAATAGATATTCTTTGGTTTATCATAAAACAGTTATCATAAAACGTTTCAGCTTTTGAAAACAATTTAGTTTTATCTTTATCTAATAAGAAAATTTGTTTGTAATAAAACTTTTAGCATAATACGTAGAGTTTAGTCAATAAATTCTGGGATACATGAAATGTGAGGAAAACTTTGCATTACAACAAATAATTTCTCTGTTTAATACAGACATAGTAATTTTTAGATTTAACAGTTTTTTAAATATATATTCTTTGGTTTATTAAAAAACATTTATCATAAAATGTTTCAGCTTTTGAAAACAATTTAGTTTTATTTTTATCTAATAAGGAAATATGTTTGTAATAAAGCTTTTAGCATAATCCGTAGAGTTCAGTCAATAAATTCTGGGATACATGAAATGTGAGGAAAACTTTGCATTGCAGCAAATAATTTTTCTGTTTAATAGAAACATAGTAATTTTTGAGATTTAACAGTTTTTTAAATATATTTCCTTTGGTTTATCATAAAACGTTTCAGTTTTTGAAAACAATTTACTTTTATCTTTCCCAGTAGTAATTTTTAAATACAATAAACAGTATACATTACATAAAAAGAATGAAAACTTATAACTAGTAATTAACTTTTAAAATACCTTTAGTGGGATGAAAATTTTTATATCAAATCCAAGTAAAATATCTACTTTATTTTATAAACAAAAATTTTCTATGGTAAAAAATTTAAAATTCAGAAACAAATTTCTTTTCCTACACTATAAAATAAAATCTATTGTCTCAGGAATATAACTGAGATTCACGTAATCTGTATATTTAACTTTATATAAAAAATTAATTATTTATTTACAAATTTAAAAAGTTAACATTCGGGATTGTGGATTTCTTTCTTTTCACTTATTGTACATATTTTACACATTTTATAAGAGGTGTTGCATCATTTAACGAAACTAAATAATTTTTATAAAGTTAAATCATTATTAATGGTTTAAGAAAAAATATTGTAATCAGACCAGTACATTTCATTTCATATTGAACCACAATTTAGCTGTTATGAAGCTGAATTAACTGTTAAGGAAACATATGAGAGGGAAAGGTACTATGTCTCTTTCAACATTGTCTCGATTATTGTGTCATGAATATAACATAGATTCACATAATCAGTGTCTTTTACTTTATATAAAAAATTAATTATTCATTTACAAATTTACAAAGTTAACTTCCGATATTGGAGATTTCTTTCTTTTCACTTACTGTCATATTTTCCACATTTTTCAAGAGGTGTTGCATCATTTAACGAAACTAAATAATTTTTATAAAGTTAAATCGTTGTTAATGGTTTAAGAAAAAAATATTGTAATCAGACCAGTACATTTCATTTCATATTGAACCACAAATTAGTTATGAAGCTTAATTAGCTGTTAAGAAAACATTTCAAAGGGAAAGGTATTATAACTCTTTCAACATTGTCTCAACTATTGTCTTATGAATATAACTGAGATTCACATAATCAGTATCTTTTACTTTATATAAAAAATTAATTATGTATTTACAAATTTACAAAATTAACATTGTGGATTGTAGATTTCTTTCTTTTAACTTATTGTACATATTTTACACATTTTTCAAGATGTTTTGCATGATTTAACGAAACTAAATAATATTTATAAAGTTGAATCGTTATTAATGGTTTATGAAAAAAATATTGTAATCAGCCCAGTACATTTCATTTCATATTGAACCACAAATTAGCTGTTATGAAGCTAAATTAGCTATTAAGAAGACATATCAGAGGGGGAAGCACTATGTCTCTTTCAACATTGTCTCAACTATTGTGTCATGAATATAACAGAGATTCACATAATCAGTATCCTTAACTTTATATAAATAAATTAATAAATTATTTACAAATTTTTAAAAAGTTAACATTCGGGATTGTGGATTTCTTTCTTTTCACTTATTGTCATATTTTCCACATTTTTCAAAAGGTGTTGCATAATTTAACGAAACTAAATAATTTTTATAAAGTTAAATCAGTATTAATGGTTTAAGGAAAAAATATTGTAATCAGACCAGTACATTTCATTTCATATTGAACACAAATTACTTGTTATGAAACTGAATTAACTGTTAAGGAAACATATGAGAGGGAAAGGTACTATGTCTCTTTCAACATTGTATCATTTATTATGTCATGAATATAACAGAGATTCACATAATCAGTATCTTTTACTTTATATAAAAAACTAATTATTCATTTACAAATTTTCAAAGTTAACATTCGAGATTGTGGATTTCTTTCTTTTCACTTATTGTAATATTTTCCACATTTTTTCAAGAAATACTGCATCATTTAACAAAACTAAATACTTTTTATAAAGTTAAATATTTATTAATAGTTTAAGAAAAAAAATATTGTAATCAGACAAGTACATTTCATTTTATATTGAACCACAAATTAGTTGTTATGAAGCTGAATTACTGTTAAGGAAACATATGAGAGGGTAAGGTACTATGTCTCTTTTAAAATTGTTTAGATTATTGTGTCATGAATATAACAGATTCACATAATCCATATCTCTTACTTTATATAAAAAATTAATTATTCATTTACAAATTTAAAAATTAACATTCGAGATTGTGAATTTCTTTCTTTACACTTATTGTCATATTTTCCACAGTTTTAAAGAGGTGTTGCATCATTTACGAAACTAAATACTTTTTATAAAGTTAAATCTTTATTAATGGTTTAAGGAAAAAATATTGTAATGATACCAGTACATTTCATTTTATATTGAACCACAAATTAGCTGCTATGAAACTAAATTAGCTGTTAAGAAAACATATCAGATGAAAAGGTACTATGTCTCTATAAATATGCAAAATATTTATCACTTTAAGTTTGTTTCAGAATTCAACATTATAATTGGAGTTAAAAACGACTTTGAGTATTTTACATAGGCACCCATTTCCTCGTTTTGTATAAAAAATATGTATTCTTTATTTATAATCTTTTATTTAAATATCATGTCCTATATGTGTGTTTGACTAGCAAAGTATAATTTCTCGATAATTTGAAATATTATGTGTTATATATTATTCGTTACTCTTAAGAATTCTTCTATCAAAAGCACTTGTTGAAGTTACTTGTAAACTATACCTTGAAGATTTATTTATAATACTAGAACCCTATTTAACTCCTTTCCAGTACTGTTGAATAAGTATGAATAAAATTATGTTTTTAAATAACTGCTTAAATTTTTTAAGAATTCACTAATTTTAAAAACAACTGTAATTGTAAATCAAAGCTCTATGGTTTTAAATTACATTTAGAAGTTAATAAATTATTTTTGCTTAAATTTATCATTTCACTTTTAACTGCACTTTATACTTCACTAATGCTTAGAAATATTTCTCTTCACAAAAAAAAATTAATTAATTTAGGAAATGTTCAAATTTTATTTTGTAGATTTCATTAATTCTAATCATTTTATGTTTATTTCATATATAAATATTCTAAATGCAGTTCGATGAATTTTAAAAGTCTTTTTATAAGAAATTTACTGTTATCCAATTAATTACTATATTTGATAAATATTAATTACTTAGTATATTATCAAATAAGAAATATTTTTTTATATAATTTTTAGATACTACTCTAAAAGATATTATGAATGAATATTAAATAACATAAAATATTATGTATGATATATTAATTTGGTGTATTTTACAAGTAATTTAAACAAAAAAATATCATTTATATTTGTCTCGAGGTACTCTATTTGTTCTTTTAATAATTCTGATGTAAAATGCGTCCATTAAATTACATTTCAAAACATATGAAAATAATTTATTCCTCAGACCAAAACTTTAACATCTATTTACTATCCCTAAATAGGTACAAAAGAAAATTTCTGTTTTTATTTTAAATGCAAACATTTTTTTTTAATTTGAAATATTTCAATAATTTTACGAAATATAAACAATTTTAATTAAGATATAAATTATTTAATTTTATAAATTTTACATTAAATTAAGTCCATTTACATTTTAAAAGATATTTTTCACTGTAAATAACCTTTTTAAGCTAAGTTATCTCTTATTTAGGTTAATAATACGTTTTACACTCTTTAGCAAAATAGTATATTCTTACATACCTTAAAAACCTTTATAAACTAAAGAAATATAATAAAACTTAGAGGAAATTACAGTGAAATTTACAGTGTTAGGTGAAAATTACAAAGGTTTGTATTCTAACCACTGCAACTAATGTATATAATGACAATTAATTCGCGGTTTATGAAGAACCAAAATTTCGTCTGAATCAAGATAACAATGAAATCATCTTATTTTTTACATGAAAAAAAAATTATTTGTCTTTAAGTTTAATTACTTCTTGTGTTTTAATGTTATATGAAAAGAAATGAGCAACTTCTTTAAGTTCATATTTTATGTTACAAATTTTTTACCTGATTAAAATTAAACCCTCTTTCATTTCACGTAAAAAACACTTCTTTTGAAGATAATTACGTTTCCTGCTTGACCCTTCGTGGAAAAACCCTAGATTAGATACGGATATGTACTTAATTTTTAAAAAACATTTTTTGGAAAAGAAAAGGGCAGACTCTGGTGTAACATTAATTTCTCTCACTATGCGGCTACCATAGAATTTCTTCTGTTTACTGTTAAATTTCTAGTACGGAGACTTTAAAACGATGTCGAGAATTAAGCTTAGCTTTAAAAGGCATGTAAAATTTTAATTAAAAGGAATGTTAAAAAAAAAGTCATATCTGGGCACAATGGGATTTTTTGTCATAATTTAACGTATTAAATCCCTGCACTGAAATGTGAGCACTTAAGATTTTCTTACTACTTACTCGTATAAAACATTTGTCGAGTCGACTTAAGCAAGTTTCATAATTATAGCTTGAAATGCTCAGTCGTGTAAATAAATTGAGATAATGTTTATCTTTAAACAGTGTTATTACTTGGTGAATTTTAAAAATGTTTCCTTATAATATAACATTAAAATATTTTTATAAAAATCTCATGATTTTAAAAGCAATTTATAAATTATATTCATAACAGCTTTAATGTTACAGTTCTTCCCAAAAGCTTCCACAGAACGATGGTCGAATGGTTAGGGTGCTGGCTTTCGGAACCGGAGTTCGTGGGTTCGAATCCCACTTTGGCATGGATATACGTATCCGTTTCAGAATCGGATTTAAGAAGTAGGTCCTGCTCTCATTAGCCCTCGTATTGCAAAAAGTAGACCGTACCACTCCAAACCAAACCATTCCAAAAGCTTCCAGACAAATTAAATAACAAAATTTAGCAATGTTACTCCAATTTCTAAAGGGAAAAAAGAAATGAAATATTAAACACTGTTTTTAAGGTTTTAATAAAACTTATCATGTTTCAGAATGAGTAAAAGAAAACATACATGACAATATATATGCTAACATACATGAATTTCTTTTAAATGTTTGCATTTCAAAAAAAAGGGTAGGATTAAAACAATATTTTAAATCCATAATTAATATTTTAGAAATTGTTTCAGTCAAAATAAAATTTTTGTCTTGAGAAATTTACTTCATTTTTATTATTATATTCAGTACTAATATTACAGTTTTAATACATGGAAATTACAATTCATTATTCTAAAATTTTAAATATTTCACTCCCTTTTATTAAGAAAAAAATAAACTGTTTTATTTGCTTTGTCATTCTCTTCTAAATTCCACTAATTTTTTTCCAAAGCTGTGAAAATTGTTATCTGAAAATCTTCCAAATGTATTCATTTAATATTATCAGACTGCAACTAAAGACAAATCAAGATTCAATTTTACTTCCAAATTCAACGAATCATTCTACTAAACTATTTCCACACTTTGGCTGCGATATCAAAAGTATAAAAATTTATACTTCAGTTATAGCAAAAGAATGACTAATTTATAGTAAACACAAATTTTGCTTACCAACAAAGTAAAAATGATTTCATCGTTTTTGCATGATATGCTGTAAAACTGTAAAAAAAATATCTAAAATTAAATTTCTATTTAATCTCTAATATTTGCAAATTTTTGAATTTGAAGAAATAGTAGTTTAGATTAATGTGTTTGTTATTCAATGCCACTAAATTATTTATCATTTTTAGAAGATGAAAATACGAGGGTTGGAACCTTAACAGTGGCAACTACTTATTTACATGGAACACAGATGTGATTCATGTAACTATGTTTTAGAGTTCTTCAATATAGTTTCCAAGATTGTGTATAACCTATTTGTAATTATGTGGAAATCTCAGAACAACTGCAGCTTCGCCTGTTCTGTTGACAGTTCTAATGAACAGGTCTATTGCCGCAAGAATCTATGGAGCAGTTATGAAGCGAATGCCACAAAGTAGTTTCTTCATCATACAAGTTAAGAAAAAGTCTCAAGGGCTTAAATCTGGGGAGTATGTTGGATGGTAAGGACTTTCTTTCCATCCCCACCGATTGAACAAATCAATCACAGCTTTCGCTGTATGTGACCGAGCATTGTCATGGAGAAGGATATTCGCTTTCTTCAGAAAGTGCAAAATTTTTCTCATGCTCAGGCTTTCCTTCAAAATGTGCGTCACAGTCGTATGCACAAATCCTGTCTTTAAGGCCAGCTTATGAATCATTCGGCATCGATCACTGTCAATTATTGCGGCAACACTTCTGCATCTTTGACACTAGGACGACCTGGGAGATGCATGTCTGCCACATTTGTTCGTCCTTGATTGAAGAATTTTACCCATCTTACTATAGGTAAGGCAATGTAGATACCCCGCAAGCCTCTTGAAGCCCCAGATGGCATTGTTGTGCTGTACGACCTCTAGCACATTGGTGTTTTATCCTTTTCTTTGTTCTTGTTTTGAAAACGTCCTGACAGCACTTATTTTAGACCACAGTCTACTACAAGGATCAGTTCTTCCCGTGACTCTGCATTCCTACGACGTAGGAAGAACGAGTCTTTTTGCTGAGTGTTAAGGTAGGTATGTAGATCACGGTGGTATACACGACATCCTTTGACTTTATTAAGTATCGTTTTTACAGCAGTGTTGCCAGTATTAAAGTTGCATTTCTCGTTACTCTATCTGCTCTTATAACTTCCGTTTTTTCTATGTAATCTATCACTGATGTAGTAGAGATATGAAACGCGATCTGCCCGCCCACTGGTGCAGTTGCGATGGGTTCTTTCAATGATCTTTAAATACATGAGACATTCAACATGTTTCCAAATTGAATTAGACAACACCCAGATGTATTTACAAAATGAAAATATCAAATGCGAAATAGGGAAAAAAATATTCAATAAAGGTCAGAGCCAGAAACTAAAATTCATGAACAAGCGGTCTCAAATCTATCTACCACTATCAAATATTAGGTTACATCTTCTTCGCTCAAAAAAGAAAGTCAATTCTCGAGAGGAAGATATTACTCTATCCAATCACCAGAGTGATCTTCTCTCCTTTGTCAATTCCACAGCTCTCGAACCTTAGTAATGGAATCAATCAGCGAAATCATAAATTTCAGTAAAACAGCATTTCACTCCCTTGTCTTTTTGTCATGCCCCTTGATTTTCCAAAACCACTTGCACTTGTATCTGTTTCACAACCTTCGTCGGAAAATTTCGATCCAGAGACTTTACAAACCTAATAGCTGAATGGCTTGCATTTACGAGGGACTCGGGATGGGATGGGTCAAATAATCTATTCTCTGATATGAGGGGTGCACGTGTTGTAAACACTGGTCGTAGGTCCAAAACATTACAAACATTACTTTGGCATTTCTTTATTAAATATTTTTATTTAAAATTGACACAGTTTATGACATTTTAATTGATGGGCGTATCTAAAATAAAATTAATATTAATATGCTAATAACACAGAATTTATAAGATTGGGAAAATCTATCTATGCCAGACGTCTATCACAAGTTTACGAACAGCATAAAAGAATAAATGTGATGCTTTCATTTCCTAACTATAAAAAAAAAGAAAATTATTAAGTAAAACTCAGTTATAAAACTCAATCTATAATACATTTCAATCTATTGATACGTAGTATCAATTTCAAAATATTGTTATTGACATTATTTTCCAATGTCGCAATTTAAAAATCAATCTTTAAATTGCGCCATCGGAAGAGATTTCACGACCAAAAATTGGCAACGTATCAAAAACCTTTTAAAGATCAATAAAATACCTTAAAATCTCCACTAAAAAACCATTTGAAAACTAAAGCTCGTAGCTATATTCAGACATTTAAAATGTGTTCTGTAATAATTTTTAGATACCTGAGCAAAATATTACTTAAATATTAAAGTAATAAAAATATTAAATGTTTACTTATAGTATATTAATAACGAGAAAGGAAATTTACCACTACATTTTATATTTATGTTAGTTTTACTATACAATATATTTCGATATATCTCAACAGGCTTCCTCTACTGACTAGTATAAAGTTTTATTGGTAATACGCTGATTTTGATAATCTATAGCAGGGGTGGCCAAGCTCCTTGATAAACTGCGCCATTTCTCCAAAATTTGAAATTTTTCGTGAGCCTCAATTAAATACGTATTTAAAGGTATGCAAAAAAGTATTGAAAATTTTTTTACATATTTAATATTTATTGAATGTTATTTTAAAGTTCTTCGTCCTTTAGTTTTTCAAGGAAATTTTTTAAATGTCAGTGATTTTTTGCTTTAGTGCGAATGTAATTTACAATGTGTTACACTGTTTTCATAATATCATGATATTTTAAATATTTTGTAACGAGATGTTTCGGTGAATTATGCAGTGATTCGGTATGAATTGTGGAATTTGATAATCGTCTCTTAAAAGACCAATAAGACCGATTTCTTTACCCAGCATTGCCGGAGCTTCATCAGTTGTTATATTTTTTTAAAATATAATAACACAAAAATGAAAATGGAACACGGGTACATTCATCGAGAGCAACAAATCATCCTTCATTTAGCAGCATGTAGATCGCGAGCCGCAGATTAGCTATCCCAGATCTATAGAAAGGATGTTTTTACACTAACTCTATCTTTCTCCTATATGCCAACTTCACAGTTGAAGTACATTCATACGAACTGTTTTGTCCAATAGGTTCACTTGGCAAACAGGGAGTTGTTTCTATCACATTTATGGTTCAAACCTGAAATCCTGCATTCTAGGACTTACAGTAAAATATGTCATTTCGGATTGTTCTAAAAAGGCTTATAACAAGCCATTGAAATTAACTGCACTGTTTACTTTGATTGTACTGATATCTGTGCTGTTCACATAATTTCTTTTCCAATCACACTATATGATCTCGCATACATAGAACTACATCAGCTTCAATTCCATTCAAATCATTGGATCATTGTAGATTTTAATGTCATATATGTTGAATAAAACTTTACTTACATAGCCATAGATATTCATAATGCCACTTTATAATGTGTCCCTATTTTTGTGGTTGCCAGACTTAAAAGTTTTATAAAACATTTCTAACAAATACATTCAGTAGCAAATTTTTCCAAATTGGTAAAATCACTGATTTCGGACATAATGCATGTATTTGACTTCAAACTTCATTGAAATACATATGTAAAACAAATGTGGATGCTGTAGTCATTCAAATCAACTAGAGGTTTTTAGTATTTAATAATTTATACCTATTCTTATGCTGTTGTTGAATACTTAGAAAAGTAAATTCTAAATCTATCATTCTAAAAGGAATTCAAAATATCCCTCCACAGCTAATACAATAAAACAATATTTTATTGCCTCCCTAAGAGTGGCAATTGAGGCAATGAATATGTGGATTCCCTATCAAAATTCTTGGTTAATCTTGGAATGTATCAAAAATTTCCTTATTCACGATTGATTCTTTTAAAATTATAATTCTCTGTAATTATCATCCTGATTGAACTAACAGCAGTAAAGTTAAATATTAGATAGTCTGATAATTTTAATTTAAAATATATAATTGTAACAACTTCCTTTATTACAGGATATTTTTCCTAATTATTCATTTAAAATAATAAATAGTGATTCATTGAGATTCAATTCTTTAAATATATCTAGACAATCAGTTAATAAGATGTTTGTCTCTTTGTAATATATTCTAAAGTGTTGTACAAATTTTAAATTTAATTTACAATTAAGAAGTATACTAAACATTACAACCTGTTTAAACTGATATTCACATTCGTTTCTCACTTTTAGGTTTCTTTACTAAGAAAATTGTATAGAGATAATAGTTATAGTTCGAATAGTTGACCTTATAACTATATAAATTGCAGTAAAACAAAGGGCATCATCTTTCTAAAATTCTTAGGAGATGTATTGAGTTTAAAAGTTTAAATTAAACGAAAAACATAAAAATTAATGAGTAAAATATATAGCTTGAAATAAATATTTAAAGAACCACTTTCCATCTAATTTTGATTAGCATAATTTAACCTATTCTAAATTTATACAAACGGCAATTCTTAAAATATTGTTTTGAGATGTTAAACCAAGCTGAAAAGCTTCCACTTAAGAATTAAAAATCTGCACTGAAATTTGCTGCGCACAGTGTAGAAAAGTTTTAATCTTTACTTTCAAAACATATTATCTACTAAATCTTCTAATTATGCATTCTAAATTTTAAAGTCAGTTTCAAAGGCTAGTTCTTAAAGGATGTGGAAAAGGAGAAAATCCAAGATTTGATATTCAACCCCCCCCCCTCTTCCATATGCCCAATCGTTGATAAACTTTAGAAGAATAGATTTCAACGTTGTTCTTTGTTTGTCGTCGTCTAAGTTTTCAAATCCTTTTAAATCCCATAAAATTTCAAGTTGCGATAAACATTCTTCACCCAACAATATCTTCTTTCCAGTAATACATACCTGAGTTCCTGGCATAATTTTGTATTCATAGTAATTTCCAAAATTATTCAATGGTGTTTTGAAGGTAAGTTCAAAATTAAAATCTTGTGAAATCAGTTTCACTGATCTTCTAAAATAAGCTTTAATTTTTAAATTTTAAAAGCCATCGCTAGAATTACTGTTATACTTATCTCTCTGATTAAAATACCACATGCTGAATTACTTGATTCTGTGCTGTAAAGTACATGTTCAGATACTATGTTTCCAACAGGTACGTATTAAGTCATATATAATCCATGTTATCCGCATAAATCAGCAGATTTAAAACTAGAGAAATGAGGGGAATTACACCATATCTTCATTAGAATTATATGCATTTTAAATCGCAGGTTTTTGGTGCTCCATAATGTAACAGAAGGAGATTTTATGAATGCATTCAAAGAGAGATATTTATTGTTTATCCTACATTATATAGAAATACCTAAATCTAGTAGAATGTTATTAAAAACATATAATTTCAAATTCAGTTTAGTTTAGTTAATATCCTTACATATTCTAGAACAAATCTTAATTTCCCCTTATGATATACCTATATAAAGAAATTAGGAGAAATAAAATATATCAATGATATCTTTAAAGATAAAAATAATATATAATTAAATTAAATAACGATAAAAGCATAATATTTAACAATTTCTTTTCTCTGTATGCAATTTTTTTTATTTTGTGGTACAATTTGTTTAAAGTACCCTTTATTAATCATTTTCGCTCACGTACCACTTACTTGTACATCAGTCTAAATTGTACCTAAATTGATTATATTTCGTGTAATTTGTTTTTATGGGTGTGTTTATTTATTTGCATTATTGTAACATGAGTTACATTGTTGACCGAGGGAAGAGGGAGATGTCAGTGCCCTCCCACCCCTTCGACCCCATTGGACAGGAGGGGTGGCTGACACGGTTCAGTCGTCTTTAGCGTTGGCAAACAAAGTTTTTTGGATACTTCACACAGCAGATTTGGAGGCCCTTTCGTCTACTTCGGCAGAGGCAGAAAAATCTCAGTTCTTTGTTCATCTCAGCAAAGTGGCATCAGCGGGAGTTTCTTCCACAGTCCAACTACTCCATATTGAGATTGGATATATTGGCATCTATACTCCAACAGCTCTATATTGAGATTAAATCTCTTTATGTGCGTCACCAGATTGTAGAAAAAAGAATGAAATTACCAATAAAAAAAAGTCTGCAAAACGGTAAGTCTCATTTGTATCTGGGGTCTTAACTCTTTGTATTATATCAACATGGCCTGGTATAAGTCATTGGTAAGTAATAATTATATATTTTATAGACTGACCCTATAGTCTCACTCCATAATAAGAGAAATTCCATTGAAAAACACCTAAAGACCTGACACAATTCTAAACTATCATAAAAATGTATGTGTTTGTTGAAAGATTCATATTTATTTACTATTGTCCCTTATTTTGCTTAGTAATGAAGGATTTTAAAAACATGTCTTGGTAGTCTCATTTGTATCTGGTGTTATTGATATAAGTTTGGTAAGTAATAATTAATAGAAACACTCAAATTATAAAAGATTCATATTTTTTTTGTCCCTTATTTTGCTTAGTAATGAAGGATTTTAATAAAAACTCAAATTATAAAAATTTTTTATGTGCGTCACCAGATTGTAGAAAAAAGAATGAAATTACCAATAAAAAATCTGCAAACCGTTAAGTCTCATTTGTATCTGGTGTCTTAACTCTTTGTATTATATCCACATGGCCTGGTATAAATCATTGGTAAGTAATAATTATACATTTTATAGATTGACCCTATAGTCTCACTCCATAATGAGACAAATTGCATTGAAAAACACCTAAAGACCTGACACAATTCTAAACTATCATAAAAATGTATGTGTTTGTTGAAAGATTCATATTTATTTACTATTGTCCCTTATTTTGCTTAGTAATGAAGGATTTTAATAAAAACTCAAAATTATAAACAATTTTTTTTTGTGAGTCACCAGATTGTAGAAAAAGAATGAAATTACCAATAAAAAAAAGTCTGCAAAACGGTAAGTCTCATTTGTATCTGGTGTTATAACTCTTTGTATTATATCAACATGGCCTGATATAAGTCATTGGTAAGTAATAATTATATATTTTATAGACTGACCCTATAGTCTCACTCCATAATAAGAGAAATTCCATTGAAAAACACCTAAAGACCTGACACAATTCTAAACTATCATAAAAATGTATGTGTTTGTTGAAAGATTCATATTTATTTACTATTGTCCCTTATTTTGCTTAGTAATGAAGGATTTTAATAAAAACTCAAAATTATAAACAATTTTTTTTTGTGAGTCACCAGATTGTAGAAAAAGAATGAAATTACCAATAAAAAAAAGTCTGCAAAACGGTAAGTCTCATTTGTATCTGGTGTTATAACTCTTTGTATTATATCAACATGGCCTGATATAAGTCATTGGTAAGTAATAATTATATATTTTATAGACTGACCCTATAGTCTCACTCCATAATGAGACAAATTGCATTGAAAAACACCTAAAGACCTGACACAATTCTAAACTATCATAAAAATGTATGTGTTTGTTGAAAGATTCATATTTATTTACTATTGCCCCTTATTTTGCTTAGTAATGAAGGATTTTAATAAAAACTCAAAATTATAAATAAGTTAATTTTTATTATAATCAAATATTAAATAAAATAAATTTAATGACATCTTTGTACTTGTTTTGAAAAGTATAATTTTTTGTAAATTAGTCTTCAAAGATGCGATGTATAGCCTGACGCTACAGCTGCTTTCAATCTGTTTTGATACTTATTTATCATTAATTCTGCATTGTGTTTTCAAATTTTTTATTTCAATATTCCATGAAAAACAATTTTAATCCTGTTAAATGTACAATTATATTTTCTCATATTTTGAGATAGACTGGCCTTATTTTCAAACAAAAATATACGTCGAGCTCAAAATATTTCGGATTGACTGTTTTCGATACGTTTCAAAAAATAAAATTTCTTAATCGTACTTTCAATTTTATTATTAATATTAAAGATCGGTATCGAGCTATTCAGAAATGTTCAATTTCAGTTATTTGTTTTATAAAAAATTAAGATAAATATGCAAGTGCTTGAAGACATTTAAAATTATACAATTTCAAAGAAAGATCAATGGGATTATCTTTTAAAAAAAACCTGTGCTTTTTGCATAAGTTTGAATAAGTGAGTTGCACTTTATCACTAAATAATCATTTCACGTCTGAATGAAATCGTAGAGAGGTGTGAAGACTCATCAAGTCTTCACATAACTTTAAAACTTCTTGATTTTGTGAAGATTTTCTTTACAAAATTAACAATCTTTACTCCATCGTTGAGAACTAGTTTCAAGTATTCTGCATAGCGCTTTGTTACTAGATTTTGCCTATGGATACAGCAATAGCTCCAAATTGCATTAGGACCCAAATTTAAGAAGCGTTCGCGATGACCAATATTGAAATCTGATTTTTCCTTAGCACCATCAATACACAATAAAATAACAATTTACCCAACTAATAGCTTTCAATGTAAAATAATCATCAATAGCTTAAAATACTTCTCCGCCCGTAATGCGTTTGGAGAGAAAATAACGAAGTAAAAGATTATTATCAAATTCATTGACTCTAATATACCGAGCAATACAGCATTGTTTGTTTGTAACGTCTCTAGTCTCATCTACTAGAATTGATAAAAATTTACATTTTTCATTCTCTATATAACTACTTCCTAGATATCGTCGTACATATCGTGAATTCTTCTCGTTACCATATTATTTGGATGAGGAATAAAATTACAAATTTTTATATATTTTTGATCAATCATAAGGTTTAGAGCAACGTTTATACAATTTAAAATTAATGTTTATCCTTTTCATGACCATAATCACATTTGGCGATATGGTAACTAATAAAGAATAATAAAACCACAGTAATACAGTCTACATGCTTTTTATGGGGCAAAATATCAGGTCTATGTTCCCTGTTAAGAATAATTTCCACTATAGCATGGAAAAATAGATCTCATTTACTGTGCAGTATAGATTGACAAGCCGGATTTGTGACAAATGCTTATGATAGTAGATAAAAGCCTTCAAAGATTTACGATGGACACCGAAAACAGTAGAAAAATTTCACTCTAAGCTGCAGCTAAAAAATCCCAGTGACTTCTCGTTATTCATCTAACGCAAAATTCATGCAGCTTATAATTTTGTTTAATTATGTAAACAAGACATTTTAAATAAATAGCGTCAATAAATTATAACCTAAGTAGTTGTTGTCTACAACATTTGTAAAATTCGTTGTTTTTACAGACATTTTACAGGCGATTAAATCTTGTTTTAAAATGCTTAACATTTACATTAATTTTTACACGACAGTTAACTAAAATGGAAGCACTAAAGTTTGCAAAACGTTTTTTTCGTACTAGTACATATTTATAATATTTTTATGGAACAAAATGTACGAGATTTTGCATATGAATATGTTTAGAACTGTATATTAAATTAACCATAAAAATATAAGCCAAGCACATGTATAAATTAAAGTTATTTGTAAACCCTTTTCTATTACTGTAGAAAAGAACATTAGGATTTTTTGAAATTATTTCATAGTTATTTTAAAGAATATGAATAACATAGAAAAGTTCGAGTCATTAAATATTCCCCAATAAAATTTTAAAAGAAATTACAATCAGTTTATTATATAATAGTTGCACTAAGTTAATGTAAGTTTTGCAAGAGCAGTTTGCTATATAGTAAATAAACTCAGATATTCAGCCTATATCACAATCTCTGTAGGCACATGTATAAATTTAAGAACTACCTACAGAGAGAGTAGAATGAACAAAGTAAGAAGAATAAAAATCGACTAAATATCAAGAATAAAGTGTAGCATTTGAATTCCATTATATAAAGCTCTCAAATAAACATCGCTAGGTAAAAGGTAAGTAGTTTCAAAAGACAGTGAATCTCTGTATATGTTATGATTTACACGATATTCGAATTATGTAAATTATATTACAAGTTCATACTCAAAATCTTACTCAAAATCAAAGTATTTATATTATTCGTACAATCTTTCGATCATTGAAGGCATTTATTAACTCACTCTGTCGTGACCATCTGGTGGCATTAAAAAAAGTTTTAGAAGAAAAATTAACCCGTGAGGACGTGCTACCTAGAGTTACACGAGAATGCGAAATTGTCCTCGGTGAACCTGGGTAACATTTCTCAGCCAACTCATGCAGATTTTCAAACCATAACTTAAACTCTTGCTTGGTTAATCAATAATTTTCAGTGAATCCTTTTTAATGGTTTTCTTCAATGACGAAAACACAACAGTTACAAATAATTTCTGTCTCCATCCAACACAGATCGAAGAATATTTCACACAAAGACAAAAAATAGAATTAATAAACGACACCTTAATGCGTCTACTTCTTACAACAAATCACTTCAATCATAACTGAAACTTTTTCATCAAAATCAAAAAGAATGGAATACAAAAAGAGTGGTGATGCCATCTGTGGAACAAAATAACAAAATCTGTTGAACAATGAAACACTACTGGTAATTGTACACTGAACATAGCCAAATACCACCAAAATTGTTTTTGAAGAAATTCTATATTACAAAAATGTTTTATTAAAAGTTTTAAATGTATTTCGGATTGTTTGAAATATAAATTTTTAAAAGTATTTTGAACTGTAGATCTTTTTTTATTAGCATTCAGAAAGGACAAACATAAGACTTAAACCTATGTTAAAAACTTAAACCCCATATTTATGTTTAATCATTTAAATGAAATAACAATGTATTTTTCACAGCACATCTCCCCCGACCACTATATAAAAATGCAAAAGTATATGCACATGCATTTGTTCTCTTCAGCCCGAATAAATTAAAAGTATATATTTCCGGAAAAAAAATTCAGAAAAAATTGCGGAAATTTACGTTATTAAAGTTTATAGAACCTATACTACAGCTATTGAAAATTTCGGAAATTTATTTCTATTGGGTGATTTTGTGTTGGATGTTTTTATAAGTCTAGGGCCTATAGGCCCAGTGTGCTTCCTCCCACTTTAATGACTCTATGACAGACGGGGATAATTTGTATAAAATACTCTCAAAAGCGACACAGAGTTATGCATGTATATAAACTTTAAAGCTAATAAAGCTTTTAGTTAAATACTACTGTAGAACCTCGGTATAACGACCTCTGTAGTACCGACATCATATAGACGTTGTAACGAATTGAAAAATAATTAAAAAAAATGAGCAAAGAAATGATGCAACAGTGCATACCTAGAGAACACTTCTATTTTTTTTCCATTACTGAATTTTTGAAAAAAAAGTCTTTGATTGACTCCTGTTTCAAGTTCATTTGGGAATTTTTCATTATCACTGATTCCATATCCATGAGATTTTGAAGAATATCTTTAGAATTAAATTGTCCTTCAAAATATTCATATAAGGCATTGATTGCATTGAAGGCTTTTTTTTCATTCATTTTTTAAAAGCTTGGATGATTTCTTCATTTCCGGTAATACAGGCAATAAAATCGTCCTCATTCAAATTTTCATCGCAGCACTGTAAAATGTCGTCTACCGCAACAAACTTATCAAAAGATAATTGAAGAACCAGAAATTTGACACTGAGGAAATGGGTCATTTCATTAGTGTCTGGAGTGTGATCTACCTAGGACATCAATGTCGTACGTGACGAAAAGGTCATTTAAGCAAACACGAAGAGAGGAGTACAGGTTTTTTGAAGTTGCATCATAGTACAATAATTTTAAAATAGCCCATTTGCTCATGAGTTCTGCGGTCTAAAATTGGTGGTCCCTCTAACGAAAAATAATACGCTTGGAGTCGTAGTAATAATTCAAAATTAACATTATTGCTATGGTAAAATAATTGGGACTTTTTAAGATGGTCGTTCTAACGAAGGGGTTGTTGTATGGTGGGGTCGTTTAAAAGAGGTTCTACTGTATTAGTTTTAAAAATTGTTAGAAAAACATCTAGCTTTCGATTTTTTTAAACAACTCGTACAACATAAAGAATGTCTTTATTAAAGTCAGATTGATTCATTTTTTTTTATTTCGGAAGCACAATAACTCTTAAAAGAAACTAAAAGTATAAAAAATATAATTGCTAGATCTAATATTTAAATTTCGATAGCAAATTTGAAAATTGCAATGTTTCGTTTTAATTGTGAATCAGTTGAATTTATGTTTAGCAATTAATTATTTCAGAATTTAGAGTGAAAAAGCATTTAAAGAATAATTAAGTTTTATAAAAAATATATTTAGCTGTTATTATGAAATATATTTCTCTATTATTTAAAACACTCTGAATTTAATTCATTAATCAAAGAATATTAAATCAGTATTTAATATATCATTGTACCATTTCCTGTTCAGGCATTGATAAAAAAATAAAAATATTATAACACAGAAACATTTACGAATGATCTGGTTATGATCATTCTTTTCCGCTCTTATGTAGAAATTAATATCAACTACAATTAATACCACCAAATAACCAAGATTTCGTAATAAATATACTTATTAAAACTTAAAATTTTCCATTTGTCAGATGCTCTTTTCCGTTACATTCATTCGAAAACAGCATCGAGGCATAACACTTTCTGGTTGAATACGGTAAAATAGAAACAAAAACCTCTCTTTCTCTCTCTCGTTTTCCTAAAGTCCTGAAACAACAAATCATTCTTGCGAAAACAAAGTTTTGGCACAAAAATCATTTTACATTACTCCGGTTTCGCATGCAAGAGAAAACAGCGGTTGGGTGCATCTCGAAAAACAGACGATAATATTTCAAATGATAAAAAAATGCATGGATTGGTTCCAAATAACTTTTTTGAGTTTGTTTCTAAATGGTTAATCATATTCCCTTATGTTTCATTAAAATTTCACTCAACTATTAAAGTTAGCGAACTATGTGTGGGCAAAAAAGTTGACAGCAAAAAAGACGTTGTTTTAATTATTCTGTTCGCATAACTGTCATGATGTTTGAATATGCTTATTACTTGGTTTTTTTCTAGGTTTTTTTCATCACTGGGTAAAATTATATTTTTTATCCCCCATAAAAATGGTAATACTCGAAATTTGCGATATTAATTTTTAAATAGGTTCAAAATAAGTAATTTACTAGTAATTGAGTGTAACTTTAGTACACGTTTTCGTTTGATATTAAAAGAAAAAGTTTTGCACGTAATAGCATTTAAGTATTAAACTTAAGATTATAAATATATTTTTTCTCCTTTGGATTTTTAATATTAAAGTATGTTTTTCCTTTATAAGAAGAATTTAATACATAAAATTATTTATAATTTATTATATTTCGTTTTAACATAATACATATCATTAGATAATATTAATTGTAGATAAAAAAAATTATCATTTTACTAATGTAAAAAAAGTACAGACTGAGACTGTGATCATATCAAATTTATAAAGTTTTGTTAGGTATCGTTTCCCTATTTTCAGGAAAATTTCGAAAATCTGAAGATAATCCTAATTATTTTAAAATTTTTTGCAATAATATTGCCGTATAAAGAAGATTAGAAACGAGCTCAGTGGCTAATGGTCAAACGAGCTAATGGTCAAAGTGCGTGATCCAGACTTGAAGATTGTGGGTTCGATGCTTGCTATGGCGGTTGATCCAAAGTACGGAATTTTAAATTTAAAATGTTATTTATTGTTTCCTTATGTTCTTTAACATTCTAGACCTTTCTTTAATATGTAAATTAGTTATTTCTCGAATATTCTGTTCGGGTATAAAAGCTGATACCCACTAATCGTAGGCAACTTCCTGATCTTGTGAAGTTCATTCGAATCTTCGTGACAATATTTAATATTAATAAAGAAATATAAAAGCTTAGTATAAATTAGGGTAAATAAAAAAGAAGAGAGAAATATTTATAGAAATATACTACTTTAATACCAAGAATATATAATATTAAATATGTTACTTCCATAGATATTCAGAGGATTGTTTCATAAGTAAATTTTAGTAAACTTCATTGCTAGTGTCTACATACATACATACATATACGTAATATTTAATATTAAATATGTTACTTTCATAGGTATTCATAGGATTCTTTCATAAGTAAATTTTAGTAAATTTTATTACTAGTGTATACATACATATATGTAATATATAATATTAAATATGTTACTTCCATAGGTATTACAGGATTGTTTCATAAGTAAATTTTAGTAAACGTCATTACTAGTGTATACATACATATATGTATGTATGTATATATATATATATATATATATATATATATATATATATATATATATATATATATATATATATATATGTGTGTGTGTGTGTGTGTGTGTGTGTGTGTGTGTGTGTGTGTGTGTGTGTGTGTGTGTGTGTGTGTGTGTGCAATCCTTATAATTATAAAACTGCTGGAAAAAGAGAAAGCAATAAAAATGCAGTCGATCGACATTGAAGAGAACGGCACAAGTTTAATTGAAACTTTATTTCAGAGCTGCTAAAGCGGACATCTTTACTACTCAACGACAGACAAAGGAAAGCCCAAAAAAATCCCTCTGTTGGAACAGAGGTGCAACCGAGAGTGAAAATAATAAGAATTTTCCCACTTACTCAGCGAATTTAAATACAAAATCAGGAAAAACGTGGATCCATTTGCCGGCTACAGCTGGGAAACTTGTTGAATAGACAGAAAATTTACATATTTAGGATAGAAAGTTTTGGGAAGAATTTTAAGTGAAAGATACTCTTTGATTAAGACATTTAGAGGCTGGGAAAAAAATTTTAAGGAATTAGAATGGGAGAGAGGAGGTTTTCAAGGAAATATTAAATTAAATAATTTTGATATATTACACACACACACACACACACACACACACACACACATATATATATATATATATATATATATATATATATATATATATATATATATATATATATATATATATATATGTGTGTGTGTGTGTGTGTGTGTGTGTGTATGTATGTATATGTATATGTATATGTATGTATGTGTGTGTGTCTGTAAATATATATAAGATATGTTGGAATTGAAAGCATTTATATTCTTTTCGTGATTTAATATCTATCTATGTACTTACCTATTCATAAACATTTGTTTTATCAAATCTAGCTAAACCACTTTTAAATGAGTACTCGCTTAGACAACAAGATAAATTTAATAACAATTTTAAATGTCTATAAAAATATATAAAAAAATCAGCTTCAGTTCTGGGGCTTTTTAATTATACTGCTTGTAAAATTTAATAAAAAATGTCTGAGATCAAGAGTCTTTGAAATAAAATAGAAATAAATAAAATGTCCTGAAGCTGTAATTAAATACTTGAGCATTTCCTTTCTAAAGTGATATTATTTTATTTTTTCTTTGTTACAAAAAATAAACTTGTAAATAATAGCATATTCACTTTTTGTATTTTATTTTTTTTCGGTGTTACTCTATTGTTTTTATATGCTTCCTTGATTGAACTAATTAAAATATAAAGGAAGATGATTTTTTATTAAGCACTTTTTCAACAGTTAATCGTCACTATGTAATTTGCATAAAATTCTCTTTATAAAAGCATATAAAATTTCAGTGCTGTATATTTTTTAAAAAAATAGGTTGTTTATTAAGAAAAGATAGTAAAACCTTTTAAAAAACGAAAAACAAATAATTTCTGATGTTAAAATATTACCAATGTTACATTAGAATATTCTTATTATAAATGTGTTCTTTTAATATTTCAAGGAATTATTTGTTAATAAATTTAATACTGCTTGTTATCATAGCATTAGGACGAGTTATATTAGCAATTTTTCTACAAATGTTCGAGTACCAATTTCACAACAAGGGAAGCAATTCAAAAGAAAAAGATGTTTTATTAAATATCTTATATTGTCACGGAGATTTGAATGAACACACCGTTTAACGTAACAGAAGAATTTATTGAAGCAAAGTAGCAACTCGCAACTTTACAAGATCGAAAAGTTGCCTACAATTAGTGGGTATCAACTTTTATACCCGAACAGAATATTCGAGAAATAACTAATTTACACATAAAAGAAAAATCTAGAATGTTCAAGAACATAAGGAAACAATAAATAACATTTTTAAATTAAAAATCCGTACTTTGGATAAACCGCCATGGCAAGCATCGAACCCACAATCTTCGGGTCTGGAATGCATGCTTTGACCATTCGGCCACTGAGCTCGTTGGCTAACCTTATTTATGCGGCAATATACTTATTGCTTTAAAATGTAAGGCTCTATTATTTTTTTCACAACTTATAGAGAGCATATTATTCCAAAGCTTAATGATTAAATTTAACCTCGTAATTCACAAACTAAAAGATTAACAGCAAACCAACAAATATTAAATCTTTTTACACTTCCAATTGCGTGGATAGCCCTTATTATTGAGAGAATTGATTCTAAAACCATCTGTCTAATAGCATTTACGTTCAGAGAATATCTTGCAATGGATATACAAACCTTACGGTACTAAAAATTATATGAAAGACGTGATTGCTGCTACCTGGAACTTACGGATATGTTCCAAACATTTTCTATCACTTCAGGGTTCAGACAGAGAGGAAAACTGTTGTAAGGATGTTGGAGTTCAGTGATCAAATCTCGAACTATTTTGTCACGGCTCATATTTGCATTATAGTCCATTAAATATACGTCACCTGCGGAGTAAAAATGTAACATTGCAATATGAACTTGATCTGTTCTGAATATGTCCAGGTATTTCATTGGTGTGTGCTTTCCCTCAGCGACAACCAGAAGACCACTTTCCTGTCAATATTTCACACCAAGATATTCCCATTAGACTGTAAGACAAGGGTGGGAAAATACTTTACCGCGTACAATGTGCACACGCAAATGTTTTGGGTGAATATTTTTCCTGCCCAAAAAAATGTATTGACAAAAACACTATAACTATCATTTTAAAGCATTAGGACAGAGAAATTTGACAGTTAATAAAAGTTAATAGTAATAATAAATTGTCTTACTTAGGTGGATATGCAAACAATTTGTGCCCAGTAAAATATGTCACGTAATTTTTAAAGAAATACGATCCATTATATTAAATTAAATAAATATAATGGATCGTTATTAAATAAATCAGTTAATGAATGATTTTATTTTGATATTTATTTATATCCTAACGATAAAAAATATTTTATTTTGATCATAGTTATTACATTTTTATATTTGTATTACATTTTGCAAATATAATAAATAGTAAATAGAAATATAAAAAGTAAAGACAAACATCAAACGTTAAAATAGAATAATTATAGTTAATGCGAATAGTGAAATCTGGAATTTTCATTTGATATTATTTTTTCAAAATTTGGATCCAAATCACTTGTAGCAATCTTTAATACCGAGTGTAGATTTTCATCAGCAATTTGTGATCGATATTTATTTTTCATGTAAGTCATTAACGAAAAAGTTCTACGGAAACACGGAATTACGCATCCAAATACTGTTGATTTCAACAAAATCGCATATAAGAGATTAAAAAAATTGCATGCAGGATTTTTCAACGGGCCGGCTAAAGTAAGCAAAAGGGCCTTATCCGGCCCGAGGGCCGGCTTTTGCCCACCTCTGCTCTAGGACAATTCAAGCAAGATAAGATAGGTTCAACACTCTATAGGAATCGAGTGCTAAAATCAGTAACTTCTGACAGCACAAAATAGGGTACACCTGGATTTACTAGATCATATACCATTTCCATTCATCTTTTGCCTATTTTCCACCTTTCCATGCAATTGCAAATAAATTCTGATATTTCATAATAAATACGAGGAGGGTTACTTACATACATCGAATTGAGTAATTAAGCCAATCCTGTATGAAGCACGGAGTTGGCGCAGTTTCAATTGGGAGGAAATTTGGTTTAAGCTTTCTTCCAGTTAAAGTAGGTCCCCTTTCTTTTGTGAAATCCACCGCAAATGACCTATCTTTGTTCATGGTGCTCTAACAGCAGTTTAGACTTTTGGAATGTGAATTTTCCTTTTGAGAACCAAGTGATTTCTGCTTCATTTACAAACGGCTTCTGCTAGACGAGTACCTCAGAAAATAACCCTTTTTTAAATGCAAAAACATACGTTTTTATTAAATACGTTACTCAATACATACAGCCTCAATCTTTACTTAATTAGTCCTTCTGATACCGATTTCTCTACTTCAGAATCAGCTTTTCTTTGCGCAGTCTAACAGCTTCCTTATTTATTGGCCAGTGTATGTAGTTATCTCTTAAAGTAAAAGTTTAACAATCAAATCGCAAAAATACAAACAAAAGAAGATGGTTGGTTTAGAAAAAAACAGTCTAATATTTTGACTAACAGGGCTAAAACAAAGAGGAAAAACAAATAATACTTGAATGTGAACATGCATAAGAGTCAACACAAACAGACTCATACATACTAAAAAATATATAGATATATATATATATATATATATATATATATATATATATATATATATATATATATATATATTATATATATATATATATATATATATATATATAATATATATATATATATATATATATATATATATATATATATATATATATATATATATATATATATATATATATATATATATATATATATATATATATATATATATATATATATATATATATATATATATATATATATATATATATATATATATATATATATATATATATATATATGTATGTATGTATGTATGTATATGCGTGTGTGTGTGAGGTTTAAAAATGGGGATTAAGAATTAAGCGAGTTATAATTAAAAATTGTTAGAACTCATTAACGATAACTTAATAAGATAAATACACACCTTTGAGCGGACCTATACAGGGTAAAAAAGCTGACTCGTTAGTAGACATAGGAATTTTCTTAGGTAACAACGCCAAAAGAAACAGTTGTGAGAGAGAACTAGGGGTGATAGCATTCTCCACGTTTGTCGAGGCAGGTTATGAGAAGAAATGATATCTAAATGGCATAGCTATGGACAGAAGGATTAGAATAAAGACGTTTTTATATATGAAATCAAATGTGTGATCCATGCCTTAACTTTGTCATATATATATATATATATATATATATATATATATATATATATATATATATATATATATATATATATATATATATATATATATATATATATATATACACACCCACATATATATATGTGTGTGTGTGTGTATGCATGTATGAATGTCTGTACATTTTATTTATAATTTTACGGAAGTATCTTAAGCTGCGTTTTTACAAAACCCAAATGAATAAAACGTATCTCTTATGTATTGTAATCATATACAGCGGTAAATACAAATAATTTTAAAAAAATAAGGCAGACATAAAGAATATATTTTTAGAAACAATATTTTTCATTATATTTCAAACATATCTATCTTTGCATATATTTTGTTTCAAAAATACCCTTCGTAACGAAAAGCGTGTTTTATTTTTAAAAGAATGTTTTTTGCGTGCATGAACTCATTTGTCAGTATAATCTAGAAAGGTGGCAGTACTACTTTTTTTTGGTTTTAAACATTCACAAGGTAGATTTTATTTTTACATTTTTGATCTATCTTACATTTTTTTTTACCTGAATAAAAAATAAAGTAAATTTAAAAAATTTTATAAAAAATAAGAAGCAAATATTACAATGCTTCTAAGTAGTTTTGTTGATTAACATTTCACAGGGCACCCTCTGAGCTCTTAAATAATTGAATAGATGCCAAACACACGGTCCTTCTCGCATCCTCAATCATCTGTATTGATTTTTTAGACTTTATTTTGGGCAAAGATCAAGTTCATGATTGTAAATCATGTTCGACTCGCATGACTTGGATAGAATGTCGAAAACATACATTAATTTTGTCCCAATTTAACGTGGAAAACTTTGTAGCACTTCAAAGTATTGTAGGGAACTAATTTGAGAACGGAATTTATTGCAACATTTGAACAAGTGTTCAAGTGTGCATAGACTAAAAGTTTGTAATAGGAATTAAATAAGATAAATTGCATGTCATTCGAAATGAGTAAATCCGTGTTAATTAAGTTATTACCGCTGATTCTATGGAAATGAAAGGTTTAAAAAAAGGGTTAAGAAATTATTAACCTTAAAGGAACAGTATATTGCGAAGATTAAAGTATCTTATATAACGGCATTTTTCAAATATCCTAAATGAAAAAGTTTGGTACTATTAAAAGAAATTTTTCACAAGTTTACAAAATAATAATTATTTTGTTTTGAAAAAATAATTAGTTTTAAAGTTTCAATTGGCATATTTTTAAAGTATAATAAAATTTTAAGGAAGTAAAAAATGAAATTATTTTATACAAGATATACTTTGAAATATATATATATATATATATATATATATATATATATATATATATATATATATATATATATATATATATATATTATTTTTATGTTAATTGAAATAGAATAGCGTATTTTTTTAATTTTTTAAACCATGAGTTTAATTATATCTGACATATTAAATGTAAAAATACTAAATGCTATTAGAAACATAAAATATGAAATAATTAGCATTTGTCATGCTTTAAAATAAAATAAACTGCACATATTTATAGTATGGTAGTTCTCAAGAAAAACGTAAATAGCTTATATTTGGTATAAATATTTTGTTCCTAATTTACAAATTTGAGAAGTTATTTTGCAGATAAGTGCATTACATTTCAATGAGACTTTTTTGCTTATTTCCAGAGGATTTTTGTACCACATAAGCTTAGTCTTTCAATTCATCTACTTTAAGTTGATGATATATATCCTTATTAGTTTTGTTTGTAGTGATGAAATCTCCTTATACATTTACAAAATTTTATAAATAATCCCTTTGTAATTTCTAACAATTTCTCATCTCTCATCTTTATAGTTGTACCTTTTATCACTTAATAGCATTATTTTATATGTCTTTCATTATGACCAATGATCTCTTTGTGCCATTTATATACCTTTATGGCGTTTTACAAGCTTACTAAACAAAAAAAAACCCCTAAAACAACCTCTTCAGCAGTAATTATTTAACCCTTCGACATACGTTTTCCTTTGAACTAATAACTGATATTAAGACTTAAATTCTGCTGTAATTATTTTTATCATTGCCAAAACAAGGCTGTGTTGATTGCCTAGACACTTAAGGTCATTGTCTATATACAAAGTAATTAAACATTCTTCAAATTAAAGTAAGCATTTTGTACTTCTATTCCCTATTTATTTGGTAATGAGAATTAATAAAATGTAGACAATGAAAAATTTTATTACATTGTATTTCAATTATCTTTTCAGTTATATGCAATTTTATAACAATACTTTAAAAAAAATTATAGATATATGTCCTCAAACCTAAAAATGATATTAAGAGTTGAATTCTACTCTAACCTGTTTTCTCATTCCCGAAAACAGATAAGACCTTGTTGATTCTTTAAACACTGAAGGTCATTGGCTAGATACAAAGTAATTAAAGATGCTTCATATTAAAGTAAACAGTTTGTACGTTTAGTTCTTCTTTATTTGGTGGTTTCAATAAAATGTAGGAGATTAAACACATTATAATGCATTTTATTTTTAATTCAATTATACATAATTTTATAACAATGATTTCAAAAGTATTATAGGTATGTGCGTTCAAACCTAAAATATAAAATTTTAAAAGGATTTATACAATGTTTTGTAACTAATGTACATCTTATTGTGCGCATTTATAAAATAACACTTACGGATTAATGTATTTCTGAATTAGCAAGCTTTAACTTGTGATGTGATACGGAATCAACAAGAAAATTAACAAGTGCTCATAAAGATATAATGTTCTTTAGTATAGATACACCTAGGAAATAAATGTGATAATGCAGCATTAGAAGAAAATACATTTTAAGATAAATTTTCGCAACCAATTTCGTTTTCATCTAACCTAAGCCATTTTGACACTCCATCATTTCTCCCCCCTTAATGTTTTTCCTAAGTTACACCAGACTATAAATAGAAAAAAGAAAAGTATAGGATGTAAACACATTTCAGATTCTGCTTTGCTGAGAATTACGGCCGGTAGCGATAATACCATTAAAATCATCGACGAAATAAGTTTTATGACCATGCTAATTGCTTCGCCACAGTATTTAAAACTCCCTGCTTTAAATGCAATTGCTTTCAAATTAAAATTGGTGGTATATGTTATATATTAGGTTTTAAGTATGATACTTATCGGATTTATTTGAGTATGGAATATATAACACAATTAACGATTTTAAGTGTCGCATTGCATTTTAAAAGTTACGTAAAATGTTTGAGGTTCTAACGAAGTTCTTTTTGCCTAGTAAAATTATTTGAAATCAATGGAAAAATTATCATTGAAACCTAACGTAAGAATTTGATCTAAATTATGTAAGTTTAAACTGAATTTTGGAAACAGTAACATAAATAAATATTTATTATTATATTTATTATTATTGTAATTTTATTATTATTGTAATATTTATTATTATTGTAATTTTTCAAGATAAAATTATGAATGTAAAGTATTCATAGTAAATGACATAACAGATTTTTTTCAAGGTACAAGCTTTAAATTCATGATTAAATACAGAACTACGCTACAAAATCAATGAAGTTTAAGCCGTTATAAATATAAGTAAAATTTATTTTTAGAAAATTATAAGGCAAAAACAGAAAAAAATGTAAAATGAAATTATAAAATGAAAATAAAATAAAATAAATGTAAGTACAAATTATTTAAATATAGGTAAAAAAAATTTCAGTGAAACCAAAAGTGAAAAATGGATAAAATTTATGAATGTTTCAGTTTTTTTTTTCTATAACGTAATAGCATAGGGAAAAATGTTTGATTTTGAAGTAACGGAATTAAAATATTATAAACAAAGGAGGAACAAAATACCTTCCAAAATGAAGGAAAATAACAAAAATGTTTGAAATGCTAGACTTTACTACAGTCTATATCATTATTATGTAAAACAAATGTGTAAAATAATGTTTTAAAATTTACGATTAAACAAGAAAAGTTTAAAAAGCAATGAAATTTTAAATATTTCTTTTAAAATTTCATTTCTTTTTAAACATTGCTTTATAATTATTACTAAGGGAATAGTTAATACATTGAGAAATTTAATTTTAAAAACTTTTCTTAAGCAATTGGTTAATATACTGTGCACTAAAAATATTTTTGAGAAATATTGTTTGATGATTCACATTTTATAAAATAATCTCTTATTTCAATAAAAAAATTTCTAATAATTTTTTGTTTTATATATTTCATTTAATAACATTAGTTCTCATTATACTTCATTACTTTATTTCTCATTTTAAAAATATTATTAAAAATTGAAATTCAACGTTCCATGTACTCATAAAGTCTTCTTAGCAAAAACATTCTACAAATTGTTTTATAAAACAAACAGAACTGTGTATTTTAAAATGAATTAAAAAGTCTTTCACAATAAAGACTTCTTTTTTTCAAGAAATGTGCTATGTCTCTTTACAAAAATGTAAAAGAAAATTTAATTCGTTTTTGGTATTTTGTATTTTTGTTCAAGAAAAGGAAACTTGAAATTATCAAAATAATTAGCTCTAATAATGTTTTATACATCACGTAAGATAAATTAAATGAAAACTCAGTGTTAAAAATATATTGATAAATAATATTCTTTTTCAATAAATTTATAGGTCAAAGAAAGCACAGTGAGAAATGGAGCGTTTATAAAATGCATCTAATTCCTTCAGTTTATTTATCATGGTTTTCATTTCTAAGGTCATTAATCAATTCACTTAGATTTAATTTAATTTTTCCCTTTTTAAATATAGGACACGCTTAAAATATGTATTAGCCTCGCCCTAATTTTTTTCACCCAAGTTTTAAAGTCAAATTAAAACTTTTTATGAGTGTACACCAAAAAACCCTTTTAAGTTCAAGGAAACTACTGATATGAAAGTGGATAAAAACTTACTCTGCTATAAATTAGGTTAATGGAAATCTCTCAACATTTCTTATTAAATTTAATTTAAATTCAAAATAAGTATGTCATAATTTATTGTATCTTTAATTGGTTCATAACTTGGCAAGAAATCTGACTGTAAAATGAAGTTTGCATTTTATATATCTAGTATGTCTGTAAATAATGGACAGATAACGCAAGATTTTTCTCTTTATATAAAAATATTTAATGTGTTCCTGATTCAGACATATTCGTATTTTTTATGCGACTTTGATATTATGCATTTACTGGGACTTTATACATTTTAATTAATTTGCTGGAAGTTTTATTTTTTTAATAGCCGTATCATAGACAAATTTAAGTTTGAGATTTAAGTTTTACAAGTGAAGGTAAAATGAACATTAAATATCAAATCAATTTTAAAATTATATTAATTTTGAAAACAAAACAACTCCTTATAGTGAGCATTTTCATTAATTTAAATTCAATTCTTTGTGAAGTTAATATAATCAAGTGAAATGAAAGAAAATTATACTTTATGATTTACTTTTACGTGACTAAGAGAAAAGCGTCCGAATTTTCTACTGGACAATATAATCTAGAGAAATATAATCAAAAAAAATCAAAGAAAAAATAGTTTGTTATTTATCTTGCTGGATTTATAGAAATGCTTCCACATTTTCTGCCAGATCATTTAAAAGAAATAAATGTATCCACAAATTGAAATATTACACAAGAAATACAAATAATAAATACGTTTTCAATCAATAAAGAAACTTATTGAATAAAATACTGAATATTGAAAAGAAATTAAATATCGAAATATTGAATAAAATTTAGATTAGAAACAGCACGACTACATCCAAAATGAACCAAATATTAAACAAGATGAAAAGAAATAAGTCAAATAAATGTGTTCATGTGGAAAAATTTATTATCTGGAAACACATTTTTAACAGCATTAGATGAATTATGCTACTTAAATGTTTTTGACATTTTTAGAACATAATTGAAGAGGAAATATATCAAATGGTCCCAATATATAACCAATAAACATAATTTTAATTAACATTTACATTGACATGAATTTTTTAAAAGAGCTAGATCATTCCAACATGACCAGTATCCACTTGCGTTAAGTAGGAAAATACCCTACCCCCTCCGTATACGTCTCCAAGAGCTCACGGGCAAAACCAAAACCATTACAAACCTGTGTTATTCCTGAAGGAATGCAACCGACCTAGGACAGCAAATCGATGTTCCAGATGGACTATCCGACCGCAGTCTACAGTCAGGAGAATGTAGTATTTCAAGTGAGTACTCATATCATTGGGCAACCCAACATACGCAATCAGCTTGTATTATGAAAACTAATATTTTTCTTTAATGTTTGATTTACATTAAAATGTAATATGATATTAAAATATTTGAGCAAATGTGGAAAAAACTAGACTTATAAAACAGCAATTACTTTAGTGCTAGTAATTATGAGGTATGTGAAAATGAGTGTATGTGAGCGATCTTCTAACACTTAAAATTGCCATTTTTCCTTCCTTGTACAAATCAATAATTTTCGATGCTCAGATTTCGAAGGAAATATTTACTTTGACCATGTCTGATTGAATATTGTCCAGTTCAAATGATAGGTCTGTAAATGTACTTAAAAAATTAATTTTTAAACATTATATAACTATTTTGACCATTCCTTAACAATTTATAACTACATTACTCCTAAAGGTTGCATATACTACATATTCAAGTATATAGTTCCAATAAGTCAAAAACGATCAGCGACAGATGTAAAGGTTGATATTATGCATTTAGAACTGTTATACCGCCTAAATGTGCAGCCCTTCTTTTTGATGGTAATCTACATTTTATTGAAAGATAAATTTCAGTATAAGGTATAATTACCCGGTGGAGTATAAGGAAACCAAAATAATATTTTTTCCGATATCTACTATAAAGTTTAGTTTTAAAACTCCATTAGTTTTAAAACTTTCATCTTGTTTGAATACATACTCTAACGAAAAATCTCAATTTAACGCCATCCAATGCTGCCGATCTACTACAATTCAACTCAAAGCGACTGACGGAATTTGGCTTTAGAAAGACATCTGTGTAACGAAATGTCTCAATATAAAGAATATTAATGCTGTGGATCTTCCCCACATGGCAGTATTTCAGCTCTACACAGACAATTAATGCCTTGAGAAAATCTTAAAGTCAATGTGCAAATCTATTGATACATCATATAAAATAAAAAAGAAATACAATAGGCTTACGTAGAGGTCATGTGCTTAGCACATGAGATTTTTATTAATAAGATACTCTTTTGGTATTTATGTTCAAAGAGATATCTTCAAAATAGCAGATTTTGACAAAGAAATTAAATTATTTACATTTATATATTTGTTCTGAAAAAATCAAGTTAGGCATGCGTGTCATTATCAAAACACATTTTTCAAATAACGCAATTATTTTACTGCACTGAAATCTATTTTTTGTCAAACATTCGTATTTTAACTTTTGAAAATAATATTATTTCAGTATGAGGATTTTGTGTTGAATCAGTAAATTAAGCATCGCCAGGTTCATTACTTTTACTTATTTCTTTTTCAATTTTTTTATATATTTATGCAAGCAAATTCTATTAATATGTTTAATCACAGAGGCTGCATAATATTCCAAATTTACATTAAGCTTTTAAGTGGTTTAGTATTGGGTAGAAAAAATTATTTAAGTAGGCGTACGCTTATATACTTTTATTCTGATTTGAAGCTATGCTTATATTAAAATTTTTAATTGCGTGTGAGAGTAATAAAGCATTTATCCGTTCAGAGAAGCAAATAACTATATAAAACTTATACCAAGCAATTTGGAAGTAATAAGTCCACAGAGGTATCTTCAAAATAGCAGATTTTGACAATAAATATTAAATTATTTTCATTCATATATTTGTTTTGAAAAAAATCAAGTTGGGCATATGTGTCATTATCAAAACACATTTTTCAAATAACATTATTATTTTAATGCATGAAATATGTGTTTTGACAAACATTCTTATTTTATATTCCAAAATAATATTTTTTAAGTATGATGAATTTGTATTGAATTAGTAAACTACACACGTACCAGGTGCATTACATTTATATATTTCGTTTTCAGCTTTTTGAAGATTCTCTATTAATGTGTGTATATAATGTCACTATACTCTGTACACTTCTGTAAATCTCACACTATTTTCTCTAATTAAGGATGAATTAATACCTTAAAATGGCTAAATAACTGTTAAAATAATATGCAATTTTGAATAATAATCTAATATAAATAGCATTTAACTTACGTAAAATCGATACCCAGTTTTCTTTCTACGTAAATTCAAAAAATGAAATTTAAAAAATAAAATCAGTTGGTTAGAATGCTGTGCACTAGAAACAATTTTTACGAATATTGTTGGGAAACTTAATTTTTATGAAATATTCTCGTGTTTTAATAAAAAATTATGTTCTATTAAATTTTTGTGTCTGCTTTGTGTAACAATATTATATATTCTCATCATAAAAATATCGTTAAAAATGAAAAATTAAAAAAAAATTAATTTCATCGTTCCTTCTACTGTTAAATTAGTTTTACTTGAATCAGAAACACAGTCATCTCTAGAAAATTGCATGACTAAAAAATTAATGAGTTTCTAGTTTGAAGACAAATTTAGTTTCTAGTACATCTCTTTCAATAATTGATTTCAATCTTAGCGCTGAAACGTTGATAGAAACTTTGATGAGCAAACAGGAATAACTTGTGAGCCTTGTAATATTACCCGTTTATTTTCTCTTCTCTAATAGTTAAAACATTCGTGTTTTCATTCTATAACCTTCCTACTGTATTCGGAGCTGTGATTAATAGTGGGAACAGAACACAGCAATAGCTCACAATTATACCACTAAAGGAAACAGAACTTTGAAGAAAGTAAATGAATAAAATTTTTATCTAGTGATGTGATATAACAGTTCTTATATCACATGAATAGAAAAGTTGATACAGCTAATACAGCAAAGTTGTTATAGGAAAGTTAAAACAGATTTTCCTAGTGAGATTAAAGCCATTAATTTTATATCAAGATTTTTATGATTTTCAAATTTAGTTCTGGAAACATGATAGAACTAATACATTTAGATTTAAGAAGGTAAGATTTATATTTCTTATGGAGGCTGCTAAACTTTTTAAAATATCAAAGCATTCTTTTTGTTTATTATTTTGGTAATTTTTAAAAATTTCAAAGACTAAAAATATTATTATGCTAAATTTAAATGTTATTTTATTAAAAATTAATTGCCTAATAGTTGTCTAAAATATTAAACTAGCAAAAAAAGCATAAAATTCGACATTTTTTCAAGGTATAAATAAAAATAAGAATAATTAATTTAAAGCTCTTATAAGCAATATTGTATTTATATAAAGTTTAACAAGTTATGATTAGTTTAAAGCTCTTATACACAAGTTTGTTATAAATAATTTTAAAAATTTCAAACGTTACAAATATTATGTGAAAATTAAATGTTATTTTCTTGAAAATTAATTGCCTAATAGTTGTCTAAAATTTTAAACTGGTAAAAATGCATAAAATTCGGCAATACTTCAAGGTATAAATGAAAAAAAGAATAATGAATTTAAAGCTCTTACAAAAAAGTTTGTATTTATTTAAAGCTCAACAAGTTATAATTAATTTAAAGCTCATATAATCAAGTTTGTTATAAATATTTTTTAAAATTTCAAAGACTACAAATATTATTAAGCGAAATTTAAATGTTATTTTATTGAAAATTAATTGTTTAATAGTTATCTAAAGTTTTAAACTTAAAAAAAGCATAAAATTAGGCAATCCATCAAGGAGTAAATAAAAAAAATAATTAATTTAAAGCTCTTATAAACAAGTTTGTTATAAATATTTTTAAAAATTTTCAAAGATTACAAATATTATTATGTTAAATTTAAATGTTATTTTATTGAAAATTAATTGTCTAATAGTTGTCTAAAATTTTTAACGGGTAAATAAAACATAAAATTCAGGAATTCTTCAAGCTATAAATACAAAAAGAATAATTAATTTAAAGCTCTTATAAACAAGTTTGTATTAATTTAAAACTCAACAAGTTATAATTAATTTAAAGCTCTTATAAACAAGTTTGTTATAAATATTTTTAAAAATTTCAAAGACTACAAATATTATTATGTGAAATTTAAATGTTATTTTATTGAAAATTAATTGTCTAACAGTTATCTAAAATTTTAAACTGGTAAAAAAACATAAAATTAGGCAATCCTTCAATGAATAAATAAAAATAAGAATAATTAATTTAAAGCTGTTATAAAATAGTTTGCATTTATATAAAGCTCAACAAGTTATAATTAATTTAAAGCTCATATAAACAAGTTTGTTATAAATATTTTTAAAAATTTTCATTTTTACAACATTTTTACAAATATTATTATGTTAAATTAAAATGCTATTTTATTGAAAATTAATTGTCTAATAGTTGGCTAAAAGTTTAAACGGGTAAAAAACATGAACTTCGGGAATCCTTCAGGCTATAAATAAAAAAGAATAATTAGTTTAAATCTCTTATAAATAAGTTTGTATTAATTTAAATCTCAACAAGTTATAATTAATTTAAAGCTCTTGTAAACAAGTTTGTTATAAATATAGTTTATTTTTTCGAAGTATTTCAGAATCCATAAGCATCTTTTGCATTGCACTATCATTTAAGAATAAGAGTTTTTACTAAATGTGGAATTGTGAAACTATAGCCTGACCAATTAATATTTATGCGAGTAAATTCTATTAAATCTTTAATAACAAAGACTACATAATATTCCAAATTTTATGATATTAAGCTTTTAAATGCTTTTAGTAATAGTGAGAAATAATTTACGAAGTATGCTTATATTCTTTTATCATAATTTCAAACTATACTTATATTAATTTTTTAATGCGTCTCACAGTAATAAATAATTTTATCCGTTCAGAGAAGGAAATACCTATTTAAAAACTTATACCTAGTAATTTCGAATTCCACTTCTTCAGCATTAAATTTTAGAAGATTAATTAAGTAGTCTTAAAATAGTGGTAAGTGGGGATACATATGAAGACATACAGAAAATAAGACTAATTACCCATTAATTCACTAAATTTAGATCAACAGTTTTTTCAGATTCTTTAACACATTTTTTTCAGTAATGAATAAATTTGTGATTTCCAGTGTGGAGTATATGTTTTATAATTTTTAATTAAATTGGTGTATAATTTCTATTATATGAAAAATAATACTACGTAAGAATTCACAAAATTAATTTCAGAAAAGTTTAAACCATGTAATAAAAACAAAGTAAAAGATGTCATTCTAAAATAGGTTAAACTTCTTTTATAAAAGTAAAACAGGTTATTTTGTGAATATTTTAAGACTCTAAATGTACACTGTCCTCTGAAAAAGAAATAAAAATGTTTAATAAATTTCTAAGATATAATAAAATATTATATCTGAGAATCGAAGTGATTTAAGTACTGATTTCTTAAAGTCCTTCAAAAGCTTTACTAAACTTACTTCTTTTTTATTCTAATAAATTCGTTGAATTTATAATCCTAAAGATTAATCAAATAATTTTTACTCAAAATATTTAGAAGACATAAAATTCTTCATATATTTAATTAAGTCTTCTCAGAATAAGTTTCACATTGTTTCAACATAACGCAGTCAGTTATAAGTAAATGTGAAATCAAGTGGTTAACCATAATTTTGCTTTACCAAAGTCGTGTATAATTTATACACATTAAAGAGCTAAAATATAAAGTAGTTAGCACTAAACCCGTAACCACTCATTCATTAATAAGCAAATTAATTACTAGATGCCTTTACAAAAATTTTAGCTCGGGATTAATTGAATTATTTAAGTAACCTCAATCAAACGTTTATTGATAATCAATGCAAAAAATGAATAACTTATTTCAATTTGCATGCCATCTATGAATAAACATTTTCAATTAAGGTTGTTATCGCAGATTCTACCAAAAAAACAATGTACTTTTATTTCCCCCCAGCTAATTGAGTCTAGTCTAGTTTGAACAAATTTTCAGACTGTCATGGAGATTCTAAAAAGAAAAAAAACTTTGAGGAAAAGGTACCTTAAAGCCAATGTAATGAGTTTTAATAAATACGTTTTGTTGAAAGACATTTCCTTTAATGGGAATAAAGTGTCTGTCTGTCATATTTGAGTAAATATTTTTTAGTTCGTATGTGATTTAAAAAAAATTAGTGAACATTTGTTCCAATATTCTGTGACTGAATAATTAAAATCAGAAGTATATTTCTTGAGAATATTTTATGACTTCTATTTAAATAAACATCACATAATTAGTATGTAAATGTAAATTTCTTTAAAAAATATTCCAAAAGATAATTAAAATTAGGCATATTCTTTTAACCATCTGGAAATTCCAAAAGTGTCACAAAGTGTAATTAAAATGACGTAAAGCTATCTTTTAAAAAGATATTTTTCTAGAAAAACCCAAGACGCTTTAATCCGTTTTATTCTGTTTTATGTATTTCAAGGAATTTCTATATATTCATGCCAAATATTTGTATTTATATAAATGCTTTTTTTCTAAGGGATATTAAAACTAAGAATTTTATGCCCCGATTTTTATGATTTTCTAATTAAGAACTAGGAAGAATATAGAATCAATGTATTTAGATTTAAGAAAATAAAATTTATATATTATTATGGATGTTGCTAAATTTTTCACAATATCAAAGTATTCTTTTTGGTTGTTTTAAATAATATCTGTACTAATTTGTAAATTTTGAAAGACTACATATATTATTATGTTAAATTTATATGTCATTTTATTACAAAATAATAGTCTAGTGATCGTATAAAATTTTAAACAGGTTAAAAAAAGCTTAAAATTCGGGAATTTTTCAAGCTATCAGCAAGAAAAAGAATAATTAATTTTATAATAATTAAAAATAAAATAAATTATTATCATAGAATGGAAATAAACTATATTTCTTTCTTCATTGGAATAATTTTATACTGAACTAAATTTGATCTAAATAATTCATATAAAATTTTCATTAAGCAACTGAAATTAAATAGTGTCAAAGTAATAAATTCAGGAAATTAGTTTTATATTAAGACTCATAAAAAGTATTTATTAAATGCACCTAAAATTTTATTGAAAACCTAAAATTTTATAATTTAAATTTATTTCAATATACATAATGCATTTTCCGTACATACAACCTGCATAAATTTTTTCTTATAGGTATTTAATTAAGCTAAGCTATGAATGGAATATTAGGACTATTCAACAGATAAAGACTGAATAAAGACGTTTATTCAAATTAGAGATTTTTAAAAGGAGTGACTAATCTGCAGAATTATAGATATATGCTTGAATCTTTACTCCTAAATGAATCGTAAATGAATACTAAAACATATTTGTATAATCTGAATACAAGTAATTTAAATAAATAAATAAATTTAAATAAATTTACTTTAATTAAATAAATTATTTTAAAAATTATATCGAATAATTTTGAATATTTATAGCATATCAAACCACATGATTATAATCTTGAGGTGTTAAACTACACAAAAGTTATCACAAACTAATATTTTCTGCAACCGGGATGGCAGGTATTTTGTATCTAATCGTCTCTATCTCTAAAATATGATATAGATAGCAAAAATGTTATATCGATAACAAATTTTCCGAAAACTCAAACTGGTGCCTACTTAAATCGCTGGTAAATAACGTTTAAGAACCTTGCATTTAGAATTTTATCGGCTATTTGTGGTTATCTTTAATCCTATATTTCGTCGAGAGCCAGTAACTTCTAGGTAGTTATCAGTTTGAGTGTTAAATATATAGACATCCGACAAGTTTAAAATTATTGTAAACGATTTCTAAGAATCTTGTTTATTATGTTGTTTAAAGACACTGACAACAAAAAAATGGTTAAAAATTTTATAAAATTTTATAAATATATTAAATATCTCAACCTCTTATGAGGCTCTAAATCTATGTGTATATAAAATATATTTTCAACAAACTTTATCTTCTTTATCTTCTTATTTCTTTTTTTTTTCATGCTTCATATGAGGCAACAAATTTAATTTATTTCTCAGTAGCAGTTATAACATAAGATTAAAAAAAGTTGTCTTAGATATTGCAGAAGTGAAAAAAGGAAAATATTGTGTGTTTCATGGTAAAATGTTATTATTTATTTTGTTTTCTATCTTTAAATATATTTCCTATATCTCTCATTACAATATTAACAATTCAAGTTAAAACCGTTTATTTTTTTATTTAAAACATATTTGTTAAGATGTTTAACACGTTTTTGTAAAAGAAGTAAAATAGATATTTCAGATAACAGATGTACACAAAAAAAACTACAAATATTTTTTAGAATAATTCATAACATGTTATTTTTTATATTCACTAGCACTATAACTATGAACATGTACTTAAAATAACATGATTCTTAAAATCGACATGATTCTTAAAAATCATCTTCATGTGTTTCATGATAAAATTATATGATTTATTATGTTTTTATCTTTAAATGCGCTATTTGGCTTAAGTTCCTTTATCCCACTCTATAATATATAGTTGCTAGCAATAACTAGATTATTAACAATTTAAAAACCAAAACCATTAATTATTTTTTATTTAAAACATATTAAGATATTTTAAAACTTTTTTTATAAAAGAAGACTTTTCAGAAAATAAATGTATAGAAGAAAACTACAAATATTTTTTAAATAGTCCATTCTTCACAAAATATGTAATATTTTTTATATATTCAATAGCAATATAACCGTTTACGTATAATTGAAAATGAAATCATTCTTAAAATCGATATGGTTCTAAAAAAACATTTTATATTTCAAGATAAAAGGATATGAGTTATTATGTTTTTTATCTTACAATGCGCTACTTGGCTACAGATCATTTATCTCACTTAATAATTTATAGTTGTCAATAATAATTACTCTATTAAGAATTTAAAAATAAAAAGTGTTTACTATTTCTTTTATTTAAACTACATTTGTCAAGATATTTTTATCTCCTTTTGTCAAAGAAGTAAAATATATATATTAGAAATTAAACGTACAGGAAAAAGCCACAAATATTTTACGAAAAGTCCATCCTTTAAAAAATAAGCAATACTTTTTATATTCACTACCAATATAACTATCTAAGTCTACTTAAAATGTCATGATTTATAAAATTGACATATATCATAAAAATAATTATTTTGAGATTCATGAGAAAATGATAATAAGATTTATTATGTTTTTTACCTTACTATGCGCTATTTGGCTTCAACACTTTTATCCCATTTAAAAATATAAAGCTGCCAATAATAATTGCACCATTAAGAAATTAAAAATCAAAATTGTTTATTATTTCTTTTATTTAAATATTATTTTTTAGGATATTATTATTCCTTTCGTTAAAATGGTAAAATAGATACTTCAGAAAATAAATGTATAGGGAAAAGTCTGAAACATTTTTCAAATAGTCCGTCCTTCAAGAAACATGCAATACTTTTTATATTCACTAGCAATATAACCATGTAAGTCTTCTTAAAATTACATGATTTATAAAACTGACATGTATCATAAAAATAATTATTTTGAAATTCATGAGAAAATTATATGATATAATATGTTAAAATTTTACAATGCGCTATTTGGATTCAATTCTTTAATCCCCCTTAAATATATAAAGTTGCCAATAATAATTACACCATTAAGAAATTAAAAATCAAAACTGTTTTATTATTTCTTTTATTTAAACTTTATTTAAGATATTTTTTACTCCTTTCATTAAAAAGGTAAAATAGATATTTTAGAAAATAAATGTAAAGGGAAAAGCAAAAATATTTTTCTAAAAGTCCATCCTTCAAAAAATATGCAATACTTTATATATTCACTTCCAATATAACCATCTAAGTGTACTTAAAATGACATAATTTATAAAATTGACATGTATCATAAAAATAAATATTTTGAGATTCATGAGAAAATTATATAACTTATTATGTTTTGTATCTTACAATGCGCTATTTGGCTTCAGTTCTTTTATCCCATTTAATAATATAAAGTTACCAATAATAATTACACCATTAATAAATTAAAAATCAAAACTGTTTATTACTTCTTTTATTTAAACTTTATTTTTAAGATATTTTTACTCCTTTCGTTAAAAAGGTAAAATAGATATTTTAGAAATAAAATGTATAGGAAAAAGCCTAAAATATTTTTCGAATACTCCGTTCTTCAAGAAACACGCAATATTTTTTTTAATTCGTTGGCAATATAACCATGTATGTCTACTTAACATGACATGATTTCTAAAACTGGCATGTATTTTAAAAATAATTATTTTGAGATTCATGAGAAATTGACATAATTTATTAGGTTTTTATCTTGCAATGTGCTATTTGGCTTCAGTTATTTTATCCCAATTAAAAATATAAAGGTGCCAATAATAATTACACCATTAAAAAATTAAAAACCAAAACTGTTTATTATTTCTTTTATTTAAATTTTTTAAAGATAATTTCACTCCTTTCTTTTAAAAGGTAAAATAGATATTTCAGAAAATAAATGTATAGGAAAAAGCCACAAATATTTTTCAAATAGTCCCTCTTTCAAGAAACATGCAATATTTTTTTTTATATTCGTTGATATTATAACCATGTATGTCTACTTAACATGACATGATTTATAAAATTGACATGTATCATAAAAATTGTTATTTTGAGAATCATGAGAAAATGATATGATATATTATGTTATTTATCTTACTATGTGCTATTTGGCTTCAGTTCTTTTATTCTACTTAATAATATAAAGTTAGCAATAATAATTACACCATTAAGAAATTGAAAATCAAAATTGTTTATTATTTCTTTTATTTAAATATTATTTTTTAATATATTTTTATTCCTTTCGTTAAAAAGGTAAAATAGATATTTCAGAAAAAAATGTATAGGGAAAAGCCTGAAACATTTTTCAAATAGTCCGTCCTTCAAGAAACATGCAATACTTTTTATATTCACTAGCAATATAACCATGTAAGTCTTCTTAAAATGACATGATTTATAAAATTGACATGTGTCATTAAAATAATTATTTTGAGATTCATCAGAAAATGATAGGTTTTATTATGTTTTTTATCTTACTATGCGCTATTTGGCTTCAACTCTTTTATCGCAATTAAAACTATAAAGCTGCCAATAATAATTGCACCATTCAGAAATTAAAAATCAAAATTTTTTATTATTTCTTTTATTTAAATATTATTTTTAGGATATTTTTATTCCTTTCGTTATAAAGGTAAAATAGATATTTCAAAAAATAAATGTATAGAGAAAAGCCTGAAATATTTTTCAAATAGTCCGTCCTTCAAGAAACATGCAATACTTTTTATATTCACTAGCAATATAACCATGTAAGTCTTCTTAAAATGACATGAATTACAAAATTGACATGGGTCATTAAAATAATTATTTTGAGATTCATCAGAAAATGATAGGGTTTATTATCTTTTTATCTTACAATGCACTATTTGGATTCAATTCTTTTATCTCACTGAATAATATAAAATTACCAATAAAAATTACACTATTAAGAAATTAAAAATCAAACATGTTTATTATTTCTTTTATTTAAACTTTTTTTAAGATTTTTTTTATTCCTTCGTTAAAAAGATAAAATAGATATTTCAGAAATAAAATGTATAGAAAAAGCCACAAATATTTTTCGAAAAGTCCGTCCTTCACAAAGTATGCAATACTTTTTATATTCACTAGCAATATAACCCTCTAAATCTACTTAAAATGACATGATTTATAAAATTGACATGTATCATAAAAGTAATTATTTTGAGATTCATGAGAAAAGGATATGGTTTATTATGTTTTGTATCTTACAATACGCTAGTTGGCTTCAGTTCTTTTATCCCACTTTATAATGTAAAATTACCAATAATAACTACACCATTAATAAATTACAAATCAAAACTGTTTATTACTTCTTTTATTTAAACTTTATTTTTTAAGATATTTTTACTCCTTTCGTTAAAAAGGTAAAAATAGATATTTTAGAAATAAAATGTATAGGAAAAAGCCTGAAATATTTTTGGAATACTCCGTTCTGCAAGAAACAAGCAATATGTTTTTTTATATTAGTTGGCAATATAACCATGTATGTCTACTTAACATGACATGATTTATAAAACTGGCATGTATCTTAAAAATAATTATTTTGAGATTCATGAGAAATTGACATGATATATTAGGTTTTTTATCTTACAATGTGCTATTTGGCTTTGGTTCTTTTATCCCAATTAAAAATATAAAGGTGCCAATAATAATTACACCATCAAAAAATTAAAAATCAAAACTGTTTACTATTTCTTTTATTTAATTTTTTTTTAAATATTTTCACTAGTTTCGTTTAAAAGGTAAAATAGATATTTCAGAAAATAAATGTATAGGAAAAAGCCAGAAATATTTTTCAAATAGCCCGTCTTTCAAGAAACATGCAATATTTTTTTTTTATATTCGTCGGTATTATAACCATGTATGTCTACTTAACATGACACAATTTATAAAATTGACATGTATCATAAAAATTGTTATTTTGAGAATCATGAGCAAATGATATCATATATATTATGTTTTTTATCTTACTATGTGCTATTTGGCTTCCGTTCTTTTATTTTACTTAATAATATAAAGTTAGCAATAATAATTACACCATTAAGAAATTAAAAATCAAAATTGTTTATTATTTCTTTTATTTAAATATTATTTTTTAATATATTTTTATTCCTTTCGTTAAAAAGGTAAAATAGATATTTCAGAAAATAAATATATAGGGAAAAGCCTAAAATATTTTTCTAATAGTCCGTCTTTCAAGAAACATGCAATACTTTTTATAATCACTAGCAATATAACCATGCAAGTCTTCTTTAAATGACATGATTTATAAAATTGACATGTGTCATTAAAATAATTATTTTGAGATTCATCAGAAAATAATAGGATTTATTATGTTTTTTTATCTTACTATGCGCTATTTGGATTCAATTCTTTTATCGCAATTAAAACTATAAAGCTGCCAATAATAATTGCACCATTAAGAAATTAAAAATCAAAATTTTTTATTATTTCTTTTATTTAAATATTATTTTTAGGATATTTTTATTCCTTTCGTTATAAAGGTAAAATAGATATTTCAAAAAATAAATGTATAGAGAAAAGCCTGAAATATTTTTCAAATAGTCCGTCCTTCAAGAAACATGCAATACTTTTTATATTCACTAGCAATATAATTATGTAAGTCTTCTTAAAATGACATGAATTACAAAATTGACATGGGTCATTAAAATAATTATTTTGAGATTCATCAGAAAATGATAGGGTTTATTATTTTTTTATCTTACAATGCACTATTTCGATTCAATTCTTTTATCTCACTGAATAATATAAAATTACCAATAATAATTACACTATTAAGAAATTACAAATAAAAACTGTTTATTATTTCTTTTATTTAAATTTATTTAAAGATGTTTTCATTCCTTCGTTTAAAAGGTAAAATAGATATTTCAGAAAGTAAATGTATAGGAAAAAGTCAAAAATATTTTTCGAAATGTCTGTCCTTTACAAAATATGCTATAATATTTATATTCACTAGCAATATAACCATCTAAGTCTACTTAAAATGACATGATTTATAAAAATGACATGTATAAAAAAATTAATTATTATGATATTCATGAGAAAATGATATGATTTATTATGTTTTTATCTTACAATGTGTAATTTGGCTTCAATTCTTTTATCCCACTTAATAATGTAAAGTTACCAATAATAACTACACCATTAATAAATTAAAATCAAAACTGTTTATTACTTCTTTTATTTAAACTTTATTTTTTTAAGATATTTTTACTCCTTTCGTTAAAAAGGTAAAAATAGATATTTTAGAAATAAAATGTATAGGAAAAAGCCTGAAATATTTTTGGAATACTCCGTTCTGCAAGAAACAAGCAATATGTTTTTTTATATTAGTTGGCAATATAACCATGTATGTCTACTTAACATGACATGATTTATAAAACTGGCATGTATCTTAAAAATAATTATTTTGAGATTCATGAGAAATTGACATGATATATTAGGTTTTTTATCTTACAATGTGCTATTTGGCTTTGGTTCTTTTATCCCAATTAAAAATATAAAGGTGCCAATAATAATTACACCATCAAAAAATTAAAAATCAAAACTGTTTACTATTTCTTTTATTTAATTTTTTTTTAAATATTTTCACTAGTTTCGTTTAAAAGGTAAAATAGATATTTCAGAAAATAAATGTATAGGAAAAAGCCAGAAATATTTTTCAAATAGCCCGTCTTTCAAGAAACATGCAATATTTTTTTTTTATATTCGTCGGTATTATAACCATGTATGTCTACTTAACATGACACAATTTATAAAATTGACATGTATCATAAAAATTGTTATTTTGAGAATCATGAGCAAATGATATCATATATATTATGTTTTTTATCTTACTATGTGCTATTTGGCTTCCGTTCTTTTATTTTACTTAATAATATAAAGTTAGCAATAATAATTACACCATTAAGAAATTAAAAATCAAAATTGTTTATTATTTCTTTTATTTAAATATTATTTTTTAATATATTTTTATTCCTTTCGTTAAAAAGGTAAAATAGATATTTCAGAAAATAAATATATAGGGAAAAGCCTAAAATATTTTTCTAATAGTCCGTCTTTCAAGAAACATGCAATACTTTTTATAATCACTAGCAATATAACCATGCAAGTCTTCTTTAAATGACATGATTTATAAAATTGACATGTGTCATTAAAATAATTATTTTGAGATTCATCAGAAAATAATAGGATTTATTATGTTTTTTTATCTTACTATGCGCTATTTGGATTCAATTCTTTTATCTCACTGAATAATATAAAATTACCAGTAATAATTACACCATTAAGAAATTAAAAATCCAACCTGTTTATTATTTCTTTTATTTAAACTTTATTTTTTAAGATATTTTTTATTTCTTTCGTTAAAAAGGTAAAATAATATTTCAGAAAATAAATGTGTAGAAAAAGCCACAAATATTTTTCGAAAAGTCTGTCCTTCACAAAGTATGCAATACTTTTTATATTCACTAACAATATAACCCTCTAAGTCTGCTTAAAATGACATGATTTATAAAATTGACTTGTATCATAAAAATAATTATTTTGAAATTAATGAGAAAATGATATGGTTTATTATGTTTTGTATCTTACAATGCGCTATTTGGCTTCAGTTCTTTTATCCCACTTAATAATATAAAGTTACCAATAAAAATTACACCATTAATAAATTAAAAATCAAAACTGTTTATTACTTCTTTTTTTTTAAACTTTATTGTCAAGATATTTTTCACTCCTATCGTTACAAAGGTGTAATAGATATTTCAGAAAAACAATAGGAAAAAAACAGAATTAGTTTTCGTATAGTCCGTCCTTGAAGAAACATGCAATATTTGTTTATATTCGTTGGGGCAATATAACCATGTACGTCTACTTGAAATGACATGATTTATAAAACTGGCATGTATCTTAAAAATAAGTATTTTGAGATGAGAAATTGATATGATTTATTATGTTTTTTATTTTGGCTTCAGTTCTTTTATCCCATTTAATAATATAAAGTTACCAATAATAATTACATCATTAATAAATTAAAAATCAAAACTCTTTATTATTTCTTTTAATTAAACTTTATTTTTTTAAGATACTTTTTACTCCTTTCGTTAAAAAGATAAAATAGCTATTTCAGAAAATAAACGTATAGGAAAAAAACAGAATTAGTTTTCGTATAGCCCGTCCTTCAAGAAACATGAAATATTTTTTTTTTATATTTGTTGGTATTATAATCATGTTCGTCTACTTAAAATGGCATGATTTATAAAACTGACATGTATCATAAAAATAATTATTTTGAGATTCATGAAAAATTGATATGATTTATTATGTCTTTATCTTACAATGCGCTATTTGGCTTCAGTTCTTTTATCCCACTTAAAAATATAAAGTTGACAATATTAATTACATCATTAAAAAATTAAAAATCAAAACTGTTTATTATTTCTTTTATTTAAACTTTATTTTATAAGATATTTTTCACTCCTATCGTTACAAAGGTAAAATAGATATTTCAGAAAATAAATGTATAGAAAAAAGCCACAAAGATTTTTCGAATTCTCTGTCCACGAAATATGCAATATTTTCTATATTCGCTGGCAATATAACCATGTACATGTACTTAAAATGATATTATTCTAAAAATCGATAGTTCCGAAAAAGATTATTTTCATGCATTTTAGAATCTTGGATTACATATCTAGAAAATGGATTTATATTTCAATAGAATTCTAAATCACAATGAAGCATCTCAAATCCATTCATTCACTAAAATGTAAATTAAACGATGAATCTCTCGACACAAATGCAAATGAAAAGAATGCAAAATATTTATGACATACATACTTTGATACATTTTACTCCTATAAATTTTCTCTGTTAAGTTCATGAGTCAAAGTACTTCAAAAGAATTATAATTCTTCCCCATATTAGTCATTTTCAATGAGGCTCCTTATTTTGATTAATTCCCATGAATTTTAAATCCTTCTATTTTTCTATTTGTGTAGGAAGAGCGTAGATATTATTTATATCCGCAATGTATTTTTTACTGTTGTTGTTTTCTCAACCGAGCAAATAAAAAAAAGTTTATGTTTGCACTGGAATTCCTCCAAATTTTTATCTTTGCTTTCTCTCTATTAGCATTTATAAAACCATTTGAAATCTTTTCATTTGAAATTAATTACGTCGTGAGTAGGAAAACATAATTACGGAGGCGTACTACACTACTCAATTACACAGTCATTAGAGAAATATGGTATTTAAAGAAATTAATCATGCATTACGTTTTAATCTATTTTTTTTACCCTCGTGGTAGCAGAAATTAGAAGAAAATTATCCTATTCTCTAGAGATTCGACCTTAAATAAATATTTTTTTTTTCCAAAACTAGTCATTTGCATACGTCTTTACTCATTTAGCTATCGAATAATGCAACTTTGATTGCTAAAAGAAAACAATTTGAAATAGAAATGAATGCATTTTTCTTTTTGCTCAGATCGTTGCAAAACATACATGTATTCAATATGTGATCTGCTTTTTTTGAACTTTTGTTTAGTTTTGGAAAGAACTTGTGTAACAAGTTTTTCTGTGAAGATTAGTTTTCCTTTAATTGCAAAATATATATTTAATCATAAGCTGACTATTTTTATATTTTTGTTTACAGACATTTATTTGTAATTATTCCCAAACAAAACCTCCCTATTTCGGATATTTATTTATATTCAAAATTAAAGTATATGTAAATCTGCTCTTATTCAAGAAACTCCTTTTGCAACATAAGAGAAACAGCAAAAATGTATAAATATTAAATAAGTTTTTAAAGTTGAGAACCAAATGACAGTTGAAATATTACAAATTGTTTGAAAGAATTGTTTACAGTGTTTAATACCTACATAAGAGTATAAAAACTCCGTAAATTTCTAATATATACTGAATTGTTCATATTTACAAAATTCAGCTATACAATCGTAATTTGTAATTAATGAGTGAAAAGAAGCATGCAATACAGATCGAAAACTAAAGGAATTAATGGTAAAGATGATTTTAAAATATATTTTTATGTACACCGTCAAAAGATATACAGTCTTCTAAATAACTATCAGAGCTAAAATTCCTAAAATATATATCCCCATTGCAGGGTTGAAAACGTTATTTGAGTGAATGAATGATAATATCAATCAAAACTGTTAGAGAGTTAAAAATATGTTTCGAAATTGAAGGTGTTTGTATATAAATTTTTGCTACATGTAGTCTCAAAATAGGATTATAGAATCTCATTGTAAAACTAATAAACGAAATTGTTAATTCTTATAGAACTGCAATAATCAATAATATTTGGATTTATTATCTGAAAAGCAGCAAGGAATACTATTATTTAATTAAAACGATTAATATAATTAAGATGCAATATATATTTTAAAGTATTCAATATATGGCTAAACCATCTTCAAGATCTGAAGTCTAAGAAGTGAAATATCCTTGAGTTATATACTTTGCGATATTATAGAAATGGATGTGTGTATTTTTTTCAACCATGAACTCAAACCAATGGTCCCTAAAATCTGAAGACCCTGATCAAGCGTACGATTCTTAAATTCTACTCTGAGCTACCGAGAAATATTACTATAGAAGTAAGAATGTTTTTTTTTCAAATTAATATCATAAACAAATTTTTTCTAAATATAAAATAAAATTTAATAAACTTTTATAGAGGAAAAATAATTGAAATTGTATCGTACATAAGAAAAGCATCGAAGTGTCCTTAGTAATTAATTAGATATGTAAGAACAGATTTTTAATCACACTAATAAGTTTCAATGAAAAATATGCCACACTTTTTTCACCTTCAACACACTTCCTTGCACAATTTAAGAAAAGATTAAATCGGGAAAAATTTCAGTGTTCATATTTCAATTCAAATACTCATTTTGACCGTGATCGTTTGATTTTGGAAAGATTCACTACTTATATATGTATATACAGAGAAACTTTCCTTGCACAATTTAAGAAAAGATTAATTCAGAAAAATTTCAGTGTTCAGATTTAGATAGGAATACTCGTTTTGTCAATTATTGTTTGATTTTGGAAAGATTCTCTATTTATGTCTGTATATACAGGGAAACTTTAATTTTAAAACTTTAACTTTTCCTTTCGATCATTCTTCAACTTTAGTACTTTGAGCTTAATGTCTGTATGTACTTGCGTATCTCGTATAATTGAAAAAATGTTAGCAGTAAAATATCTCATTTAGTAATATTTTAAGGTCTGGTGTACATCCCCTCCTTGTTTTTCAATATGCACCCTATATAGCGAGTATAATATAATGTACAATAACAGTGTAGGCCATATTCCAAAAAACAATTAGAAAATGAAATTTGAAATTAATGTTTATAAATAAGTATATTGTATAGTTGTGTAGTTTCATTTTTGATAGTAATCCATATTCTGTCTAGCGACACTCCTCGATATAATGACCATGAATGTTAACAATCTATGGCAATGTAAATCAATATATCGAAGTTTTCGTTTGCTGTTGCAACAAGTAGTTTAAGCAATGATATTGAAGTTAATTTTTAGAAAACTAATATTAATACTAAGGGTCTGCACCTGGTGGCAGTACTTGAATTCTTCTTTCTTGAATTAAAGGTAATTTTAAGAGAAAAATATTAATGCTGAGGATTTCCACCTCATGACAGTACTTGAATTCTTCTTAAACGACCCTCCTCTTTTGAGAAATGAAACCAACTTTGATACTTAAAGAGAACGTGCAACAATAAATTTAAAGACACATCAAAATACACAAAAAATTATTTCCAGATTTTTCTTAAGTTATTAATCAGTCAGTTTGTTTCTGCACTTGTTTTCTTTTTATATTTATGTGTTTTTTATCTATACTTTTATAATTCAGCACTGGCAAAAGATAGCTTACATAGATCTGTAGAATTAAACATTGCTTTCAATTTTAACCAACAAAATTGGTTTATTATCGTTACAAAAATCTGTTTAAGGCTGAAAAGAGCAGTTCCAGTGTGATCAACCTGAAAGTGAATACATCTTTTCTGAAGCCTATATATATATATATATATATATATATATATATATATATATATATATATATATATATATATATATATATATATATATATATATATATATATATATATATATATATATATATATATATATATAAATATATATATATATATATATATATATATATATATATAATATATATATATATATATATATATATATATATATATATATATATATATATATATATATATATATATATATATATATATATATATATATATATATATATATATATATATATATATATATATATATATATATATCCATTTGGGACAAATATATGTTTAATTTTATTGTTTAAAATCGTTTATTTTTATATTTACACTGACTACTTGTCTACTTTTATATTTACACTGAGTCACTTGACTGACTTTTGAGACTTGAGTTATTTAGTGTACATATTTTAGATATTTTAGATATTTAGAAAATATTTTAGGATAATGTGCAACACATTTTATTTATTTAGTAAAGTATATTTTATAACGCAACTACTCATTGTGATTCTAATGTGATTTAAATTAAAAATAAAATTTGTAGGGACTGAATATTGGCTGAATGAAAGCCTTTCCATAATAATGGGATATAAATATCTTAAATTTTTCAATCTTGCTTTTAGAAAAAATACCAAATACTCTTTTCATTCCACAAAAATAAAGAATGTTTTCACAGAACCAAAAAAAATTTCAAAACGATAAAAAGTCCTTAGACCATAAAAAGCGAAAGAAACATTTCCTAAAACAACATCATTTCACTTAAAGTCATATCTTTATATATTTCCTTATCTTAATTGTGTCACAATAACTCTTCATAGCAAAGCTTTATTCGACAGCGATATAAATAATTATTTCATCTGTAACAACAAAATGACTTTTACTGAACTTTCAAAACAAAAAGCAGTGGTTTGAGAAAAAAGAAAAAGCTAAAAGTTTTTATTTTCGGTCGGAAATAAATTTTCCTTAGAAAGTAAAACTCAGTTTTTTAAGTTTCCTTTTAATAAAAATTTCAAGGAAGGGGAAGAAGAACGATACATTAAAAATTTTACGCCGCAAAGGAGATAGTTAACTCATATTCACTTCGATTCCTTTTGTACTTTGTATCTTCTGACAAAAAAAAACCTTTTAACCATCTGATTCATTTTTATTAAGGAAAACTTATCCATAAAAACACAGTTAAAACAATACAGAAGAATTGTTTTACCAATGAATGTTTCATTTTAAAAATAGTCTCTCTTTGTAGTATAAATAACGTAACAGTAAAATTTGTCTCAAACTATTTTGATAGCACTTGTTTTAAAACAACAATTTACAATAAGAAAGTTTTCCATTTATTTCTTTCACGCTTGACTAATTTTATCAGGTTTAATAACAATAAAGTTTGCTTTACAGCCTCAAACTTTACAATTAAGGGCACGGTTTTAATTACTGAGTAACATAAAAATGAAATAAAAAGTTTAACTTCATTTCACATTTTAGTGGAATGGTTGAATTACATTATTTTTATTATTTATCATATCAAGTCGGATTTAACCATAATTTTGAAGATTTACAGGTACTTTACTGAAAATTAAACTAAAATATATCAGTTAGATTTACATAAAAATACTAATATTTGACTTCAATTAAATAAATGCAGGCTGAGATATAAAGCAACGAACATTACTACATTATACATAAATGGCAATTTGGTTGTCATTTTAACCCGTTTCCGTCCAGTGTCCTATTTATAGGATAGTTCATTTTCCCCATTATAAATATAGCTATTCAACGTTTTGTCTATTATTTTTCTACCCCTGAAGAGTAATAGTTTCACCCTACTTACTTAAACCGGTTTGGACCGGATTGAAGCATATTTCAGCGAGCTGCAAGCACATAAACTTCGCCATTTTCATGATGTTTTCTTGATGAATTTCATTGTAATCGTTCGAAAACGTTTTAAAGGTAAGTTTAAATATTTTTTCAGAATTTATATTTATGATATTCTATTAACAGATATCTTATAACGTTTTAAAATTATTTTTACTTTTATTAGTTTTAATTACAAATTTAAACTACTGTCCTAAAAATAGGACGCTGGGCAGATTCGTTAAATTTTCTGAAATTTAGTTTATTTCATAGGTGCTCAAGATGTCGCGGAAAAAAGGTTCTTAAAACTTGCGAGGAAGCTATAGAATATCTATTTTCAGAGGAGGAGTCCGAAATGATTGCTTTGCCACCTGAAGGGGATGAATTAACGAATGAAGAAGGTTTTGATGAAACTGAAACTCTTGATACATCTGTAAGAGACGTTGCAAAATTTTGAGTTGTAATGAGTTGTAAATGCCAGTTACTGATCCAAAGAGTCACACAGTTTATTTTGATAATTTTTTAATTCCTATAAATTGTTAGTTGATCTTAGAAAGAGGGGGATTTCTAGCAACATGAACTATAAGAAGTAACGGAATACAGCATTATCCCCTTGAAATTGGTTCTACTTTTAAAAGCGATTTCACATTATTTCTACTTTGATGTGGAAAAAAATTACTGTGGTAAAGTGGAATGATAACAAATGAGTTACACTTGCGACAAATTTTGATATAATTGAGCCACTAATATCTGTTTCAAGGTCTGAAAAATAAAAAGGTGAAATAAATAAAATTGAACTGCCATGTCTCGTAAATAATTATAACAAAAACATGGGTGGTATAGATTCTTATGATCAGCTTTTAGAGAAACATACCATACAAATCTGTGGAAAAAATGCTATTCACCAACTTTTACCAGAATTGTAAACATGGCTGACCCGAATTGTAAATACTTGATTTATTTACAACTTGTTAAATGCAGAGAAAAAGAGTATCAAAGAAATAAGGAGACATATTGCAATAGCCTACCTAAAAAAAGAAAACAAAAACAAATCGATTGACCAAGTTATAAAATTTAATCTCAAGTGAAAGAAATAGACACTGGTAGACTTGATGGAGTTAACCATATAATTGGTAAAAGAGAAAAACAAAGAAGATGTCAAATGTAAAATTGTTCGGAAAAACCTCTTACATTTTGCATGAAATGTAATGTAACTCTATGTACAAAATGTTTTCCAAATTACCATAAATAGTGTGAATATGTTTAAACTTAATAAAAAATGTCCAATTTATTTTTGTTTCATTTTATTTTGCATTAAATATTAAAGTTCAATTGTTTCGGAACAGGAACGTAATCGAATAACTAAAAACAAAGGAAAAGTACTAAGTGTTCAAAAACTTCCATATCCTCCTAGCGTCCTATTTAGAGGACAGTAATTATCTCTGATCCAAAATTAATGGTGTAGAGTTTAATTGCATATTATATTTCACTTAAGTGTTTAGAACATAATTTTAAAATTTTTAACAAAATTTGAATTTTAAATTAATTTGGGCGTTAACGAGTTAATAGATACCCAGCTGTATTACGCTATATATAGTAAATTCCTTACCTATTAAGAGACAATTGCTCGTATGGAGATCCTCTTTTAAAAAGTCTCTCATTTACTTCATTTCAACCATTATAACAAGAGAATATATGATCTGGTCGAAGGTCGGTTTGTAAACAATTTCTGCAGAGCTTCATGAGTTAAATATTCATCTCACCTGAAGTGGAGAGTTTTCAAGCTGTCGATTATCAATCAGTTTTTCTTTCATTTTTAGACGTTGAGTTAAAAGGTCTGGTATTTCAATCCTGTGGTCTCATCTGCTGATTCTACAATAGAGTTTATGTCACAAAGCGAGACAGGATGTGAAAAATCTTCATTTACTTGTCTCTTTTCTTTGTCTAACGCTTTCTGGCGAAATGTTTATTTATCTTATGTGTTTGTAAGTCTAACGGCATCTATAAATTTCTTAATTCTCGATACATAAAATTATATATTCTAAAAAATGTTAGAAAGTGGTTTAAAAATGTTTGTCATCTAAAAATGTTTTGTAATGAAGCATAAAACTAAACATAATCCTTCTATAATAATGACTTTTATCTTGATTAATATTGCACTGAAAGAAAAATTACAGTAAATATTTTCCAATTTTTGTATGTATATAGCCTTCTCTTAGAAATCATTAAAATGCAAATAAATAAAAGTTAACTAAAAATTTTCGATACAAAAAGTATAAAACAAAGATTATTACTACATTATAAATAAATATTCATTTAATTTGAAGTAAGTTTAGCATCAACTCTTATTCTGTAAATTCTGGAGACTTCAATACAACAAGGAAAAAAAAGGAGTGACTTAAAATATTATTTTATCAAATCAAACTAATATTCTACAGTGCAGCTTAAAATTAAAATAGTATTTCTCTAATATTGGCTTCAAAGTTCAATAAATATCAAAACTGAACTAGAAATTACTGAAAATAGTTTTTTGTTTTTATCTGCATTATAATCGACATTAAAAAGGGGTTTTATAAATTATTAGTTTAGATTTTTGTATTTTTCTACACATATAAATTAAATCGATAGCAAAATAATCAAGTTAAAACTTTAAATCAACTACGATTTTTAAATAACTAATTGATTTTATAAAAATTTGTTAATTTTTAAAATAATTCTTGCAGATTATATTTTTATAATTCGCTATAGAATTTTTAACTCAAATTTCCCTAATATACAATTAAATAAATTTCGATAAGTGTTTTAAATTTTCAGTTTAAATTATATTAATAAAAATAAATTTGACTTAAGGACTACCAAAATTTGATAAAAATTCAGATAAATACAGGAATAAAAATCTTTATGAATTAATTATTCAAACTCCTGATAAAATAAGGCTCAAATAAGTTCAAAAGATACATTTTTTATAATAATAAGACAAAATTCAAAGATAATAAATAATATTATTAAACCATTTTTAAAATTAACAATATATTTTTATTTGAATACTTTAAAAAGGTACCTTTTCTTAAATATTCTTAAATGGAATTGTTTAGATATATTTCAATGAATATGTGTACAAAGTTTAATAACTTTAAGTTAATGATATCCAAAATCGTTATCTAAATCCACGTTCCCTTAACAACTTTTGAAATGCCATAAAAACCAACTCATTTTGTTTTTAAAAACCTTCAAAACTGCTTACTGTACCGTTTTTACAAATAATTATTCATTAAAATGTAACAAAAGTAATGAAAGCGTATCAGTATGATACACACACAAACAAGTTCACAGAACTAATTATAGACCACGATGTACAAAAAATTTGAAAATGTGCGTTTAGAAAACCTATTTGTTTGCAATTTACTATCCTCCTTTCTCCCATTTCACTCCTATTTGCAAGGTTCTATGTGAAAAATTAAAATATATATTTGTTTTCTAAAAGACTTTGTAAAAAATCTCCACATTAAAAACAAATTTCATTTTAATGAAGTTTTTTAATGCTGCCCATTGGTGCTTTTCTTGTTAGCAAATTGAATATATTAGTAAAAAAATACAATAAATGCTTGATCTTTGGAAGTGAATTTATGCATGAAGTACTTATGAAATTGCTTTTATAATTAAAAAAAATTAAAAACATAAAATTTTGCTTAAAACTGTAGTATCATTAACTTTCATAATTGCAAAAAATGCTTCTGACTACATTTGACTAACTTTCATTTTAATGTTTACGATGCTTTCACTTATTTTGATTAATTATGAAATCATTTTGTAATTAATCATTATTTTGTAAGTTTTTATTCACATTTAAAAGATATTTTATACATTTTTTGATAGGGCGGAATAATGAGGATTGAAAAAATAATGTAATGGCAGAATATTAAAATTAAAATATTTAAGATTGCTTCTAAAATACCTCACGGATCCTTGATTTACATTAAACGCAAACATTGTAAAAGAGAAGTTAAATGGCATGACAATATAATTTAAGAAATAATATACTTAAATGATGCTTAAATTGTTATATAATATAATGTTCATTCCCATTAAAGTTCGGAATAAAGCTTCAGCTAATTGGGATTTCAAGATAGAAAGTAATTAAAAATGTATGCTAGAAACAGCATAAGGAACATTCTTATTATATTGGTATAAAGAGCATCAATAAAAATATCAATTTCGTGTAGTCCTTTTATACTATTAACATATCCATTGTCATTTTCTACAATCAAATTGTTATCATTTATACCACTAGCAATTAAGGTAATTCTGTAATAAAAATAATGGTTAATTATTCAGTTTGCGTTGCTTAAAGACGTGTATTTGGAATGGAGTATTGTTTATTAAATTTTACTTGATAAATTTACTAATTAGTTTCATATTTTTTGTTTAAAATAAACCACTGAAAGATACAGTTAAAGATTAACATAAAATGTGTTAAAGCTGAAACACAGAGAGTGATTTTTGCCATAAAGGAAACGGTTATTGCAGAATGGGTAGATTTTGAAATGACCATCAAAATTGTATAAATTTACTAATTAGTTTCATATTTTTTGTTTGAAGTAAACCACTGAAAGATGCAGGTAAAGATTAACATAAAATGTGTTAAAGCTGAAACACAGAGAGTGATTCTTGCCATAAGGGAAACGGTTATTGTAGAATGGGTAGATCTTGAAATGACCATCAAAATTGTATAAATTTAGTTCATATATTTTGTTTAAATTAAGTCACTGAAATAGATGCCAAACTAAAGAACAGTTTTGTGAGTTCAGAAATAGAAAATAAAGATAAAGATTAAGGGAAAATGTGGTAAAGCTGAAGCACAGAGATTGATTCTTGTAATAATGGAAACAATAAGTGTAGAATGGGTAGATTGATTTGAAAGGACCATAAACATTGTATAACTTTTGTATTTTTTAAATACTGAAGCTAAAATATGACGAACTATGACAGATTTATTGGTTAGAGCAAAAGTCTAAGTAGTTTTTATATAAAAATTGTTTACCATATATATGAAACATTTTACAACTATTTTAATCAGAAAAAAAAATGTGCAATTTTCAGTATGCAATATTTTTACGGGTAACTTTGGAGGAAGTGCAAATGTAAATAAATAAATGTATGTATAGTGAAATAAACTGAAATAGAAAAGACATAAATCTTTTAAAATAGATAGAATATAATAATCCATCAAAAAAAAATAATCATAATGAATATAAATTAATTATCACTCAGTTGGATATTCCGTACACATTTAAATCATTAGTGAAGATGAAACTTCCAATTAGACAGTTCGATAAATGTATGTTGTTTCTATATTGAAATTGAAGGTTTCTATAGCAATAAATGAATAAACACACACACACACACACACACACACACACACATATATATATATATATATATATATATATATATATATATATATGAAGGAAACACATAAGGTGTCTTCGAAGGTGTGACTAGCTTAAAAAGAAATAGCTACCAGAAAAACTTCAAAGGCATTTATTAAGATTTTAGGAACAAAGCGAGATAGTTACTAGAAAAATCTTAATGGATAAACATCAGCAAGCTGTCTGAGCAAAATAAAACTGCATTCAGCTGAGGTTCTAAAGGAAGCACAATGAAGATGCTGCCGGGAAGCAAAACAAGGCCGTGGCTGGAGCGGGCGCTGCTACATTGTCTGGCTGGAACTGCTTGCTCTATCCCAGCTACGGTGGGCCTAAATAGGGCGGCAGGCATCATAGGCTCATACGCCGCCGCTGATGGCAGAATGTAATTACCATACGCCTCGCAGCTTCTTCAAAGGCTGGATTATCATAAATCCGGGTATCTTCTTCCCAGGTACCTCATATATATATATATATATATATATATATATATATATATATATATATATATATATATATATATATATATATATATATATATATATATATATAATATATATATATATATATATATATATATATATATATATATATATATATATATATATATATATATATATATATATATATATATATATTATATATATATATATATATATATATATATATATATATATATATATATATATATATATATATATATATATATAATATATATATATATATATATATATATATATATATATATATATATATATATATATATATAATATATATATATATATATATATATATATATATATATATATATATATATATATATATATATATATATATATATATATATATATATATATATATATATATATATATATATATGTATATATATATATATATATATATGTATATATATATTTGTATGTATATATTTGCTGTTGCATGTAGGCAGGTGTGGATTAGTTTGGTTTCATTTGGAGAGCTACGGTCTAGTGTTTTTATACACAAAGGCTAATGAGACTAGACTCTGCCAATTAAAATCGATTCCGAGTGTCTACGAACATTCAATCCATACGTAGGACAATAACCGCCAACTTATGATAAAGAAGAGCAGGACTGTACCATTCAGCCATCTTTCGGCCTAGGCTGAAACGAAATCATAAAGAGTGCTAAAAATGCCCCAAAATTGTATGCAATATAATCATATTCGTCTAACTCAAAGACGAGAGATTGAATATAAACTTGGGAACATTAACTTTATTAATCTCAAGTTTCTAGCAGTTCTCGATAAATGCAAGTAATAGTGTCAAATTTTAATATTTACTACAAAATCTGTGGAACACAACTCTGATTTTCTAACCATAAAATTATCTGTACAGTGATGCCGTCTAAACTTTCATAGCCAAGCATAATACAGTTATCAAAAAATGAACATCTAACATTGGGTTGTTATTATGCTACTAGCAATACCTACGAACACGAAGGGTAACTTGCTTCCAGTAATTATATCGGCAAGACCTTCATCTCACGATAATATGAAAGCAGTGTTTTATAGCTTTCCAAAAATAAACTGTTAGATTCACTGTAAACCTTATATTTTTGCTCCCCTAAGTCAAATACTAGACGAATAAAAGTTCTTTCACTTTACTGGAACGAAAACTGCGAACTATCTTTTATACGTAATTTTCTGGCATCGTAATATATATGAAATGATTTGAGAGTTTAAAAGAATCGTCAGCCAACATATTTCTAAACATTTATTGATAACAAGTTTTTGGTGAACAGTATCTGTAGAGACACAGAGATCGTACTTCATTTGTCTGGATAACAAATTGTTATTTAAAAGACAACAGAGGATTCCAAAAGTTCGTCAATTTAGTTATCATATTGGATGGTGAAACCTATTCATCATTTATTGAAAATGTTTCTTTTCTCAAAATCAGTTTGATTTGACTTATCAGGAATTGTATGTAATAAAAGAAGGTTGTATATTAGTTGTAATTATATGCATAAAAACGTAAAATTCCCATTTAGCTTGAAATAGAATTCAAAGAAAATTTTACTTGAAGTATTTGAAGAGATTTTGTATATATGTGTGATATGTTTTTGAAGAAATAATACGTTTCGAATTTTTTGATGATGAGATTCTTGTCAAACAAAACGTGTAAAAAAATTTTCAAACATGTTTTCCAAAGCATTTAAATAAAAATATTCAAATAATTGGGACTTCAAGTGTTTCCACTTTGATTTAAAGTAAATAAAGGAATGTACACTTCAAGAACTGCATACCTATGGGTTAAAAAGTTTTAATTGATTTAAAATATCGTTTGAATGTATTACTAGTTATCTTGCAAATTCTTTTAATGATCCTCAAAATGTCGTAACAATATTCAGTAACCTTTTAGAGTCAATCATATCGCAGGCAGATTATAAAGCTTTTGGAGGAATTAAGGTATATTATACCACACCATGAAGATCAAATCAATACCTATTTCAAGTCATAAATGCTATTGAGACATTTTCTATTTTGATCAGTTCATTTACTGTCAAAAAACTATGCAGCTATTTAACAAAGATTAATAGTCTAAACCTTTTGTGGTTACGTCATACTAAGCATAGTTTTAGTCGTTTTAGCTCTATGTTAATTTTAAATTTAAAACTGAATTAATAAAAACGTAAATTTTGTAAATTTAACTAATTTATTTCGTTTTCTTTTCTTATTTTTGGGTACGTGATATTATTACTTGTTACTTACTATCCTAAAACCGAGGGGGTGGACTTAAAATTATACAAAATATTTTTTACTTACTAATAAAGATATGTATTTGTGTACGCATATGTGAGAAAGTATGAGCGTGTATACTACTACTATTTTTTACTTTACTACATTATATTTTCTTAATTTATAATATATTCGCTGATTAGAAAATATTCCACGTATGATAAGCACCTATAGTTTTTTTAGAATAATTTTTGCTTTTTCAATAAACAAAAGTGCGCATTAAAAACTAGTAAATTTAGTAGTTACTAGGTTTAAAATTCTTTCTTACTATGAAATGACTATTATACCAAGCTTCTCTAACATAAAAACTTGTATATATGATGGGATTCTTCCAAACTTCTCCAACATAAAATCTGTATATATGATGGGCATGCTAAAAATAAAATATTTTTTTATCCCCTATTAAGTTGGAGCTTTCGTATATCTTGGATAGTTTCGAATTCCTCCATAATCAACTAACTAATAATAAGCTGATGCACTGAAACTTTTATATTGAAAACAGAACTTACATTTAAAAAGTAATTCAAATTTAATAAATACTTTAAAATTCATAAACTGTAAATATTTTTCCACTCTAATTTAAATTTATTATTTGGAAAAATCTCCTCCCGATACAATTTTACCTAAAGAATTTTCTAACAGAAAACGAAAGCAAAAACTGCACATTTCAAAAGTCATTAAAGAAGTTTACATTTTAAAAAGAGTTTTCGGGATAACATAACGTCTCGTTCTCTTATTCACAGAAGAAAGAAAACATCTGGGTAAATCGAGTAACAGGAAGAAAGCTGAATGAAATATGTGCTAAACGTAAAAAAAAATACCTCATAAAGGTAATGCAGTTTTCCACTAGATTCATTCTAAAAATATCTTTTTTGGAGTTGATTTAAAAGTTATAGGAATATCTCAAAATTAGTTCTTTTCTACGTAAATATAAATCATTCTTTTAAAGCTCTCTCCATCTTACACAACTCAGTGCACGTTCTTTCACAAGTTTTATGTTTAATTCTCTTTTAGTTACTTCTTAAAGAAATTACTCCCCGTTGGTTTAGAACCCAACTGAGAATAATTGAGTGAATATGAAAGAAGAGATTATAGAAAATGTTTTAAAATCTAATTATCTGAAGCTAAAAAGTAGAAGGAAGTGTAGAATAAGGAACATTTTTTTCACTAGAATATATTTTAATGGGATAACAGTATAGAAGTTTAAATCTTTTCTTCGTGTTATAAGTGAAAATATGCTTAAAATTACTTAAAAGAAATCCTAAAATTTAAACAGAGTAAACATGGGATGTTATTTAACTTTTAAATAGACTTAAGGGAGATTAGAAATAAGTTCTCGCAAGATTTCTGCTATGTATTACTATTCAGTGTAACTTAACAAGTAATAAAAATATGCGAAATGTAAAAAGAATGTAATAATCATCATGGCCTTGTTTTTCAAATGCAAAGCACATACATTTTTAACATTTTTTCATAGCATTCGTTGATTTGTGGCCCTATTTATCACGAGAACACCCCATCGGTAGAGCAATATCGCTCCCTATAAGGAAATACATACAAATATAACCAATTCTTACTCTACAAATATCTTTTTTGGAGGTGATTAAAAACTTATCGGAATATTTAAAAATTAGTTATTTTCTGCTTAAACATAAATCATTATTTTAAAGCTCTCTTCATCTTACACAGCTCAGTGCACGTTCTTCAACAGGTTCTATGTTTAATTCACTTTTAGTTGCTTCTTAACGAAATTAGTCTCCGTTGGTTTAGAACCCAACTGAGAATTATTGAGTGAATATGAAAGAAGATATTATAGAAAATGTTTTAAAATCTAATTATCTGAAGCTAAAAAGTAGAAGGAAATGTAGAATAGGGAACATTTTTTTTCACTAGAATATATTTTAATGGGATAACAGCATAGAAGTTTTAAATCTTTTCTTCGTGTTATGTTGTGTAAGTGAAAATATACTTAAAATTACTTAGAATAAATCCTAAAATATAAACAGAGTAAACATGATATGTTATTTAACTTTTAAATAGATTTAAGGAAGATTAGAAAGAAGTTATCGCAGGAATGTTGCTATGTATTACTATTGAATGTAACTTAACAAGTAATAAAAAATGCGAAATGTAAAAAGAATGTAATAATCATCCTGGAGTTGTTTTCCAAATGCAAAACACCTGCGTTTATAGCATTTTTTCATACCATTCGTTGATTTGTGTCCCTATTTATCACAAGAATACCACATCGGTAAAGTAACATCTTCCTATAAGGACATATATACAAATATAACCAATTCCTACTCTAAAATTATCTTTTTTGGAGTTGATTTAAAAGTTATAGGAATATCTAAAAATTAGTTCTTTTCTACGTAAATATAAATCATTCTTTTAATGCTCTCTCCATCTTACACAGCTCAGTGCACGTTCTTTCACAAGTTTTATGTTTAATTCTCTTTTAGTTACTTCTTAAAGAAATTACTCTCCGTTGGTTTAGAACCCAACTGAGAATAATTGAGTGAATATGAAAGAAGAGATTATAGAAAATGTTTTAAAATCTAATTATCTGAAGCTAAAAAGTAGAAGGAAATGTAGAATAAGGAACATTTTTTTTCACTGAAATATATTTTAATGGGATAACAGTATAGAAGTTTAAATCTTTTCTTCGTGTTATGTAAGTAAAAATATGCTTAAAATTACTTAGAAGAAATACTAAAATTTAAACAGAGTAAACATAGGATGTTATTTAACTTTTAAATAGATTTAAGGAAGATTAGAAAGAAGTTATCGCAGGAATGCTGCTATGTATTACTATTCAGTGTAACTTAACAAATAATAAAAATATTCGAAATGTAAAAAGAATGTAATAATCATCATGGTGTTATTATTCAAATTCAATGCACCTGCGTTTTTAGCATTTTACCATACCATTCGTTGATCTGTGACCCTATCTATCACGAGAACACCACATCGGTATAGAAAGCTCTCTCCATCTTACACAGCTCAGTGCACGTTCTTTAACAGGTTTTATGTTTAATTCTCTTTTAGTTACTTCTTAAAGAAGTTACTCTCCATTGGTTTAGAACCCAACTGAGAATAATTGAGTGAATAAGAAAGAAAAGATTATAGAAAATGTTTTAAAATCTAATTATCTGAAGCTAAAAAAAAGAAGGAAATGTAGAATAGGGAAAACTTTTTCACTAGAATATATTTTAATGGGATAACAGTATAGAAATTTAAATCTTTTCTTCGTGTTATGTTGTGTAAGTGAAAATATACTTAAAATTACTTAGAAGAAACTGCCCTAAAATTTAACCAGAGTAATCATGGGATGTTATTTAACTTTTAAATAGATTTAAGGAAGATTAGAAAGAAGTTATCGCAGGAATGCTGCTATGTATTACTATTCAATGTAACTTAACAAGTAATAAAAATAATCGAAATGTAAAAAGAATGTAATAATCATCATGGTGTTGTTTTCCAAATGCAAAGCACCTGCGTTTTTAGCATTTTATCATACCATTCATGGATTTGTGACCCTATTTATCGCGAGAATACCACATCGGCAGATTAGCAGATGTTATTTAACTTTGGAGTTGTTATTTAACTTTTAAATAGATTTAGGAATGATTAGAAAGAAGTTATCTCAGGAATGCTGCTATGTATTACTATTAAATTTAACTTAACAGGTAATAAAAATATGCGAAATGTATAAAAATCGTTAAAACATTGTAATAATCATCATGACCTTGTTTTTCAAATGCGAAGCACCCTCCTTTATAGAATTTTACCATACCATTCATTGATTTGTGACCCTATTTATCATGAGACAACTATATTGGTAGGGTAACATTGCTCCCTATAAGAAAACTACATACAAATAAAAACAATCCTTTCTCGAGAATAGAACCCAAACCTATCGGGTAGGTCACCATGCATTGTAAAAATTTTTAATCATACTTGCTATATTATGTAATTTTAAATTGCATCCCAAATATAAATATAGCTGAGAAATAAATATAAAATCATTTGAATATAAAAAATATATGTAACACTACCAAATGGTTCCAGTGAAGGTATTACTTAATTATAGAAAGTATTTAACTGGTTCAATATAAATCTTCCTTTGAGACAACCGTTCTTGCAGTCGTCTAAGCTATCCCACCACCAGAATCATGAAAACTTCTTGGAGACGCTAACAATCGAAATTAAGTTGCATAAAGTAGTTCTGTATGATCAGTTTAGCTAATCAGACACTAGTTTTGCGTTCTTGTAGAAAAAATATATGCAACTTTTGAATAGAACATTGAATAACATTAACATTTGAATAGAACATTCTGTAACGTTTGAATAAATCATTCTGCAACATTTAAATAGAAAAAAATATATGGACCAAATGGTCCCAATGAAGATATTACTTAATTATAGAAAGCATTGAACTGGTTAAAAATAAATCTTCCCTTGAAACAACCATTTTGGCAGTCGTCTAAGCCATCCCACCACCAGAATCATAAAAAAACTTCTTGGAGACCATAACAATCGAAATTAAGTTAAATAAAGTAGTTCTGCATGATTAGTTTAGCTAATCAGAAACTAGTTTTGCTTTCTTGTAGTTACCAAAAGGTAACCATAATTGAAATTAAAACAAAGACTTTATACAAAAAATGTCTTTTATAAATAGAATCGGTAGAAATTAATTTTAGAATTTAATTCTCCATAAAATTGTTTAGTTTGGTTTTTTATCATTACATGTACATGCATGTATGTTTATGACAATAAACATGTGTATAGATGTAAGAGTGAAAATTTTTGAATTGTGTATTAAGTTAAGTGCTATGTTTTATGTTCTTAAATTTTTTCACTCTTAAATGTAATAAATATACCGGGGGGCCATAGTTAAACTTACAGTGCTCACAGTGTTCTATAACGCGATCTATTTGCAAGAATGACGGCACATTTTGTAGGAAGATTAAACAAGACGAGGGACGAAGAATTCCGAAAAAAAAAAAAAAAAAAAAAAAAAGTTCCAAAACTCACAGCTAGGGGAATATTTGGCGCTATGTAATAGAAAATAGAGTGTTAACAAATGCAAATTAATACGGAATAAAATTACCTTTTACTATGCACATTTTCTGATTTACTTCAAGTGCAATATGGCAATAATTTTAAAAAAACGTAAAATCTGCATAAACACCGATAACTCTCATGATCTGCAATATCACGTACAGAAGAAGAAGTTCTTTATTCAAATTCCCCGTTACATCCATTGGCACAGTGCCAGAAGGTAATTTACGTATTGATTTGCATTTGTTAATACTCTATTTTCTATTACACAGCGACAAATATTCCCCTAGAGGTGACTTTTGCAACTAATTTGTTTTTTCGTGGAATCCTTCGTCCCCCGTCTTGTTTAATCTTCCTACAAAATGTGGCATCATTCTCGCAAATAGATAGCGCTACAGAACACTGTGAGCACTGTCAGTTTAATTATGGCCACCCGGTACATCAATGTAATTTGGTTTTAGTTTGAGAGAATTTAAAATTCCCGATATAAATCGAAAACTTTACCATTCTTTAATTTATATAATGTTATCGTGATAAAATAAAAAATGAAAATAAATACTCTAAAAGGATAAATGAATAAAAGAAATAAACTGACTAACATATGCAGAAGAAAATTTCAATTCTCTGTTAAAGTGATTTATAAACGTCTTACTTCTTCTTTTCATTCGGATTCTAGTTATTTCTTTCGTAGACGCAATGCTATCAACCAAGCAATCGGAAATTCGATCATCTTTGGCTGGGATTGGATTCACGAGGGATCATCAAATCCCTGATACCGAACAACTCAGTTCCCAAGGGTACTTTCATACACACGAATTTAACATGATCAGACCAATTTTCTCTTAGTCAACATAATTATAAGTAATCCTGATGGAAGTTTGAGGCTCAAGAGATTTTTATTGAACAAAAGAAAAAGGGATAATGCAGTTTATATACAGAATACATTTGGTATATGATGTTAACAGCAACATGTAAAAAGGGGGAAAATAATAGATAGTGGTTGATTATATAATAAGATTGTTTGATGATTTAATATTTATTATATCCTCGATTTTATTGCATTTGTTTGAGACAACAATAAGTAGGTTTGTTTCTTTTATATTGTATTTTCTCATATGCATTTTATTCAAAAGTTTTACAAAATTTTCTTATTAGTAAGGCACACCCTTAATTTTTACGAAAACTACATTTCAAATTTTAAAGAACAACTTAATGCTAACGTGTTGTAGAATAATTATTGTTGAACTATTGTTGTAGAATTATTACATTGCTCCTTTCAGCCGCAATAACCTTTCACCGGTTCTTTGGTGTAACTATATGGCGGCAGACACAATTCACTGTATTCATGTGGTATGCTCCAGAACTGTAGAACAGAGGTGAATGCAAATTGACGAATAGAAAAGAGTCTTATTAATTGATTAAGTTAAAGGAAATTTATTTATTTTCTATTACTTGCTGACTTTGTCAGAAAAATACCCGTTCTCGACATGACACAAAGATAAGGAACAAGCAAAATGGCTAAAAAAATACTCGTTTTTTTTAAATGATGCGGGTGATCTCTCCCCCAATTTCGGCCAAAATGATGCCCACTCAACACCGCGCATGGCGAGGTCAGTGGAAAAATCCAGCCAGCGGGAACCCAAGACGATCGCCAAAAAGTAGCGAGAGTAATAAGAACATCCTATGAATCTTATGGCGCCAAGCAATGCTCAAGCTGGACAAATGGTGAAAGATGGGGAGAGCAAAACGGTAACCCACGGCTGGTCAGCGCGAGAAGATTCAAGGTGACTTGGACATGGACAAGACCCATTCCATAAAATAAGGGGTCAGGAAGCCGGTAATTTCTGGCATTCCCTTTTAAATAGAATGTGGCTATACTACACGTGTATTTCCAGATTGTGTAACAATTGCTTTGTCGATGCAATAAAGCAGTTTTTCCATATCATTCTATTTCTTTTTAAAATACAAACCTGTTGACTACTAAGTGATAAGTCTACATATTTACAATATTTTTCAATAACACACTTACAGTAATTTAATGTTGAGCAATAATATTTTGTTTATTTAGACATAAAACCACAAGTAAAGTGAGCATTGAAACAAGAAAGATGAACAGGAAGAGAATCGTGCTTAGTCTAAAACTGACAGATGCAGCTGTTGAAAAGCACCAGAAAAACGATGGGAACACTAGGACTTATCACATGAGGAGTGTGCAGCTGCGGTTCGAAATTAATGCCTAAAGACTACATTTGTAAGAATAAAACGACAAAGTACAAATTTATTTTTGTCTGCCTTTTCATTTCCTTTGACGTTACAAGGAGAGGGTAAGCGCTGAAAAGACACTTTGAGTTGTATTACCTCGTCAAAATTATATCTATTCTTAAAAACATTCTGCTCGTTTTTTATAAGCCGTCTCATGAGATTTTAGGAGGGTATTTGGTTATTTTGAAGTGTCCAGGGGACTTTGTTCTTTCTATGTCACATTTATATTAGACGATTCTATAAGACGAGTTAATTTTTAATTTATTTCTTTTTATTTCGAAAGAAAAGAGTAAATTGTGACAACGTGTTAAATTGAGGGTGAATAAATCTACTTTACAAGTTCCGAAAAAGTAGAGGAAGTACTCCATACCAAACTGAAAACTTCAGGACACCATATTTACGAATAATAAGATGTACGTTTGTCTCTTGTATATGTAAGACGTACTGAGTTACATATTACACAATTATCGAACTTTTTACGGAAAATTTTTATGTTTTTAATTTACCTTACATTCAGAAATAGTTCCCATGACATAAATAACTGCAGTAAAGTTATGCTTTCAAGTCAGCCCTTGCAACTAGAGAATATAAGCTTTAACTTTATGCGCCATTGGTGATTATTAGCAATGATTATTAATATCTCCAGTTCCATATTTATATATGCATCCTTGTGTATTTTTTTAAAATTGTTTGTAAATGTTAACACATTTTTATATCTACTATGTGGAATATGTATTGAAATTTAACAGAGAATTCCGTTATATATATATATATATATATATATATATATATATATATAAATATATACACACACACACACACACACACATATATATATATATATATGTATATTATATATATATATATATATATATATATATATATATATATATATATATATATATATATATATAATATTATTAATATATATATATATATATATATATATATATATATATATAAAAATACTATAAATGTTATATATATAGAATTTATATATATGTATATATAATATATATATATAATATATATATATATTTTATTTATTTATATATATTATATTTATATATATATATAATATATATATATATATATATATATATAAATATAATATATATATATATAAATATATATTATAATATATATATAATATAAATATATATATATATTAAGGAGATATAAGATTATATATATAATATTCTTAATATATATATATATAAATACACAATATATATTCATAAATTATAAAGATACAACGTGCATCTTATGATTAGGAAAATATGTCCTGAATATTTATATTCGTATAGAACTATGGTCTATATATTATATATTTATATAATATAGACCATATATGCTTAATATATTATACAGTATATATATTTATATATTATTTATATATATATAATTTCGGTATATATATATATATATATATATATATCTATAATATAATAATATTTAAAATTGCACTCTATAACTATATATAAGTTATAATATAGTATTAAGTATAATTTAACTAAAACAAATATTATGTGCTTTGAAGTAGGAATATCAGAAGGAAAACATTTCATCGATAATAAAGGACGGCAGACAAAATATACGTTATTTTAAAAATAACTTTTGAAATTCAATTTTATAAGGACATAAAAAACTTATTCTTTTATTGTTAAGTTGATGAATTATGATTATGTCGCATTGCCGGGGGCGAATTTGCTCCACAATGACTGTTTTTACTTTGGAAGTTATGTAATTATGTATGACGTAACTTTTCATTATTTTCTCTATTGTAGTGCATTTTAATTATGTTTCGATTAATTTTAAAAATTTCCATATTTTATTACCTGCTCCATCAGTTTAGTAATAATTTAAAAACCTACCCCAAAGGATGAATCTTTTTAATCCCCCTTAAACGTCTTTAAAAATTATGTAACATCCCTTGTTTATTCTATTAAATTTTTAGTACAGTTTCTTCTAACGAAATTTAAATATATTTTCATTTACATATAACTCCAAATGCGGATATAAGTTTATATATTGAGATACTTTTAAAAGATCTTTCCGGGAAAAGAAATTAATTTTCCCCATTTTACATTTTCTACTTTATAGCTTTAGATAATTAAATTTTAAAACATTTTCTATAATCTGTTCTTTAATATCCGCTCAATTATTCTCAGTTTGGTTCTAAATCAAAGGAGAGTAATTTCTTTAAAATGTAAGTAACAGAGAATTAAAAATAAAACTTGTGAAAGAACTTCCATTGAGATGTGCAAGATCAAGTAAGCTTCAGAATAATAGTTTATATTTGCGTAGAAAAGAACTAATTTTTTTTAGATAGATCAACTAGAAATATATCTATTTAGAATATCTTGCAAAATTGCATTACTGTTATAAGATGTGTTATGTGTTTTTCATTCAGCTTTCTTCCTGTTATTTAATTTACCCAGATGTTTTCTTTCTTCTGTGGACGAGATGTTATGTTATACATAAAGTATTTTTTTTTAAATATGAACTTCCTTAATGATTTCCAAAATGTGCTGTGTTTGCTTTTGTTTTCATTTCAAAAATTTTCGACGTAATATCATATTAGGCGAATGTTCCCCAAAATATTAAACTGAAGAATTCAGTGGAATAAAATGCTTACAGTTTTATAAAATTTTACGCATTCTTTTTTGCATTTTTCATTCAGCTTTTTTCATGTCACTCGATTTATCCAGATGTTTTCTTTCTTCTGTGAACGAGATCTTATGTTATCCATAAAACATTTTTTTTAAATATGAATTTCTTTAATGATATACGAAATGTGCTGTTTTTGCTTTCGTTTTCAGTTCGAAAATTTTCGACTTAATATTATATTAGGCGAACGTTCCCCAAAATATTAAGTTAAAGAATTCAGTGAAAAAATATTACTGTTTTATAAAATTTTACGTATTGTTTTTTGCATTTTTCATTCAGCTTTCTTCTTGTTACTCGATTTACAAAGATGTTTTCTTTCTTCTGTGAACGAGATGTTATGTTATCCATAAAACATTTTTTTCAATATGAACTTCCTTAATGATATCCGAAATGTGCTGTTTTTGCTTTCGATTTCAGTTCTACAATTTTCGACGTTATATTATATTAGGTAAACGTCCCCCAAAATATTAAATTAAAGAATTCAATGGGAAAATATTACTGTTTTATAAAATGTTACTCATTGTTCTTTGCATTTTTCATTCAGCTTTCTTCTTGTTACTCAAATTGCACAGATGTCTTTTTTCTTCTGTAAACGAGATGTTATGTTCTCCATAAAACATTTTTTTGAAATACGAACTTACTTAGTAATATCCAAAATGTGTTGTTTTTGCTTTCGTTTTCAGTTCCAAAATTTTCGATATTATATTGGTTGAACGTCCCCCAAAATATTAAATTAAAGAATTCAGTGGAAAATACTGTTTTATAAGTTTTACGCATTGTTTTTTGCATTTTTTATTCAGCTTTCTTCATGTTACTCGATTTACAAAGATGTTTTCCTTCTTCTGTGAACGAGATGTTATGTTATCCATAAAACATTTTTTTTAAATATGAAGTTCCTTAATGATATCCGAAATGTGCTGTTTCTGCTTTCGATTTCAGTTCGAAAATTTTTCGACGTAATATTATATTATAATAAATAGGTCCCCCAAAATATTAAATTAAAAAATTCATGGAAAAATACTGTTTTATAAAATTTTACGCATTTTTTTGATTTTTGAATTTAGTTCCTATTTCAAAAGAAAATTTTCTGAAATTCTTATTAGCTTTAATATGGAACTTAAAAATATTTTAATAAAATATTCATATTAATGAATATTCAAATTTTTCTTTACATATTAGCACTGTATTTTTGATAAAATTTAGAAGAAATGACAATTCATGAAAAAATTTAAAAAATTAGAAATCATTTTATAAATCACTTAATTTTGTTTTAATCTAAAAATTATTACTTTTTTTATTTAAGCATTTCAGACTTGTTTTTGTATTAGAGTTAAAATTATGTCTCGAAAAAAGAAAATTTCCATATTTGCATTTTCCACAACTTTTTAATATTAGATAATTAGATTTAAAAAAATTCTATAATTTCTTATTACATATTCACTCAACTATTTTCAGTTAGACTTTTTATATAAGAGAAGTATTCAAAGAAAAATAACTATTATAAACTAAACTTTTCACTAGACTTGTATATTAACGAAGATTTAAAAAGATGGTAATGTTTATACAGAAAAGAACTATTTTTTAGACATTCCTCTAACTTTTAAATTGACTTTAAAGATATATTATTAGAATCTCTTGAAAAATTGCATCCATTGTATGTGGTATATGTTCTACACTTACTGTATTTTTTAAAGATTTATATAGCATATATCCTGCATATTCTGTATATTTTAAAGATATATTCTTAGAATCTCGTAAAAAATTGCATTAATTGTATATGGTATATGTTTTACACTTAGTGCATTTTTCGGGGTTTCATTTTACGGATTTACCCAGATGTTTTCTTTCTTCTGTAGATAAGAGAACGAGAAGATTTTTTTACCTTCTCAACAATTTGATAATTCGGATTTCTCTTTGAGGTAAAACTCTGAATGACCTTTAATTTTTTTAAATAATACTTTATTTTTGTGTGCACCAGTTTCAAGCTTTTCGGATAAAAGCTGCTTAGCGCTCAGTTACAGTCTCGGTATACAAAGTAACCAATTAAAAGGTTATACTTATTTCAGGTTCAATTAAGTTATTAGAACATGTTACATAAGTTGCTGTGTTGTACTACTTTGCTGTTGTTATTTCAAAGCCATTAATAACCCGAATTTGCTTTATATCGTCTTTATATATAGTAAACTGCCACTGAACTGTATTACAATATTGAAACATAGAACAAAAGACAAATAAATATGCTAAAAAATATATATATATATATATATATAGTATATATATATATATATATAATATATATATATATATATATATATATATATAAATATAAATATATATATATATATATATATATATATATATTAAAATATATATGTATATATATATATAATAATATATATATATATATTGTATATATATAAATGTATTAATATATATATGTATATATATATAAAATATAATATATTATATATATATATATATGTATATATATATATGTATATATATATATATATTATATGTATGTATATATTTATATATAATATATATATATATATATATATAATATATATATATATATATATTTATATATATATATATAAATATATTTATATATATATATATAGATATATATATATATATTATTATATATATAAAATATAAATATATTTATATAAATATATATATATAAAATATATATATATATAATATAAATTATATATATATATATATATATATATATATATATATAAATATATATATATAAATATTATAAATTAAAAGTAAAAGAAGCACTCCACGTGCTACACCTGAAAGAACAAACTTGCCAAAGTCCACTCTTTTCCTTCCTTCTGAACTACTCCAGAAACCCTAGACTTTTTCCATTATCCTGTGGTGATGCGTTCGTTGTTCTATTATCCTGTGCACAATGCGCCCTTTCCCGGCTCTGTCTCGAAGGACCGGAACTCCAAGGATGGTCCTGAATCGCCTCCTGGAGACCAATCACAACTCTCCAAAACTTGGTGAAGTTCAATCGTTTTCACACCACACATTTCCTGGAGTCGCGAAAAAATACTTGGGCATACAACCCACAACTTGCTGGTGCTGCGAGCAAATCGGTTTCGCAAACCTTTTGTAAAACATAGCTGCACTCTCACATAAGTAATATCAGAAATTAATGTAATTTACATCTAAAAAAATCGTAATTTGTTTAAGCTATTTTTATTTCAATGAAAAATAGAACTTAAAAATCTAAAATTAATACGTTTGGTTATGTTTGGCAATTCAATCTGACACTCAACTAGCAGAGACCATGGAAAATATAAAAATATTAAGTAATCAAATATTACAAATTTTAAGCAGTTTTAATTATTCAAATACCGATACCAATGGAATAGATTCGAGTCTAATTATTGCATATATAAAATAGTTCTGCAGTATTTAAAAAATTATAAATTAAAATTCATAAAATTAATTAAATAAACATGGTCAAAAACTCTAAAACTCCTATTATATGAAACCCCTCCTAAGCATAATTATAATAATTTAAGTACTTAAAATGTCTTAACATTTTAGCCCCTGAATATAAGAAAAAAAAATTATTGTAAATTTCAATCAATAGAACAGTTTTTCTAAGGATAGGGCTTACAAAATTAAGGGGAAAAGTATTAAAATGCTTTAGACTTGCACCCTTCCTTGACCTACGTTTTATCTACAGTTTGATCGGCCTAAAATCGTTCTATATTTTACACGAATCAACATGAAATTTTTCGTTGGTCCATTTAAAATGCGAACTTGTGTACATACGTATAAAGGATTTGCTTACTCAAATATCATAAGAAATACGAAGAAATGGTTCTGTTTGGTACAAAATATGTACTAAGAGTCATGGTTTGGTACTGTTTGGTACATTAATGCCAACTTGAAAGAACAGCATACATTGACGCCAAATACAAAATGGAAAAAAAATAAGTCAGGGCTGTTACGGCTTTATTTCTCAATAAATAGACATAAATTTTTATTACCTTTAACATCTCAAAAAACAGCTATTCATAATCGAATAAATTCTACAACGTTCTCAGAGGTTTGACACATCCTTGCGTAAAATTTGGTACAGTTTGACTCATGTATATGGATTTGTATAACAATACTATGTGAAAAGTGTGTAAAAATTGTTTAAAAATTAAATAAACCAAACATTAATTTGAATTTTAAAATAAGGACTTAACCAATAATGCCACAACCAATATAGGTACTAAATTTCATACATGTAAATATCATTGTATATGTGTAATCTTATTAATAAACCTACAGACATAAACGTTCATATTTATTGATATAAATATATAATAAAAATTATATAAATTTATACATATAACTAAATGTATATGTGTTTGTGCGTATAGAATAGATCTCGTCTAATCTCTCAAAAAATCTCATTCGGAGTATTAAAAAAAAACAATTACAAAAATTTCTGTTAATCCCGTAAAATCAATTTTCGAATATTTTAAATTATTTTAAAACAAAAATAATTAAAAGTTAAAGTTAAGTTTTATAAAACTGCTCCGACTTCTAACAAGTATCAAAAACAACAATTACTGAATATCTTTATAAAATGTTTCTAATAAGCTGGAAATAGGGGAAACCAAGCTGGCGGTTTTTGCTTAATTTTATTTTTAATAAAAAACATATCTTTCAAAGAATATGTAATATTCCAGTACGTATTATTACAAAATAAATAACTTAATATAAGTAGTAATATAACTTTAAAATTAAAATAATTTTCAAAAGAATATTTTAATTAAACTTTGATCTAAAAATGACAAATAATTAAACATTTACAAGAGTTAAATTGTTTTATAACTACAGTTTCTCCTTCACTAACTTCCCTAACAAGTATCAAAAATCTTTTCTTCTTCTTCATAAGCTCTACAGCCGGTTACCGGCCAAGGCTGTCTCCGTTAGCTTTCTCCATCCAGATCTATTCGACGCCAAGTTCCTCCATCGGTTTACTCCCACATCCAATAACCATTTCTCCACTCTGTCTAACCATCTTGTTCTTGGTCTACCTCTCCTTCTCTTTCCTTCAGGTGTTTGGAAAGTCACCCTTCTAACCGGGTTCTCCTCATCATATCGGTAGATGTGCCCTAGCCACCTTATTTGGGAGGCCTTTATAACTTTTACTAAGTTGGGCTCCCTGTATTTTAGTTGGAGTTCGTGATTATATCGAATTCTCCATACCCCATTTTCTCTCGTTGCTCCATAGATTTTTCTTAAGATCTTTCTCTCAAAAGTTAGCAGCTTCTCCTCGTCTTCTTTGTTGATGGTCCAGCATTCGCTGCCATAGAGTACTATTGGTCTAATTAGTGTTTTATATAGTTGTACTTTAGTTTTGCTGCTGATGTACTTAGATTTCAACTGGTTCCGTAAACCATTGTAGCATCTATTAGCCATGTTAATTCTCTCTTTAATTTCAGTCTTTTACGTCATCATTTTAAAATTTTTCTAATAAGCTGAAAATAGACAAGATGGTTTTTTTAAACTTAATTTTATTTTAAGGATTAAAAGGTATCTTATAAATAAAAATTAGCCTAACATTCATAAAAATAATGGGCAGGGTGTATTTTAAATAAATAAGTTTTTGAAATGATTTAATTTCATATAAATTTTAATTAATAATTTATTAAACTTATTTATTAAACTTTTCACAATTTTGCTATGCAATTATAAATACCGTGTTTTTAACACTATATTGATGTGAATCTATATAGCTTTAATAACAAAATTAAATTTTTAGAACATAGATCAAACTCAAAATAAATTATATTTGAATTCATACTATACCTTTAAGCAAAAAGTTAAATGATTTAGCATTACTGTATATTCTAGTTCAGCATAATAAATTTACGCCATTCCTAATACCACTAGTGTGTTTGGTAAGATTTTACTTAAGACACATAAAAAATACCACTCCATCTATTCGTATTTCGAATCTTAAATTGAAAATTTCCAAGCCTTACATGTCCATTATATTTTTTTTCCTACAAATAATTTCTTCTTATTCCACTTTCAAAATATACACTTTTTCATACTTCCCTAGCATGGCATACATGTACTTCCTAAAATTATTTCAATGATAAAAAAGACAGGTTGTTTTAGTTAATAAATTCTACACCACTAGATTCTTGACACATTCCTTCAGAAAAATGAAAACCAACGTCTGAAACTAGTTTTGAGATGAAATAATATAAGCTAGAGTAAAATATTAAATGGATATCAGGAAAGTTATATTTTGCTCTAAGAATAAATCCTTTTTTTTTCCATCAGGACTCTGCTATACAATATTTTACATTTAACAAATATATTTATTTTAATTTTTCAAATGATAGAAAAGATTTTTATAGCTTTAGAAGTAATTTTTAATTTATTCCTTTATTAATGTGTCATTATAAGAATAGATTTCTTCTTTTTATTTTCATAGAAATATGTAGTTGAATTTTTTTAAGTATTTTCAGATAAGAAAAATTTTCACAATTTTGCTATGCAGTTATAAATACCGTGTTTTTAACACTATATTGATGTGAATCTATATAGCTTTAATAACAAAATTAAATTTTTAGAACATAGATCAAACTCAAAATAAATTATATTTGAATTCCTACTATACCTTTAAGCAAAAAGTTAAATGATTTAGCATTACTCTATATTCTAGTTCAGCATAATAATTTTACGCCATTCCTAATACCACTAGTGTGTATGGTAAGATTTTACTTAAGACACATATAAAAAAACCACTCCATCCATTCATATTTCGAATCTTAAATTGAAAATTTCCAAGCCTTACATGTCTATTATATTTTTCCTACAAATAATTTCTTCTTATTCCACTTTCAAAATATACACTTTTTCATACTTCCCTATCATGACATACATGTACTTCCTAAAATTATTTCAATGATAAAAAAGACAGGTTGTTTTAGTTAATAAATTCTACACCACTAGATTCTTGACACATTCCTTCAGAAAAATGAAAACCAACGTCTGAAACTAGTTTTGAGATGAAATAATATAAGCTAGAGTAAAATATTAAATGGATATCAGGAAAATTATATTTTGCTCTAAGAATAAATCCTTTTTTTCCCTCAGGACTTTGCTATACTATATTTTACATTTAACTAATATATTTATTTTAATTTTTCAAATGATAGAAAAGATTTTTATAGCTTTAGAAGTAATTTTTAATTTCTTCCTTTATTAATGTGTCATTATAAGAATAGATTTCTTCTTTTTATTTTCATAGAAATATGTAGTTCAATTTTTTTTTAGTATTTTCAGATGAAAAAACTGAATTTAAATTCAACGTCATCTTATGCATTAAATTCATGTCAGATTTTCAGTGAAGATGAATTTAAAACTAATTTGTTATTTTATTTCAAAATAAGCAAATCACGAGGGGTATAGTTTTAATTACTAAAAATTATCATTATATAATGCTAATTTCTATTTGTTCTTTTATTACATTTCTACATATTCATCACTAGAGTTATACATTTTCTCAGCATTTTTTGATCTTTCAAAAGTCATCAGAGTAAAGTTACACTGAAAACCTTTATTTTCTCAATACTGGGGGGTTCATCAATCTAGTATAGCTTCTGTGTTTGAAATATACAAAAGCAATATATATATGGCAGACCCCTACTATGGCTCGAAGATGATGAATGTATTATCCGCATGGATCACCACATATATAACCATCCTCAGAAGGGATTTGTATGGTGTAGTTAAAATAACACAACTAACTTAAGAAGTACACATTTATTTAAGATTATATAAACAATAAACAAACATCAGCATCCTCGATGCAACCGAGCCTTGGTGCTACTGTCACGCTTACTCTTATGTAGTCAGGCAGCATACATCTATTTTGCATATTTACAATGGTTTGCTGCCACAAATAAAACTACAATAATAGAATTTTACAAATATGAATAAAGATCAATTCATATTACAAAATGTCAGGATACATTACATTACAAAATACTTTATAAAGACTAAAAATTTAAAAGACATTGAGATACGACTTATGACGTCAATAGTTGGCAAATTGCGTAATCACCACATATATTATTTAAAGTATTATCTACATAAATATTTATTACTATACAAAATAAATTTTATTTCTCTATATAATTTATCTTTAGTAATGGTAGAAGATTTATGATTTTCCTCCAGACATGTGCGGAATGCTGAAGTCATACTTGTAGTGTTAATACCTTTAATAATTAATGATATAAATATGTTTTGGCATAAAGGTCTCTAGTCAGGGTATTGCGAATGTATATAAGGCACAAATAGGGAGAATAGAGGTTTTGTATTTTATAGCTTATCCAAATGATATATTCTGACATCTTATGTTTTACTTTATGCCTTTAGGATGATTGCACACACAGCGGATTTTCTACCCAGCGGAGAATTTACCGTCACCAACCAACGAAATCAACGTTAACATACAGGGGGAGGATTTCAGTCGCCGTAGTCTTACGCAGTATAAAACTTGTGCTGCTACAGAGAAGGACCCGGTCTATAGGGTCCGAAATCCCCTACATTTGTTCGGGACGTCAAAATTCAGGCATTTTGGCTGGGAGTGTGTGAAAAATATTGAAACGTATGTCAAATACTCAACTAATCGAAATGTATTCCTATCGATTTTTCTTTCGCTAAATTCGTATTTATATGTTTATGTTTAAATTCTAAAAATATTTACAATCCTTAATTCTATAAGAAACAGTTATGAAAAGCCGTATGTTTAATTAATAAGTGGAAATACGAAAATTGTTATAGTCGCGCACTATTTACTAGACTATTTTTACGAGACCCAACTTCCGTTGAGGACTGTTAAAAAGTATTCTGCCACTGGATGTATGTGAGAAAATAGGGTTACCAAATTAAATTCTCTTTTTTTCTTCCAACTGATCTAAATCACTTCAAAATCCAAGGCAAACTTCATGCCAAGCTTTACGAGTAGAATTTTTGTTCTTAAAACGTTCCAGATTTTATTCCAAAAAACAAGTCTCTTTTGTAGAATTTCATTATGAATAACGCTCGGGATCAGGGAACTATTCATATTCACAACGAAAATCCAATGCAAATGGCAGAACACCTCTCCACATAGACCTCTAGTTCCAGACGACGGATAAATTTCCTCTGAGCTCCAGTGGCACCAGACGGCTTCAGAGCCACCTTCAACGACAAATTAACCGGTGTAATGTGCAAGCTCTAGTTTATTTCAATGGACTACTATTGAAATAGCGACGGCGGTAAATTTCCTGCTCGGAAAAATCCATCGTGTATGTAACCAGCCTTAGTATGTCTCTATTCTATCGTTGCTGCCGCTTAATGCAATATATAAGCAGACTAATTTGTTCTCGTTTCCCAAAATACTTACCAAAACCCTCCAAACTAAACAAAGTGCTGTTAAATAGTTTTTTGTTTCATTTGGGTTTAAACATATTAAGTGAAAACTTGCAACTTGTACTTCTAATTAGAAGATTTCAACTAAATCTGAAGTTTTCCCAAAGAGGTGTGAATTGGGACAAAAGCATTATGTTTTCAAGGTGTGTATAAATACGACAGGTTAAAATTGTAACCAAAATAATAATATATGATTCCTAGTAACTACAAAATTTTTCCAAACCACAAAAGTTTGTTACACTTTTTGAGAAGGGGATTTGGAACACATTTAGCAATACAACTTGTAGCTGCACTATTTTTAGAGTGATCTAATTTAGACTGATCTTGGTATTACCAATTACGAGATTAAATGCCATGCCACCATATCAAAGATTATATAGACAATACATTTTTTTTATTGTAAATACATAACCCAGTACACCTCTTAGTAAAGAATTCAACATATAGATCGCAACAGGTCAAAGATATATTTTAAGCCCGTAGTCCTTGTCTAAGATAGAAAGCGGTTTTATAAGAGAAATTTATGTAAACCATAAATAATATCACTATCACACAGAAATAATTCATAAACATTATGAACCATAGTTAGTGTTCCCTACTTTTATACTATACACTTTCTGCTACTTTGCAGATTAATAAATATTTCTCAGTGATAATAATGTTTCGTAAATGTTATTGATTATTTCAGATTGATGAGTTTAGTGACTTAATAATTGATGGATGTTAATGAAACCCTTTAAAATGATATCCATTTACGCATTTAATCAATGAAGTAACATTTGTCAGTGATTCGGTCTTTCGTGGAAATCAAGCCTTTATTCCCAGTAACGGAAAGTGATCCCTTTGCTTTAGATGACAGTTGTTATATAAAGCTGATATATGCATTCCGTAACAAAGATGTTTCTTTAATGACACAAAGCTAGTAAGTTAAGGCTAAAGTCTGTTTAACATTTGCTTTGTATGATTAAAATATACTCAAGTAGTATTTCGGGAATAATCCTCATTTTAGAGTAATATTTTCTGTTAAAAAACGATAATAGTATAACAAAATATTTTACAGATGAAAGTAAGCTAAAATGTTTTATAAACCAATTTCCAGTATTCTTCATAGCTTCCAAATTATTAATTCCTTTTTTTTATAATTTTACATCTTAACACTTGTTATGCGGGTATACTTCATCTCCAACTTACGCATGCAGCGGGCGTTTTTTCTTTTTTTTTTTTTTTTTTTTTCGTGACTCGCGCGAAAGTTTAGTTATTCAGAAAAATCGCAGTAAATCTAAAGTTTTTATGAATGATAATTTTTTCATTTTACACTTTAATATATACTGTATGATTATTTAACAAAAAAAAATTTTTAAGAAATCACAAAAATAAACGATTTTTAATATTAAAGTCTGATAATCTGTCAACGCATATTTCTTCATCACTATCTTTGTCACAACGATTCATTTTATCAATTTTGTATTCAACAATAAAAATCCAACCTCCAAATTGACAAAACAAGAATTGTACGTTCTGGAGCGAGGAATTCGATTGAAAACAAATTAACGCAACAAAAAGACCCAGTGACTCGACAATCATAATTTGTGGAAAGAAAAAATGCAAAGCGTTGCATGGCAAAGCAAACATTACGCATATAATGTCACACATATATTTAGTAGATTTGTTGTGGTTAGCGGATATCAACCACAAATCTAAATACGTATTTTTAATTGACCCGCGCTCCAGTGATTGACTGCAAAAAACGTAAATATCCGTTGCCCGCAAGCGAAGTGTTTAAAAGAAAAATCTTAATATATCTAAATATTTAAGATTTTGAAAGGTAATTCTTTTGAAAGCTTTTTCACTATTGCTATTCTGATATATTGATAGTATTCGGGACATATTATTTGTGACACATCATATAATACAGTTGTTATTGCGCACTAGAATAGTGTTACTTAAACTCACATAAAATATTTATTTCACTTGTTCCACCTAGTTGGTGTTAAATGAGTAAAGTTTTTTTCCCCTATATTACTTAACCCTCCGAGTAGAACAAATCGAGGACAAAAAATTCTCTAAAAATACACTAAAGGTTTACTGTGTCAGTGGCCAAAGCGTTCTACGATTTTTTCCTTCACCCTTTGTCGAATAGAATGGAATATGGGAAACTCTCATCATTGTCCCTTTACTTCCGGTTATAAATAGATATGTAAATAGATATTATAGATTGTTAATTTTTAATACACATAAAGCTCAACAAGACTGGAAGACCATCCCATAAGAAATAATGGATTCTAAAAGTACAAAAAAAAATATTCTTTGAGAGACCTATTTATATTTTATTTACGAAAGTCATCCAAGATATTTAAGTGGTGCAATTAGATATACATCTGTTACCGCAGACGAAATAATTCGAAATAGAAATTTACAAAGCCATGAAAAGCTATCAGCGTCATTGTGCCTCAGAGGTGCATCCCTCAATAAATGTCAGTCAAAGAGGGGTGCGGTTCCTAAACAATCGACCTGACCCTCCTACTGCAAAACTTCATGGAGGAAAGCACTGGTAGAAATGTACATTACATCCATTTTCGGAGCGTTTACGGAGGTCGAAAACTGTACATTTTGAAGACATCATCGGTTTGGCGGAATTGTACGTGCGAACCGCTTAGAGGGTTAAGGAAAGTTGTGATACTTAGAACATCTCAAAGCAATTTGTCTAATTAATAGACAAATACATGTTTATTTGATGATTATTTGTACACTTGTCCACTTCTAAATGCATTAAGGCGTTTTGCATAATTGAGATTCCGAGAAAAGTGACTAATTAGAGTATAAAAAAAGCTCACTCGCTATCCACCGCAAGGATATGGTTTAAGTTCCTCTATTCAGTGGTATGTACGAAGCTATTTGTACCATGTGGAACAAAAACTTTAAATGCTTCATTTTTTAAAATATTAATTTTTTTCTCGTATTTACTAATCTCCTAAATCACTGATAGTCACTTAATATTCCCTAACGTGTTTATAGTATCTCTTGAATAACTTATTATTAACACATAGTGTGCGAGTACATTTCGCAGCGGAATTGTACCTGGAGCGAGCATTTTGAGCGTAAATTTAGTTATTCAGTTAAATCTCAATAGATCAAAAATTATTTAATGTTTTAACCAACTTTTAGTATTTTATATTGAATTATATAAACAAATATATAAATAACAACCGTAAGATTTTTGTAAACAAAAAATACATTTTTTATTGGATAAATTTATAATAGTATTGTAAGTATGAAAAATTAAATAGCAATAGTAGTATATAGTTTTAATTTTTTTCGAATTCTGTTATACATAAAAATTTTTACATTGTAAAAAAAAATGAAAAGATCAAAAGAGCAATCATAAAACTATTAATGTAAAAACTAGTTTTTGTTTGTCTAAATGTTTCCAGAATCTTTGCTATAGACAACAACATTCGGCATCCTTTTCCTGTATATACCGCTTTTTTTCCACCCACAAACAAACCATGTTGTTAGACTAACCCGTACTAGTAAGTGGCCCGCGCTCAAATATCAATCGTCAGAAAACGTACTAGCACGTGTCCCGCATACAATGTGTTAGCACAAATAAATCTAAATTGAGGTAAATTTAAGTTTCGTAATCCATTTTGCATTTAAGGAAATGTGACACTATATTGAAAGAAGCATTCCTAAGAATGAGCAATCATTAACAACCTTAATTTCAAGCAACAGTATCACAAATATCAACTATCCACGTAAGTTGAAAATAAATCAATTTGAAGAAATAAGTAACATTATGAGTATCCAAGCGTATCATAGCTTAAATTACACAAATTGTCTCTATCCTCTCTTAACATATTAGCATATACATTCTGCAGATTTTTCAAGATTTATTCTATATGTAGAGCAATTGCCATTTCCAAAGAAGCATTAAATACGGTGTGTATATGGCAACAGTCGTAGATGCAAATCAAAAGTACAAATCAGACACTACATGATTTCTTCTACATGATTTATAAAATTATACATATATCAATATTTTATATTATACGTAAACAGTTTTGTTTTTTAATTCTCTTCAAAGCTGAAAGTTAATTTGGCTCAGTCCTTTAAAAGTGGAGTTACTGTCTAGATAACAACTAGATGTTATAATAGTACTAATTTTAATTTAAAGTAATCAACTCTCAGTCATTTTTCAGCTATGAAAGGCGCGTTAAATTTTTATATTGAAATTTCATAATATACAGTGTTGATTTCAGTAGTAACGAAAAGTACATAACTATACTCTGTGTAAATTCTATAGGCACTTCAAGGTCACTAATTTTTCCCCGATGACCACGAGTAACTATGGTAACGACATTTGGGGAATGACTTTACTCTTTTTTCCCACTATGTTAAGGGGTGTCATGCATCGTAAGGGCTATAGGTGCTTGATGAAAGTATTTTTATTTATAATACTCTTTGAAGAACACTTAATACTTTACACACAAAAATTTATGAGTAATTTGAACTGTTCTTTTGGAAATACCACAGACATCAGCAGTTGCTTGTTGAGTCTGAGAAAATAATTCCAAAACTGTAGCATCCGGATTGGATTCAACAAGACCTTTCATGTAGCTGTATACGTTAAATACCAGTATTTTGGATTGTTTACTAAGATCAAAACTAGCCATTACAGGAAATGTTTTACGAAGTAAAAATATAGAAATATATAGCAAAATTTAAATAAAACAATGAACAAAAAGATAAAAAATGACAGGGCAATATCAGATAAGAGCAAATTAATTATATACGAGAAGAGAGAAAAGCAAGTCGTCTGAACGGAATCAAATCCTCAACTGAAGTGTTGAAAATAAGTGTGAATGCACCTCCTTCTTGGTCGCTACCATAGTAACCGATGACAGGGGAAACGAGAAAGTGTGACCTTGAAGAGCCAATAGATTTTACAAACACTTACAGATGGTATAACAGTTTTAAATACTAAAATTTAAACCTTCTAGGTATGACAGTTTTTAAATTATGAGCGATACATACGTACGGCTGCTCAGATATCATAACAAAAATAATCAAAATTATCTCAGGTATGACTAAAAATGATTTTAGGAAAACCATATCTACATGCAGGAATTTTACTTTGTTGAAGGAAGTAAAAAAGCAAATATTTATTCGTAATTTTAGTAAAAATCGGCTGACAAATTTTGCAACATAAATAAACGCGGATCATACTCTTTAATGCTTAAAAAATATTTTTCTTTCATTCTTAATACCTCAATGTGAACCATCATGGTACTGATGAAGCAGTCTGGATATCTAACAAATTTGTTTCCTTCAGCTAAATATTAACCTACGGATATAGAAATTTTACTGGTTTCTATGTATTGTTTTCAACAAATTTAACTACATGATATGACAGAAAGTTCTCTCAGTTAATGTATATATCATTTTGAAAATTGTATAGGTTACTTGTTCATATTTCAATTGGAAGAAATGAATAAATCATAACTTTTCTCCGAGTGTTTTTAATAAATATATTTTCGCGTTCTTTCTTTTATTTTTTTAACTGAGTCAGGTACTACTACTGCATAGAAATTTCTCTTCTGTCATTTTAAAGTTTATCTAAAACTACCATATAGCCCGTCATGTGCGGGATTAGTAATATTTTTAATTTTCTAGAATTGTAAAGTATTCTACGAGGCAGGTAAAAAAAGGGTTTGTTTTTGACTGAGAATTATCTGGTACCCGCTCAAAAATTTGTGTATCTTCATATCTTTATCTTCGTTTCTTTACCTTTATATATTATACCTTTATTTATCTCCTCTAAAGTCTCCCGATACTGTTAATGCAGTTTAGAATTAAGTAGAATTCATTTTGAAAGATAATTCAAAGTTTTTTTAGCTACGTCGAAATTATCGTTATAGATTGGACAGCAGAGGTTTTAATATTGATAGTGTTTATTTGGTGGTATAAATGATGTCCAAAATTGAGCGAATCGATTTCAAACCATGTGGTTATGTATAAAAAATAAACACACAAAAGAATAAATTTCTTAATTTTTAACGCTATATAAATTAAACTCTAGCTATTTATTAGTGAGGGAAGCAGAGCCTTATACTTTTATGAAAAGAATTTGTTGTTAATACCGGTGATAAAATTTTCATTGCAACAAAAAAAATTAAATTTAAAAAATAAGGTTAAATTTTAAATTATCACATATTCACCCGATCTATTATTTAAGCCATATATAAAAGAATATTATTTACGTAATATCTGAGTTCAGTGATAAAACGTGAAAAAATAATGCATATGATATTTAAATAATTTTAAAAAAGAAATGATTAAATGAGATAATTAAATGAATGACGTCATAATACTAGAAAAAAATATGTATATCTACATATGTCAGAAAAAGATAAATTTAATCGCCTGTTCTTAACCGAGGAAAATAGGACTTGAAATAATGGCATTCAACGCTCGAAAAGGGGAGAAGGGGTGGATTTCCATCGTTTTAACCCCTTCCGGTAAAATGGCGAGTCTAGCTCGTCATTAGTTTTTCATTCCATACCGCACAATGACGAGCTACACTCGTCATGCGATTAAAGTTACTGTTAAATATGATAATTAATTTAGTTTAAAATTTCTAGTGTACTGAATTTGGCTACACTTTTATCACTTGTGAAAATCACAGGTCACTGTTCCATATTGTTTACTAAGAATTTCTTGGTACAAATCATTGCCAAATTAATGAGTCTTAATAAAAGAAAGCGTACTAAGAAATACCGTGTGTGTTACAAGAATCAAATTAAAAGTGAGACTACTTGGCGGTGTAAACAATTAAGAATTCCTTTGCACTTTGTTTTGAAAAGTACCACTAGCTTGAAGACTATTACCTGTATACCTTATTAATGTTTTGCTTTGATATTTTCTTAATTTTACTGTTTCTGATATTATTTAACACTATGTAAATAGTGGATTTTAATTAAGAATATGTAAGAATTGTAAAATGAAACAAGTTTTTTTATAAAAAATAAATAGCTATTTCATGCACAGTTTTTCATTATTAAATCATACCGGAAGGGGTTAAAGACGACAGTATTTTCGCTGTTATTTCAAGAATATTTATACCAATTTATTTTAGAATCTGATCCATAGTTTAGAAGATTAGTCTTTCAGAAAGAGTTATAATTTTATTAGTTTCTTTGTAACCCTTATATTTTAAGCTAAGGAATCGTTCAGTTTTGCCTAAAGGCGCTGACTGAGAAGGAGAATTAAAATATAGAGGTAATTATTACGTCATGATTGGTTTGATTAAGATTATGAGACCTATCTGAAGCAATCGGTTGAGTTAAGGTAACAGACAGGGTTCAAGTATCATATTTTTAAAAACAGTAAAACTTATAAATATTAATAATTGTTTCTACAGGATTTGCACACATAATAACACGTAAAAATGAAAATTTTAAAATATTACGAAAAAAAAACGTTTTTTTTTTGCACATATATAGGAATACAAATTTGGCAACTTTGTTTATATTTATACCTAGAATTAGCAATCAAATGCGAATACAAATTTGGCAACTTTGTTTATATTTATACCTAGAATTAGCAATCAAAGTTTATCAATCGAAAATTAACTTTTTGTGACTACATACACAACGCACTCCGTCAGAAATATAAAAAAACTACATACAGGATTTATATTAATATTTATAACATATATTCAATTACAGAAATAACAATGCAGCTATATTCTTATGGTACATTGTCAAAATCATACAAAGAGCTGTAATTTTCCAAAATCTATTTTTACATATAAATGGCTAATTAATTGGTCATAATGTAAGGATAACAATGCATCTATGTTTTATATTGATATAAAATTACCTTTTAGTTATTGCATTTTTGAGCAATTAGATATCACATCACGGTTTCTCAGAAAATACTATAAAACTTCTGTTGCAACCAATTGTTCATAAATCCTTATTGTAGCCACTTAAAAGCTTACATCTTCAGTTAGAATTAAACTAAAGTTAATTTCATTCTAACCAGCAACTTAAGTTATTAATCATTAATTATATTGTTAAATCATAAAGCTTGAGTACCACTGAAGCACTTGTAAAGGTCTGTATTTGAATTAAATTTTTTATTCGTTAAATAAATTTCATATAATTTAGCTGTTCCATTATTAAAATGGAACTTGGGATTGGCGATCAGAGACAAAAGTTTCCATAACTGAATAATGTAGATGTATTCTATTTCACAGAATTCAATACTTCAGTGTTGGAAAGTTAATATTACGGTCTTTCAAATAAATTCCATAAAATAAATGTTTAATTTTTCACTAAAATGCATGTCATTTAACTCCATTTGGATTTCTTAAAAGATGTATGACTGTCTCCTTGTGTGACTGAAGCGTGACTTTCCAATCAAAATAAACTTTAACCCCGTAATGCACAGTTGTTTTGAAAAAGGCCGGCCAAAAAAAATATTTTTTAATGTAAAAAACGCAATTTAGAAAGTTAAATTTAGAAAATATATGCATATATTATTCTTGAATAAGTAAGCGTTATAGCTTACAATCCACTGTAAATGATAAATATCAATAAAACGATTGTATTTTTTTACATTGCTATTTTCAATCCTTGATTGCATTCGAATGTGAAAACTTATAGCAACATAAAGTACAACGCCGCTCGAATTATCTAGAGTGTGCACAGTTTGGCAAGTTTAGAGCTCTCGAGTTAATTCGAGCGTGCAAGTTAAGGGGTTAAAGGGAAGCAATCATAATGAAAGTTGAGCGTACGAATAAATGTGATGCAATATGTTTGCGAATGGGAATCATCCTTATGCAATGCATTTGGAACGCACCTTATATCTACAGTTAACGAAACAACCAAAATTTATTCTGGAGCTCACTCTATTGTAGAAAAAAAAGTTAAATCTCAATTTTACGCTGATATAAAATTTACTTAAATATTCCTTTTACTGAACTTGTAATATTAAATCATTGCAAAACATTCTCCTTGAAACCAATAACAAATTGTTAATATGATCAGAATATATAATAAATATATAAAATACATTCCATGAAATAAAATCATTCAAAGTTTTAAAATGCACTCGAAAGTGTTATTTATTAAAGTCATTTTTTCACTTTCTGTTAGTATTCCTCCAGAGCCTGGCTTGATATATTACACCTCTTAGAGAAAATTCTCCCGATCGAGAAAAAATGTAAACTCAACCGTGCTGATAAAAAGACCGCCTTATAGCAAATAAAAATATATGTCTTTATAGATAAAGGTATGAAATAACAATAATATTCGAGATTACCTGAAATACTTTTCAGTGTTGATAAATTATAAGTGAACAAAATGAAATGAAGATAAATTACAGTAAACATTAATGCCATCCGTATTTCTTAATATACTTTAAAAACAATTTCCTATTTCTGGATTTGTATTATATTTTTTTATTGAAGTATTTATTTTGTTATTTGAAGTTTTTTTCAAACAGTTTATTTTCAAATTATATTCTTAAAATGAATTATTTCTCTAAAACCTATTATGTATACACTAGATAGTGTTATTATGAATTTTAAACGTACATATTTAATGAATGATACAACACATTTAAGTAATTTGTTTATACAATTTATGGTAATTACATGATTTTTTAATTTACGAAAAACTACTTATTAATGGAAAAACTAAAATATATTGCTAATGATAAAAATGCCTCAAATATTAATGTTAGCTAGTAAAATGGTAATTTTAGCTTTTTTAAAAGTTTTTTCATCATCGTATCTTTATCCAAATCAGTAAAGATATAGATAAATAAACGAATTTTTTATTTCTTGATTTGTAATAAGTTTTATAGTTTTATGAATAACTCTTTTTATTAAGAAATTATTTTTAAAAACTTTTTGGGAGATTTATTTTTAAATCCAATTCTTATCACTATTTCTTTTAAGACCAAATAAGTATATGGACAATATGATAATAAAGGCTTAACATGGTTCTATATAAAACATGCTCATGGTTCTATATAAAACATGCATGTGCAATATTCACTTGAATCAATTTTGTAGATGTAGTTTAAAGTGTACTAAGTTAGATTTGAGTGTTGTGTTGTTCAAAAACAAATAGATGTTCTAGAAAACACCAAACACCGAAATATGGCTTCTTTAATCGTAGAATATTCAGAATTTGATATAGGTGTGCTTTTTAGATAATGTTAAAGACAAAGGAGTTAATCAGAGTGATGTTCATCAAATATGAACAGCTGCTTGTGAGCCGAACAGGTTCCGCTGAAAGAATGTCAGCATTAAGAGAAAAAACTTTTTTGATGAACACTTGTAAAAAATAATGTTACGTTGGCCTAGCGTTTGAGAAAGAAATTAAAACTCATTAAGAAACACATGAAAAATAGGTCTTGATTAAATTTTTATATAATTAGATAAATGCCTAAGGACTACAAATAGTTGAATCAACTTATCATTTGTAAATCGAAGACTGCTCTCGAGTCGACGTCGGCCCTAAAAATGGCAATTTTTTTTCAAAGGGTTTATCCACAAGCCTCGGATGCTAGCCGTTCACCTTCTCTTTTTCTAGTAATAACCTTGTCTGCTAAAGAAATCAGACTCTTGCGGGAAGAAAAATACAGGGGTCCACTACAGGGGGGGGTGAAAAAATCCCCCAAACGAACGGACATCTCTATTGGCTGGGAGAAGTCTGAAGTCTCTTTGCAGGTCACACCGGTCCTGGCCCGACATGTCCCCGACGAAGACCCACGGGAAGCTGAACCGAATGTAACTTATTGTTACAACATTATAGGTCGCAACAAATCTAGGCATCGTTAGCTCCCCGGAAATGCGAATTTTTGAAATGTCCACCCTACAGATGTAGCTACCTCGGATTTTCAAATTTGGACTTTTAAAGAACTATTTGGTGTGAAGGCACTTTATAAATGAGTATTTGAAAGATATCATTCCAGAACACATCAGACAAACAGCAGTAACATAAAGGAGTGTAAAAATGATTTAACTCTGTAATAAATCTGTGTCTACATTTACAAAGATCTTGTCGGGAAATAAACAAAAATGTCTATTTTTTATGAAATGAATTTTTATGATTTTTTATAAAACTTTTTAAAACTATAACTGTCTGTGGGATTTTGCTTTCTAACTTTATTATATCACAGCCTTTGTATATCCTGACCTTGCATCTCAGCCCTTGTTAAAAATATAATACCAATGATATCAAATTGCGCATGCGTAAAGCAGAGACCTTAAATAAATTTATTTTATATATTTAACTACTTAAATGGGTATATTTTAAAATCTTTTTGCAAACAAAATATTCATAATATAGTTAACTAAACTAAACTGCTACGTATGTAAATCTCAGCATTATATGCATCTCACCTGTTAAAATACTTTCGAATATGAAAAACATTTTCAGCATAGCATTTTAACTAAAAGGATTTAAAATAAATAAGAAAGATAGGTAAGTGTAGTATATATTGATTTGTAATTCATTTTACTAACATTTTTTAAAAAATTTTTAGTTAGCTATTTATTTTGTAATGAAAAATACTTTAAGAGAAAATTTTTATTTGAATCTAATTTATATTATATCATATTCTTAAAAATATTTTTTCTCTTAAAACCAAATATGTATAAACAAGAAATCGTCTAGTAATTTTCATATCTCTTTTGCGTATCCATATTTTAATAAACACTAAAATAATTTTTAATAAATATATTTTACTTATTCTACTACTTAAATGAACATAAATTAAAATCTAATAGAGAGCAAAAACCATCCTAAATGAATAAATTGAAAAAAATTTATATGTACATACATATCACCAATATACATCTTAACTAATAAAACATGAATTTTCTAAGTTTAAAATGTCTTTCAACAAATAATATTCTTTCAAAATCAATTAAAGTAAAATATGGATATAAGTGAATTTCCTAATTCTTGATTAGAAATACGATTTATTTTTTAGCACTCATATAATACTCATTTTGTGATGAAATTGCTTTAGAAGAAAGATTATGTTTGAATCTAATTTAATTTCAAATCATATTCTTAAAATTAATTTATTCTTTTTTAATCAACTAATAGCAAAGTGTATAAAATAGAAAAAAATAATTTTCATTGATATTAAATTTTGTAGGGGTATCTCAATGAAAGATAAATTTGTTTAAGTAAATTTCTGCAGTAAGCTTCCCTATTTAATGTTATTCAATTTAAATTAAAAATCTGGTAGAAAATTATTGTAAGTTAATAAATTAAACTAATTTGTTAATAATAAAAATACCAGATATATGTTTTAAAATTAACATAATGTTTTATTAAACAGAGTAAAGCATTAACGTAGCATCTTTAAACAAGATTAGTTAAAATAAAATAAAGGAATAGCATTATGGAATATATAACAACAGAAAATTATCTGAGATGAAATTGAATACAAAAAAGTTGAAAATGTGATAGTTTAATTTTTTTATACAGAAAAAACATTTTATTGCATATTCAATCAGTTTTTTAGTAATGAATGATATGTTTAAACCTAAAAACCTTGGAAAAAATCCATTTCACTCCTTTAACAATAAGTAAAAAACAAGAAAAAAGTGACGTTATTGTTATTAGTTTGTTTAATATTTATCATACTGGATACTGAAAGCTTTTTTTATTATCTATGTGCATTTTAACCATACTAAATTACTTAACTAAAGTAAACAGCTCTGTATACTATAGTAGAAAAATATATTTTAAAAAGTTAGTAAAAGGACTATTCCTGACATGAATAAATCTTACAATATACCATTCTTTTTTATTCAAAACCATTTAATGAAATAAGGTGATAGCATCGTAAAATATATTATTGTAAAAAATTATTTAATGAGTTGTATTATACATTGTATACTGAGAGACAGACTATTTCCAAATAGTCCGTTTACATTTTATGATGAAAGCTCAATTTTTCTTTATTTAAACATTTATGATAAGTTGTACAATTCTGAAGAGGTACAATAGTAAAAATTTTAGAAACAAACTCTTTTGCTATTATAATTTATTTATAAAATTACATATTGCTGAAATAAAGTTGTTCAGCATTATTTGTGGTAACGCTAATGAACTATTCTATAATATGGTTAAATATTTTCATGTTTTAAACTAACGAAAGTTAGACATAATTAGTGAAGGTGTTAAATTTCACAGAAAGCCTTTAGTGCTTAAACTAACAACCCAAAAAACACATATTACAACGTATTTTTCTCTTTTGAACAACCTCTTTACAGTTAACCGTGGAAGTCTATTTATAAAACTAGTGAATAATTTTATAAGAAGTATTAATCCGTTAATCTTAGTAGGATAGACGTACACGAAGCAAGCATATCATAACACAAAATACCAGTATTAACCAGGGTTTGAAACTCGTGTGTCGCATAGATGTTCTTAGCCGTTCGAAATCAGCTTTAAGAAGTAGATCCCAGATTCATTCGCCTTATCCTAATATTTATAATTTTAGAACACACAAATGTTTCATTTCTCTCATTTAAAGAATGCATACATATTAAACTCTAATAAATTTAAAACTATTTACGATCGTGAACTCAATATTTCTCACGAAAACCTTTCTGAAGTGTTTTTAAGTTTTTATATTTTGTGTATACAAATATTAACTTCTACACCCGCTTTCGCCATATATTATTTAAGTATATTATATATCTTGAAAAAGATATATAATATACTTAAATAATATTTGAACTATTATTGGATCAATTTCAGACTATTCAACACATACACACACACATATATATAAATATATATATATATATATATATATATATATATATATATATATATATATATATATATATATATATATATATATATATATATATATATATATATATATATATATATATATATATATATATATATGTATATATATATATATATATATATATATATATATATATATATATATATATATATATATATATATATATATATATATATATATATATATATATATATATATATATATATATATATATATATATATATATATATATATATATATATATATATATATATATATATATATATATATATATATATATATATATATATATATATATATATATATATATATATACACATACATATATATATATATATATACATACATATATATATATATATACATATATATATACATATATATATATACATTTATATACATATATATATATATATATATATATATATATATATACGTATATATACATATATATATATATATATATATACATATATATATATATATATACATATATATATATACATATATATATACATATATATATATATATATATATATACATATATATACACATATATATATGTACACATATATATACATATATATATATATATATATATATACATATATATATATATATATATATATATATATATATATATATATATATATATATATATATATATATATATATATATATATATATCAGAAACACACGCACATATATACATTTATATACAGGGTGTTTCATATTGAATAGGACAAAAAGAATCGCGCAGTGTGACTGTCGTAATGGATTTATTCAGCCGAAACAAATTTATTCTTCAACTACAATTATACAAGTTTTATTTGGCAACAGTGGAACATTACCGTATGACAAACTCGCTGCTAGAGGTGATGTTAAACAAAATGTCGTCCATGCAGAAGAAAGCGTACTGCGTTTTCAAATATGCCAAAACCTCCTCGGTAATTGTTGAGCAAAAACATTTTTGCACAAAATTTCGTAAAGAACCATCGGCATAACATAAGCAGGTAGGTGAAACAGTTCCAGGATACCGGCTGCTTATGCAAGAACAAAAGCCCAGGACTAAAAGAAACAAAACCAGAAGTGGTTGAAAGATTTCGTGGAGAATTTTTACGGAGTCCCTCAAAATCAACTCGATGTGCAGGTGCAGAACTGGCTGTTCCTCAAACAACGGTGTGGCGTGTTTTACGGAAGCGTCTAAAGTTCAAGCCATACAGATATCAGATGGTGCAGGCTTTAAAACCTACTGACAAATCATTGCGTAAGAATTTCTGTGTGAAATTTCAAGAAAAGCTCGACCTGAATGGTCTCGAGAACACACTGGTGTTTACCGATGAAGCCACGTTACACGTATGTGAGAAAATTAATCACCATAATTTGTTGTTTTGGGGCACGGAAAATGTCTGTATAACATCAGCTAACAGGAGCTTGATTACCGTGTAGACAGTTATCCTGTCACCGGAGTGGCACATATTGAACACCTGTAGAAACTTGAATAAATGTAGATTTGAGGTAAATTTGAATTTTCTAAATATATTAATTACAACGTTCACAATCATGTTTTCTTTTTGTCCCATTCAATATGAAAAACTCTGTATTTTATTTTTGCCTTGAAAAGAACATTCCATGCTAGAAGACTCTGTTTTAGATTAAGTGTATAATAAAAGTATAACGTACTTTAAAGATATAATTTTTTTAGCTCTTTTCAGTAGAAAATTAGCTCTTTTCAGTAGCAAATATATAAAAAGAAATGTCAGCATCTAATGCTGACATTTCTTTTGTATTTTTGCTACTGCGATTTTACTGTGAACTGTAGACTTGTTTTAGATTTCCTCGTTCAAACTGCATATTTTGGTATAAAATGCATCTATTTACTTCTCGGAAACTGAATTGCAACCAAAGATTTTCGTCGAAGAAATATAAAAAATATTTGAAACACAAAAATTCTTTTACTAAGTAAAATGTAGAGTAACTCACCTTGTTATGTCCATTTCTAGGAAAACTTTTGAAATTGTTTTAGGAGTTTAAGTCGAAATTTCTATACAGCTACTAACTGAGACAAGTATGTTTAAAATAACAGTTTTCAACCTCTTTGATCTTATGTTACGAAATATAGTACATATTTTATTTATAACTCCCGCAATTTTTCTCCCATATAGCATTCTTAGTATGTTTAATATTTCTGAGAGGATTAACTACTATTGATAGCAAGTAAAAAGAATTTATCCTTTTTAACGATCATCAATAACAATATGAATTAAAATAAAATGCCTCGTAAACAAATGTGTTAAAGACTAAATTTTAAGCTAATATTATTAATATCGCTTAGTTTTGTAATGGGAAACTTTTAATTCTCTTTTTCTATACAAGGTTTAATTATACTGTATTTTTGATAGTTACAGACTTTTTCTAAAAGCAAAAGAGTTAAAGTAATTTTCTCCTAATCCTTTTCTAAAACTGTGGAATACTGTTCGAATGTGTTTTTTTGGTTTTTAGGGAGGTAAATTCTTTTATTTTTTAACGAACTCGAGATGGTTGTTCAAATTATTTTTACGCATTAAATCAATAACAATATAAATTAAAATAAAATGCCTCGTAAACGAATATGTTAAGGACTAAATTTTAAGCTAATATTATTAATATCGCTTAGTTTTGTAATGGGAAACTTTTAATTCTCTTTTTGTATAGAAGGTTTAATTATACCGTATTTTTGAGAGTTACAGACTTTTTCTAAAAGCAAAAGAGTTAGTTATTTGCTCCTAATCCTTTCCTAAAACTGTGGAATACTGTTCTAATGTGTTTTTTGGTTTTTAGGGGGGGGTTGATTGTTTCATTTTTTAATGAAATCTTGATGGTTGTTCAAATTATTTTTACGCATTACATCAGTAACAATATTAATTAAAATAAAATGCCTCGTAAACAAATGTATTAAAGACTAAATTTTAAGCTAATATAATTAATATCACTTAGTACTGTAATGGGAAACTTTTAATTTTCTTTTTGTATACATTTTTTAACTATACCGTATATTTGAGAGTTACAGACTATTTCTAAAAGCAAAGGAGTTAAAGTTATTTTATCTTAATTCTTTCCTGAAATTGTGGAATACTGTTCTAATGTGTTTTTTGATTTTCAGGGGGGTTGATTCTTTTATTTTTTAACGAAATTCTGATAGTTGTTCAAATTATTTTTACACATTACATCAGTAACAATATAAATTAATATAAAATGTCTCCTAAACAAATGTGTTAAAGACTAAATTTTAAGCTAATATAATTAATATCGCTTAGTTTTGTAATGAGAAATTTTAATTCTCTTTTTGCATACATGGTTTAATTATACTGTATTTTTTAGAGTTTCAGACTTTTTCTAAAAGCAAAAGATTTAAAGTTATATGCTCTTAATCCTTTCCTAAAACTTTCGTGCTTTTAGAAAAGCCGCAGTTGTGGAATACTGTTCTAATGTGATTTTTTGTTTTAGTTTTTAGGGGTTGATTCTTTAATTTTTTAATGAAATTCTTATGGTTGCTCAAATTATTTTTACGCATTACATCACTGAAGCTAATTCTGATATTTCATTATGACTTTTATTTTTTTAATCATGATTTTTTATTATATGATTGATTCCATCTTGCTAATGGCTTGATTTGCTGCAGTACTTGTTAATGCATGCTTAAAAGTGCATAAAACTTGAATACATCTGCCAAAAAACCTTTTATGGGGAAACAAAGCTTAACAACAGAAACTGATTTTAAGGAGAAATTTTCAATTCCCTCTACCAAAATTTTATTACTGATGAAACGGTGACTCATTTTGTTTGAAAATAAAATATTAACTACTTTCTTAGACTATAAAGGAAAATAAATTGAGTACAATTTTTAATTTTGTGATTCTAAAAAGTATATGGATATGGAATATATGGAAAGTATATGGATATGGTAAAATATGGAATTGGGTTTTTCAAATATTTCCAGTTGAACTTCTATAAAAGTTGTTTGGTTGCTAATGAAGTGTGCAATTCACTGTTGTCATGCAGCAAACTGTACCCACGATAAATTTTACCCTGAAGGATTGAATCTGGCTTCCTTCCTGTGATTCGAAAGCATTTTATAGTCGAGAGCTTCTTCTTGGATATTTTACTGTAGATGCATATTAGCAATGAACATTGTCGGTAATTCCAAACTTCAAGAGTTCTTTGGATGTCCTTATTACATGCCGCTTTAAATACGAAATGAATGGCCATGCTACTATTGAAAATATCCTATTAACAATTCATATTAACACATAATATTTTCAATAATTTTCGTCCTTCTCACAAACGCATGTTGACCGTTTTCTAAACACCATAATGTGGTTGCAATACTTTCTGTATTGTTATTTATTAACTATACATAATAATGAAAAAAAATGACTTCATTTTTACATTTTCAGTAATTAAAATGATAATGTTTATTAGAAGTTTTCTTTCGTTTTATGATTGCTCAGATTTTCATTTTTTTCATTTGGAATTTAGATGCATATTAGCAATAAACATTGTTGGTAATTACATACTAGAAGAGTTCTTTGGGTGTCCTTATTACATTTCGCTTTAAATACGAAAGGAATAAACATGCTGCTACAGAAAATATCTGATTACCAATTCAACTTAACACAAAATATTTTCAATAATTTTCGTCCTTCTAACAAAGCATTCGACGTATGTTGACCGTTTTCTAAACACCATAATGTGGTTGGAATACTGCCTGTATTGTTATTTATTGACTAGTTTTATGAATACTGAGAGTTTTATTTTTTCATTTGCAATTTAGATGAATATTAGCAATGAACATTGTTGGTAATTCCATACTTCAAGAGTTCTTTGGATGTCCTTATTATATTTCATTTTAAATACGAAAGGAACGAACATGCTGCTATTGAAAATATCCGATTACCAATTCAATTTAACACATAATATTTTCAATAATTTTCGTCCTTCTGGCAAAGCATTTAACGTCTGCTTACCATTTTCTAAACGCCATAATATGGTTGCAATACTACCTGTATTGTTATTTATTGACTATACCTAATAATGAAAATAAATGACTTCATTTTTACATTTTCAGTAATTGCAATGATGATTTTTATGAGAAGTTTTCTTTAGTTTTATGATTGCTCAGAGTTTTATTTTTTTTCATTTGCAATTTAGATGCATATTAGCAACGAACATTGTCGGTAATTACTTACTAGAAGAGTTATTTGGATGTCTTTATTACATTCAGCTTTAAATACGAAATGAATGGACATGCTGCTATTGAAAATATCCAATTACCAATTCAACTTAGCACATAATATTTTCAATAGTTTTCGTCCCCCGTTGGCAAATGCATTTAACGTCTGCTTGCCCTTTTCTAAACGCCATAATATGGTTGCAATACTACCTGTATTGTTATTTATTGACTATACCTAATAATGAAAATAAATGATTTCATTTTTATATTTTCAATAATTGCCATAATTTTTATGAGAAGTTTTCTTTAGTTTTATGATTGTTCAGAGTTTTATTTTTTTTTTCATTTGCAACTTAAATACAAAATTACATAAATGATTTCTTAAGTTTGGAGTTAATCTTTAAAAAAATTATTAAACTGCCAGAGAAAGATTGCAAGAAAAGAAAAAAATAATGTTCTGTTGTTACTAAGAAATATTTCTTTCCAGAAGTATTACTACTCCTCTGAATTTAATGCTTGTAAATAAAGACCACAAAAGTACCAAAAATATAAGAAAAGTTTTCACATTATAAATAGCAGGAAAAAAAAGTTTAGAGATAGAACTTTTCAAGCAAAGAATAAATAAGATTTTGATTTCTTTCTTATATTTCAGAGATTTTGATAATGTTGTGACTCGAATCAACAAAAATTCTATTAAGTATTTTTAAGTTCAGGAATTTCCGAAGTGATTTATCAAGATGCTTTTGAAGGCTTATGTAAAGAATTTGAATCGTTTTCAGATACAATAAGACTCGGTCTTTTTTCTATAGTATTATTTTCCCTGTTTAGTTCTAGTGAAAAAGAGACAGATAAAATGATGCCGAAAACAGAGATAAGTGATAGCTTTGACAATCGTGACAAATAAAGCTACACATTAAGCTCTTAAGACATGGAATAAATCTTTTATACTAGCTTTTTATCAAGTGTGAAACATTCCCTGTCTACTTTCAAGGAAAAAAAGAATTTTGGAAATACATAAAATTATATAAATAAATATATATATTGCTGAATTTTTCTGTTTGAATTGTATTTAATTTAAAACGAATTTACACATCTTCATGCATCTTGAAAAGATATGTTTAAATAAAAAACCTTTTTCTTAATTAGAATAATAAGGAAACCTCCTGTTTCTTCCCCGAAATAAACCTTGGAGTTGTAAATTATAAAAACCAATTATATCCTCTTTACTACCAGCTATATAAAAATTGCATAAATATAATTTTTTTCCTACGTGGACCTATATAAGTATCCCTCTCAAATGCACAAAATGCACGTTTAAATCTAAAAAACTATTTTAACACAAATTTTTAAACAATTTTTAATTAGAACACATTAATTATAGGACTTAAAAACCATTAAAAACAAATGAAATTTAATTATTTTTACGAGCACGCTGTTTCGACGCAATTTCTTACGAATTGCTTCAGAATAACAAATATTCCAGAAGAACTTCTGATTACTGCTGCAATTTATTGGTATCAGTCAGAAGCTTAGACATCCTCGCATGTGTACCTAAGTTGTTAACTACCATTTTTTTTCAACAGGATTATTTTTCAAACGAAATAGTCGAGGTCCACATATGTGAACCTAGACTGGTAGTGAAGAGGATATAAAATAAAGAGGAACATCCAAATAGCTTATAACGCTGAATTCATAAATTTGTCCTCTATTGAGAGGCTCTAAAATGCATTCTGAAAATAATGAACAGTAGAGAAGTTTTAATGTTCTTTATCTTGTACAACTTTCATAAGAGAGACTTGCTATAAAAGCTATTATTTTTATTACTGGAAACATTATTAAGATCTTCCGTTTTGAAAAGTTAAAATTTATTGCAATATTGCATTTTCTTTCAGTATTGATTTATAAATCTATATGTAGATGTTTTATTTCTCAGTAATATTTAAACAATAATAGTAAATGTTAAGTATATATATATATATGTATGTAAGTATATATATGTATAATATATATAAATCTTTCGTCTTTATGTATATATAATCTAAACAATATAAATATCTATCTGTATCTCATATTTTTGTAATGGTATATTACTTCTACTTTAAACTATATGCATTCCCATAGTACTATCTTTATGCATTTAAATCTTATATCATCTTTATGCATATATATGTAAATATTTATCATGATTAGATATTTCTTATTGATTATGCTATACATGTCTCTAAAACATGTGTATCATTATACTTCGTTTTTAAAGTTAAGTTATATATATATATATACACCTTAAAATTCTTTAAAAATGTCACAATTCACTTTCACTTTTATATTTTTTATCTATCCATATACATTTTTTTTTAAATTTTCCCAAGTAAAATCGAGGATGTGATTCATTGAGATTCGATTCTTTAAACACTTTTTTAAAAATCAATGGATTTATTAACTCCACCATGCCATATTTCTTACGTTTAACCAGATGCTATATATATATATATATATATATATATATATATATATATATGTGTGTGTGTGTGTGTGTGTGTGTGTATGTATATATATTTATGTATATATTTAATGCAATGAACTCAAAGAATCTGCAAGTTTTGAGTTCATATATGTTATCTTATTTTGAAAACATAAACATACCGAAAATTTTTCTCTTTTCTTGTGATATACTATTTTGCATAAACATGAAACTCCATTCACAAAAATATTAAACCACAGGTATCTGTAACACAGTAAAACTGTTTCAAATACTTTCGTTAAAATATGAAGTTTTCTGTTAGAAAATTAGGAAAAACGAGAGACTGAAAATTTTTAAACCGGCTAAGGAGTTAATGATAATTCTGTCCCTCTAAAATATTCAAAATTGAATTCTGAAACGAAGAGCAATTATCGGTTGTTTTTTTTTCCAGTAAAGATTTTTAAGTTTGAGCTTCCTATCGTTACACCTTAAAAAATGAAATTCGCTCTCAGATTTCAGGTTGATGTAATTAGATAATTTGGAACCAATATCTGCGTTAAAAGAAAGAAGAAAATAAATAACCATAGCAATATTTTTCTATTTATTTAATTTAAAAATATAATTTTTTCTTTATTAATTCATTGTTTATTAAAAGTGCTTTATTTTTGTTACTTTCGAAAAGAATTAAAGTATGGTATTACTAAACAAGGATTTTACATCCATATATCTAATCTAAGAGGATTTTTTAAATGACCTTAAATTAAATTGAAAAGCATAGACATATTTATTGTATAATAATCCTTTTGCTTTACTTTTATTTTTATGTAATGTTTTAACCTGATAATAAATTGAATGAATGGTTATCTTCATGTATTTTATATGTATATATATATATATATATATATATATATATATATATATATATATATATATATATATATATATATATATATATATATATATATATATATATATATATATATATATATATATATATATATATATATTATATATATATATATATATACATATATATATATATATATATTATATATATATATATATATAATTTATATATAAAAAATTATAATTAAATTCTGAAAATAAAACAAATTATCTTTTGTTGTTTTAATTTTTTTTTCTTTTTCTTTTTTCTTTTTTTTTCATTTTTATTCTTCTTCTGTTTTTCTCTGCTTGATAATGAACGATAGAACTTTCTCTCTAACGATTCTTTACGTTAATAATTGAAACTAGTTTAGAATTAAAAATTTTTATAAATTTAAGGACAGTTTTATAAGTGGACATACTTTTATAAATTTAAGGCCTTACATCGTTTGGATAATTTTTATTTTATTATCTGTATTTGGATATGTTTTTAATTAATCATATGTATTCGGATATTTTTCTATGTATCATGTTAATTATGTTTTTAGATAATTTTTAATGTATCCTATATATTATTTTATACATTACTGTTTATACAAAAAACACAATAAACCATGCAGTTTTCTATGCTTCCATTTTTAGGAATTTCATATGTTTTATAGTTATAAGAATATCATGGGCTAAATAATTTTCTAAAATTTAAATCTTAACTTGATTGTTATAATATTTACAAGTTTAAAAACTTAAACCTGGTTTTTTCTTGCATAACTTTTTCATAGACATGTCCTACTACGAAAGTATTTAGTAAAATTTTATATGCAACAAAATTTCTGGAAAATGATATACTTAAAAACTGGTTTTAATCAGAAAAATGAAAATACCAACTGAAAAGTATTATTAAACCTACCAATTAATTAATAAAATAATAAATTTATTGTATCAACAATTTTAAAATTATATAATAACACGAAATAAATTAACAGTTTTATTCATCTGTGGATTATATTTTTACTCTCATAATTCTAGATAAATTAAAAACCATATTTACTGTAATAAAGTGAATATTAAAAATCAAGCTTTGTCTTAATATTACGCAATGTCCACATTTTTAAGTAAAAAGCCTACATAATATTTCTGCTTTTTCCTGTAAAAAATATTTTTTTGCTTACGCATCACCTATCTGCATTCACGAAAGCGTTAGTGAGTATTATTTGAAAAATGATAAAAAAGCCTCAAAATTCCTAAATTAAGAAAGCAGTTGCTTTTTATAAAAGTAGAAAAAAGAGAGCCTTTTTAAAAAATGTTGTACCTACTAATACGTTAATACAATAATCTCTTTAAAAAATCAAAATTAAATTCTGAAAGGGGGAACAATTAGCATTTTTTCCTGGGCAAATTTTGAGTCTCTCGTTGCCTAAAGCAAAAGTCAAAACACTCTCTCAGATTTTCAGTTGATAACATTAAATTAGAAATCATATATGCTCTAAAATATTCATCACTATTCTTTATGCATTTCATAAATAAACATCAAATAATGATTTGTACATAGTTGGACTTCCTTGTAGGTCTATTGAATTATACACTGTTTTTCGTCAATCCCTTCTACTATGGACAGAAATAATATAAAAAGAATGAACAATTTTGTAAAGAAATTAAATAAATTACACATTTTTGGCTCTGCTTAAGGTAATTTTTTCAAGTTTCAGTATTACGACTGTACATAAGTGAAGAAAACTTTAATTTGGAACTTTTTATTACTCATTTTAACCTCCATTGAGCATATTTTGACTAATTTTCTCTTGACATCTATATGTAATTGCGTATCATATCTCATAATTAAAAACAATTAGCCGTAGATATATAAAATTTTACATTTAGAACTATTATGATATTCGTATGCGCATCTACTCTTTTCATTCAAATATGCATTCTATGTAACAAAAAATTCATTATAACGTATATTAACTCTCTGTAAAATGCTGAAAAATAATTAGCTGTAGAATTTTGAAATTATGTAGTTAGGACTAATATAAAATCTAATTATGCTTATTTTGTTTTACAATCATTACTCTCTATAAAGGCAAATCTCAATATAAAGTGCATACTCTATACAATTATTCCATACAGGATCAAGCATTATTGTAAACTAAACACTAGGAGCGTAATCTGAGCAAGGAAGTTTCGTGATTTTTAATTTATAATTAGTATACAATATTTTGGATATTGCGGCTTTTATTTTTATATACATACAACTCTCTTGTCACTATATTTGTGGTTGCTTTAAAGTCCTTTAAAACGCACTTTGGATCGATCACAAACGAGTAAGGCTTTGGAATCCTTTATATGCTAGAAAAAAGATATTGACAATCATAATCCAAATTAATAAAACTTTCCCGGGGTATATGTTTTTATACTAAAAACAATTAAAATACATTCTTATAAGAAAGTAATTAATGTGTTCTTATAATAAATCATTACTGAAAATGATTTTGGAAGAGAAAAATATCGGAATGTCTTAACAGTAAAAATAGTACTACACATCTGTAATCAAAAATTAGAAGAAGAAAAAGTTGAACATCAACACATAGAAGTAATGAATAATTCTCCAAAATTCAATAAACTCCACACCTCTCGGTAAAATTTAATTTAATCTAATTCTAATCTAATCTAATTTAAAAAACCCTTACTATCCCTCCTTAATTGTCTCTGCAGCCCGATTCCTGTTTAAAACCATTTCTCCCGTTTATTGGTTTTTCCAATTTCCTGAGATTTTGTTCCATAATACACCGACCTTACAACGGTAATCAGCAGTTTTTGTTCCTCATTTAGAAAAGTGAACCTCCCTTTTGCCTCTGAGACGTATGGTACACCAAGGACAGTTTGTTTATTGTGAGTTGTGAACGTATACCCTTTCTGATTCATCGTTTGAGATTTGCTTGATTACATCATTTTATTGCTTAAAATATTTTATTATAGGTGTTATAAATATCTACAGAGTTGCAGATATAACAGGGTTAACAATCGCGCAATGAACACTGACTTAGATGACGTTCTTAACTTACACCTAACTTAACTTACATAGAGAGAGGAAAAATCCTTTAAAACTGTTAAGTGCAATACTTTTAACTGCTGTGCTTTAAAGTACAGATAAGTGAATAATAGAAGACAAGTAAAGAAGAAATGGAATCTCTTCTCCAGTTTATAACATCTATCAGTTTTCAATGTGTTTGTGGTCACTCTAAAGTGTTTTATTAAGCACTTTGGATCGACCACAAACGAGTAATGATTTGGATTACTTAATGTACTAGTAAACAGATATTGCCCATCATAATCCAAATTTATAAAACTTTCACGGAATATATGTTTTTATACCAAACCCAATTAAAATAAATTCTTATAAGAAATTAATTGATGTGTGCTTCTTATAAATCTTTACTGAAAATGATTTTAGAAAAGAGAAATATCAGAATGTCTTAAGAGCAAAAATAGTACTACACTTCTGTATTCAAAAAATAGAAAAAGTGTTTTAAGAAGCACTTTGGAACACAACAAATAGAAGTAGTGAATAATGTCCAGAAATTCAATAAACTCCACAAACATATGTAAAATCTAATTTAATGACAAATTATAATTAAATTCAGATGAAATGTGTAATGGACTTAATGTTGCTTTAAATTAAAATGATTTTAAAGTTTATAATTTTTTCCTTCGCGGAGAAAAGCGAGACGCATTACCATCTGATATAAAAAAAAGTAAAGTTTTCTACGGAGCGAAGATTTCATTTATTTCTTACGAAATTTTACAACATTTTGAACTAGAGATTACAGAACTGCAGATGGAATGACAGGAGTTTTTATTTTGCTTGCTTTTTTTTTCATAGGTTTATGCTCCATCAATTTTGTTTGTAAGTGCATGCTTTTATATATAAAAATATTTTTATGCATCTCCAAATCCTTCATCTGTTTTCAGTGTAACGAATTTAATATTTTTCCCATTTTCGTAGCTTGCATTAATGCTACAAAATAAATGGAAATATTCATTGAAATTTCTTAATAAAATTCCTCTTCCAGATATGCTCTAAGAAATATTTTAGATCACTTAAATTTCAGAAATTAGAAAAGCTAAAGTAATGAAAATTTGACATTTGTAAACAAATGATAAAATTAATAAGATATTTACAAGATGTTTGTAATCAACAAAGTAGATCTAATTCGCATCAAATTCAGAAAACTTTTAAGGTGACTCCATGCGTTTGAAATGCCCCTTTCGCTATTTTACATTTTGCAATTTTCATATTCTTTAGGCATTTCTCTTTCCAACCCAAATTTGCTTTTCTTTTTACATAAATTAGAAGGAGAGTTAAGCTCTTTAAAAAATTATTTACTGCAAAAATTAACCATGATTTCCTACAAGCTTTAGATTTTAGCTAATAATTATTTTGTATGAGGTAAATATATTTAACAAATAGAAATAGTTTAGCCACACACTGAAATCAATTATAAATCGTCTCAAGAATATGAGATAATTAAAAACCAGATAAGGAAGATCAATTGAATGAAATAATTTCGAATGATATATTGTCATATTATTGATTAATTTTGACATTTTTTTTAATTTATACAAATTTTTTAATTGCTATTCATAGTTATATCTAATGGAAAAGTAACAGATTAATTTATTGATAAGTCTCTCAAGTATTTTGTAATCTCCATTCATAGTAATACCAATAAATTATTAAATAAGAAAACAGAAGCCATTGTGAGCTATCACTGTTAAAGAAGTAAAACACGTTGTTGACCTATGCCACTTGGTCAAACCAAGCAATATTGAGCCGTAGGTGGTTACTCTTATCACGGCAAAGGGCTGCACCTCTCGTTTTTAACCCGACAGAAAAAAATGACTTATCTATTGCATTTTTTTTGTTTATTTTACATTTTTAAGTAAAGATATTATTCAAATTAACATTTCTAAATTTTTTAAGCATTAAATTTTTTTTTCTTTCAATAAAAGCTAAACTGAAATTTATCTTTAGTTATTATATATTAAATTTAAGAATTTGAAAGCAAATCTAATGGAAAAATTATCATAACTAATTTAAAAAAATGTTTGGTACTGATTCCATTTGTAGATATCAATCACTATACAATCATCTAGTAAATTAGTATTATCTTTACAGATAATTCATTTCTGAATTACGATAATTAATAAAGAAATTAGCTATACGTTGAATTATCCATTATTTAAAAGTAAAAATATATATAACAATTAACATCAATAAAATTACATTTATAAATATATAACCAAAAAGCTATACACTGAAAGATAACAATTCGTCTTCTGATACAAAACATGCGAAGAAAGTTTGATCCAATCAGAGTAAAATACAAAAATGCATACTATTTTTCTAACTATCGTCATCTATACGAATAATTTTTTACTAAAATTGAAAAATATCCGAATGTGCAAGGAAAATAGTAATCAGATTAGTACACCGTAAGAAACAGTAGAAAAGAATGTACAAAAACAGATGTAACGATACCAAAAAATACGACTTATGCTCAAGTAGGTCCTCGTAATTTTAAAGCAGGTACCAAGCAGAAGACCCATAGGTTTGGCCTCCTACCCCGAGAGGTATTGATTAAAAATGTGGATGACATTGTGACCACAATCACATTATAGTAATATCAATAAATTATGTAAGCAAACTGAAGACATTGTGAGTTGCTTTTATTATTATTAAATCAGTATAAAATTTGTGAATTACAAACTCTTTTAATGTGTGAGAAACGGTGTAAATTACTGAATTGGTCATTCTTTAGAAAACTCAATACATCTTCTCAGAATGTGGTAAATTCTATTAAAATGCTGTATATAAAATTGAATGTTAAATGTTAAAAAATGTATGTACTGAGTTTGGTGAAAAATGTAAAGTATAGTTAAAACACTTACTGTGGACGTTCAGATAATATATACACAGATTTTTTTATAATTGAAATATACATAGGTCTTCGGAATGTTTTAGTAATCTAATGCTAAATATTAAAAAGTTTTATAAATATGTGAAACACATTTTGAATATTAGAACAGTGGAGACTCAAAGATACAAGCTCCAACAAAAATTTACAGAAATACGTGCAAGCTTAAAACACTTACTGTGGATGTTCAGATAATGTATACACAAATTTTTTACAATTGAAATATACATAGGTCTATTGAATGTTTTAGTAATCGAATGTTAAATATTAAAAAGTTTTATAAAAATGTAAAAAACATTTTGAATGTTAGGACACAGAAAAATCAAAGGTACACGCTCTAACAAAAACTTAGAGAAATACGTGCAATACATGAGAGAAAATATGTGCAAGCTTTTAGAAAATAAAAAAGTTTATATAATAGGGAAGTACTCTGATCACTTTTTCTCAAAACTCATTTTTCAATGAAATTTTCTATTATTATCAAGATATCGTTTATTATAATCCGAAATATATAATCAAAATTTTAAGAAATGAATAATGTAATATAACTAATGAAATGATGAATATAGAATAATTCCATTTATTACTGATGTTAAATATTCATACCAAGTGAATTGGAAAATTAGGTGAAATGTGCTCAAGTATACACATACATAGAAATTTTTTTACCCATTACTTGTAAAATTAAATATAGCCTATATTTATGTCATAATATTTATTTTATATTATGTACTCAGTTAAATATATATTTCGAATGCTAAGAAATTCCATAAAATTTTTCCATAAAAAGTTTTGTATTATCAATTTATGCTGTATGCTGTAAAGCTTACCAATATTTTTAATTTTTGCCGTAAGATAAAATTTTACGTGAGCATAATGTATACATAATGAAAACATTTGGATAATATAATTTACGCAACGAAATATAATTATTTCGAATTTTCCCGTTTTATTATGGTACTTTTTCAAAACAGGAAAACAGGAGCCTTTTATTATTTTTTTATTAATTAGTTAATGAAATGATAATTTTCTTTGAGTAATAATTTCAAAATTGAATTCTGAAAGGAATAGCAATTAGCAATTTTTTCTTTGAAGACTATTTTTTATTTCGTCTATTCTTTAGCTGCAAAGAAAAAATTAATTATCTACGATATGTAACACAACAAAATAGCTTCAATCTCTATCGTT
>CM063498.1:130907035-130959535 GCA_032207245.1 Pardosa pseudoannulata
CGTTACATTTATCGTTGACACATTATTCCATAGAGCATACAAACTGCAGAGTATGTAGTCACGAAATGGAGGGAGAGAAAAATGTCATATGAGGCTACGTTCAAACTAAAGTAATCCTTTATGCTGAAAAAAATGGCATTAGAAAGGCAGTGAGAGAGTTCCACGTAGCAGAGAGCAATGTTCGCTTGTGGCGGCAACAGAAATTGGCACTATCTGTAACTAAAGCTAGTAGGAAGAAATTCACTGGCCCTAGGAAAGGAAGACACCGTACAATTGAAGAAAAAGTTTTGGAATTTGTACTTGAAAGGAGGAAGAATAGACAACCTGTGACTAGTGACAGCATAGGAAATAAAGCAAAAGAGGAGGCTGAAGTTCTTAATACTGAAACAATGCATTACATTCTTCGACAACAATTTTTATTATTTAAATTTTTGTTGAAGCATAAATAGAAAAAATAGAAATTTTATAGAAAACCCCAAAATAATAAGAAATACGATGTACATTGGCTTTATGGTTTAAGATCTACGACTATTACAGGCAAAAACTAAATAAACACAGCTAATAAATAAAACAAAAAAGGATCGAACTGGAACCTCTCAAAGAAGCTTACTTATATAAAATAATCGGCATCGCCACTAAGTGCGATTATATATTTAAAGATTTAAAATGGGGATGAGCATTAGATGAGATCGCATTAGTTATACTCTTTCGTTTATTAATGTAATCTGGACTCTAGGATTAAAAAAAAATAAATATATCACATATTGATTCTGCCTGATATATCTCTAAAAGGATAAGCCATACGATGCTAAAATTTTCTGTTTATATTTGTTTTAACATCTACCATTTTTTTACACTTCACCAGCATTTATAATTAATCATAAAAGTTAAGCTTTGGCCAAAGCCCGATAATTCTTTCCCGAAAGCATTTACGTAGTATTTTAACAGTGTTATTACTCCTTCATAAAACATTTTTAAAGCAAAATAACAAGGGAGATCATTTGAAAATTTTTGATCTTGCTATAAGTTAATGAAATGATAATTTTCTACTCAAAAAATTACAAAATTAAATTCTGAAACAAAGAGCAATTAGCATTTTTTTCCTGCTCAGACTTTATTTTTTAGCTCTCTTTTAATGAAGAAAAAAGTGGAAACTCCCTCTCAAATTTCACGTTGATGTCATTAGTTAAATTGGAACCATATTTTCCCTAAAAAATGGACAATAAATTTTCATGCATTCCCCAAATAAACGTAAAAATCGTTCTTTGTAGTTTTTAAGTTGTAATATCTTTCTTCATATAGAATATTATGTTTGTTTAAAGTTCATGATAAAACAATAGAATATGATATTTTTAAATCGGAATGTCATATCAATAAATTTTAAAGAATACTTGTGTACTGAAATTAAAATTAAGTATATTGTATTGTATTAAGTATATTGTATTGTTTTAACTTTTTACATTTGTCCTTTTTTAAATTCCGAACTGTTTTATACATGAGATTATTTCCAGTGAGAAAACTTAATACATTACATATATATATATATATATATATATATATATATATATATATATATATATATATATATATATATATATATATATATATACATATATATATATATATATATATATATAATATATATATATATATATATATATATATATATATATATATATATATATATATATACATATATATATATAAATATAAATATATATATATATATATATATATATATATATATATATATATATATATATATACATATAATATATATATATAATATATATATATATATATATATATACATATATATATATATATATATATATATATATATATATATATATATATATATATATATATATATATATATATATATATATTTATATATATATATATATATATATATATATGCTTGTGTGTGTGTAATTTTACCATACATACAAAATGATGATGATAAAAATTGTTATTTAATAAAACATGTTAATATCGCAGTTACATTAGCATAGATAACACGCACAATATTAAATATATAATTTTTTAATAATTTATTTCAAAAGCATTATGATAAAAATATTGTATAAAGCAAGAAATATTATTATTATTTTATATAAATATAATTTAAATGCTACGTATCTAATTTTATTTCTTTTATACAAGGATAAATTATTCCCGTATTTCTTTTCTAATATGACAGTATAGCTTGTTCTAATTTTGCTTTTTTCACTTGCTATTTTAGAGGCTGATTATAATCCTAACGTAATATCTTTATTCTTTAACTAAGTTCATTCTTCTAGTATTTCGTTATTTAATGTCTATAGAAATAGAATTTTTCCTTAAAATTGCTTAGAATGATTTAATAGTATAAGATTTTAATCTGTGAGTGTATGAATTTTCTTCATATATTACGGAAATGAGAAAAGTATTTTGAAATATTGCAATATATTTTTAATAAAAGTAGAAATTTGACACAAGTACAAAATTAGAGTGCTGTATTAAGCAATACTAAAATTGGATAATAACAAAAGAGATGAGAAAAAATAAGGCAACTCTCTAATTTTCAATGCCCCTTTTTGTAGTATAACATTGATTTTTAACATAACAGAAAATGAAAGAGAAATTTCGAAGTCTAGAAATTACAAAGATAATTATATCCTCCATTATGCATATTTCACCTAATTTTTCAATTCGCTTGGTATGAAAACATTAGTAATGAATGAAATTATTCTACATTAATCATTTCATTAGTTATATTACTTTATTCATTTTTTAAAATTTTAATTAAATTTTTCGGACTACAATAAGTGATATCGTGATAATGATTGAAAATTTCATTGAAAAATGAGTTTTGAGAAAAAAAAATGCGAGTATTTTCTAATTTTAAAACACTTATATTTTCTTAAACCTTGCACATAATAGTAGTTCTCTAAGTTTTTGTTACAGCGTGTATCTTTGAGTCTTCAACATTCTAACATTCAAAATTTTTTACACCTTTTTATAAATCTTTTAATATTTAACATTAGATCATTAAAACATTCAAAAGACCTATTCAAAAATCTGTGTATGCATTATCTGGAAGTACACAGTAAGTGATTTAACTATACTTTTAACATTTCTCACCAAACTTAACACATACATTTTTTAACATTTAACTCTCTAAGCAGTTCGGAGGTACAATTCCGCCAAACCGATGATGACTTCACAAAGTACAATTTTCGACCTCCAAAAACGCTCCGAAAATGAATGGAATGTACATTTTTGCCAGTGTTTTTCCCAATAAAGTTTTGAGGTAGGAGGGTTAGGTCGATTTTTTAGGAACTGCCCCCCTCTTTCACCGACATTTCTTGAGGGATGCAACCCCTACCCCTTGAGGCACAAAGACACTGATAGATTTTCATGGCTTTGTAAATTTCTATTTCGAAATATTTCATTTGCGGAAAGAGATGCTTCTCTAATTGCCCTATTTAAATAACTTGGATGACTTTCGTAAAAAATATTAATAAGTTTCTCAAAGAATATTTTATTTGTACTTTTAGAATCCATTATTATTTATGGGATAATATTCCAGACTTGACGAGCTTTATGTGTATTAAAAATTAACAATCTATAATATCTATTTATATATCTGTATATAACCGGAAAAAGGGACAATAACGAGGGTGGGATTCCCGTATTTTATTCTAGTCGACAAAAGGTGAAGGAAAATATCATAGAATTCTTTGGTCACTGACACAGTAAACTTTTAGAGTATTATTTGGAGATTTTTTTCTCGATGTGTTCCACTCGGAAAGTTAAAATTCAATTTTATCTGCAGATTTTTAATGGAGTTTACCCCATTCTGAGATAATTTCAGTGATTTACACCATTTCTCACACATTAAAAGAGATTGTGATTCAAAGATTTTAGGCTGATTTAATATTGAAAAATTTAGCTCATAATGGCTTCAGTTTGCTTACATAATTTATTGATATTACTATATATGACAATTGCAAATACTTGAAAAACTTTTCTAAAAATTGATCATTTGGCTTTCCGTTAGATATTACTATGATTGACAATTACAAAATACTTGGGAGACTTTTCTAGAAATGGATCAATTAGTTTTTCTTTCCTTTTTCTTGCTTTGGTTAATTTCTGGAGAGGATTTTAAATTGTTTTCAGCATATGACTGAAAATTTATTATGTGGTAACTAAGAAAAATTATCTTCTAATTAGCTCCTTCATTAGTAATTTAGTGAAATTTCTTTGCTTAAGAATGATCTGTTTAGTGATTTATAACGTTTCTCACACTCTAAAATATCTTGTAATTCATATATTTTTTTACTAGCGAGCAGCGGTAGCTCAGTCGGCAAAGGCAACGCTCTCGTAGCTGGAGAGTTGCTGGGTCGGAGCCTGAACCAGTCTGAGATCCGCCGTGTTCGTTAAAGGTGACTGGCACACGAAATAGATGTTCGTGGTCACAATGTCCTCCAAGTTCTCAATTAATATCTCTGGGGGGTACCAGGCAAGTCTATAGATCTTCTGCTTGGTCACTGTTTTAAAATTACGAGGACCCACTTGAGCATAAATGGTACTTTCACCCTTGTGGTGCTCATTAAAAAGAAAGTCCCAACTATTTGCTTTGATACGAGTAGCCTCCGGCGCAATCATGCTTCGTTTGACCAAATGGCATAGGTCAACAACAACAATATTTTTTACTGCTTTATCCCTTTGAAGGTCACCAACATAATTTTTTTGCGATTTAATGAAACTAGTTTATAAATGTTATCTATGAACCTTATGAATGTAAAATATATGAAAACTTTTTTAACATTTCTTAGAGAGGTATACCTTTAGGAGGGTTTGGGGGGTAGTTAAACGGATAAACCCCTCCTCTTGTAGAGAGTGAATATAATACTTTTTAAAATTTTAATTATATTGTAAGAACAATAAATAAGTATCCTTAAAATAGTACAATAAATAAAAAGTTTAAAGAATAGTACAATAAATAAATAGCTTAACAAATATTATAATAAATAAATAGCTTAACAGATTGTATAATAATCAAATAACTTAAAAATAGTATAATAAGTAAATACCTTCATAGATTGTATAATAAATAAATAACTAAAAAATAGTATAATAAATAAATAGCTTAACAAACAGTATAATAAATAAATAGTTTAACCCTCTAAGCGGTTCTCGCGTACAATTTCGCCAAACCAATGATGTCTTCAAAGCGGTTGTCACGTACAATTTTCGACCTCCAAAAACGTTCCGAAAATGGATGTAATGTACATTTCTGCCAGTGTTTGTGATAGGAGGGTCAGGTCGATTGGTTAGAAATGCATCCCTCTTTGACTGACATTTATTGAGGGATGCACCTTACCCTCTGAGTCACAAAGACGCTGATAGCTTTAGATGGCTTTGTAAATCTCTATTTCGAAGTATTTCGTTTGCGGTAATAGATCTATCTCTAATTGCATCACTTAAATATCTTGGATGACTTTCGTAAAAAATATAAATAATTTTCTTAAAGAATATTTTTATTTTTACTTTTAGAATCCATTATTTTTTATGGGATGATCTTCGAGACATAACGAGCTTTATGTGTAGTAAAAATTAACAATCTATAATATCTATTTACATATCTATTTATAACCGGAAGTAAAGAGACAGTAACGAGGGTGGGTTTCCCGTATTCCATTCTAGTCGACAAAGGGTGAAGTAAAAAGTCATAGAACGCTTTGGCCATTGACACAATAAACATTTAGCGTAATTTTGGAGACTTTTTTAATCGGTGTGTTCCCCTCGGAGGGTTAATAAACAGCATAATAAATAAAAAGCGTCATAAACAGTATAATAAATAAACATCTAAACAAATAGTATAATAAATAAATAGCTAAACAAATAGTTTAATAAATAAATAACTTAACAATTTATAAGTGTTGTTTGGTAGATAATTTTATTTGAAATTATAAGTCAGAAAAATCCAATTAATGACTTTCCAGGTACGGAAAGTTTAATAGCATATATTTCAAAAGAAAAAAATATAAATTAAATGTACTGCTGTCATATATTAAGGTTTAAATTGTCAAAACATAAAAAATTGAAAAAATCATTATGTCTACAAAAAGTAAAGAAAAAATTAAGATATTTAAATGTGGTCTCATTGCGAAACCACTGTCCGCTAAAGGGTTAACAGTGATAACTCACAATGGCTTATGTGTCCTAACTTAATAATTTATTGCTATTACTATCAATGGAAATTACAAAATAATTGACTTATCTATAAATTGATCTATTAGCTTTCCATTAGTAAATACTATAAAGAACAATTAAAAAATATTTGAAAAACTCGCGAATTTAATCAATCATAATATCAATATATCAATAGAAATTATTTCAATCAATTGGTTTTCCTTATCTGGTTTTTAATTATCTCATTTTCTTGAGATGATTTATAATTGATTTCACAGTGTGGCTAAAGTTTTCCTATTTGTTAAATATATTTACATCATACAAAATAATTATTAACTAGAATCTAAAGTTTATAGAAAATCCTGATTAATTTTGGCAGCAAATGAATTTTTAAAGAGCTTAACACTGCTTTTAATTTATGTAAAAAGAAAATCGAATTTGGGTTGGAAAGAGAAATGCCTAAAAAATATGAAAATTGCAAAATGTAAAATATTGAAAGGGGTATTTCAAAAGCATGGAGTCAACTTAATATTTTTCCAAATTTGGTGTGAATTACATTTACTTTGCTGATTACAAAGATATTGTAAATATCTTATTAATTTTAGCATTTGTTTACAAATATCAGATTTTCCGTACTTAGCTTTTGTAATTTCCGAAATTTAAGTGACCTAAAATATTTGTTATGGCACATCTGGAAGAGGAATTTTATTAAGAAATTTTCATGAATATTTAGATTTATTTTGTAACATTAATAAAAGCTACGAAAATGGAAAAAATATTAAATTCGTTACACTGAAAACAGATGAAGGATTTGGAGATGCATAAAAATATTTTTATATATAAAAGCATGCACTTACAAACAAAATGGATGGAGCATAAACCTATGAAAAAAAAAGCAAGCAAAATAAAAACTCCTGTCATTCCATCTGCAGTTCTGTAATCTCTAGTTCAAAATGTTGTAAAATTTCGTAAGAAATAAATGAAATCTTCGCTCCGTAGAAAACTTTACTCTTTTTTTTATATCAGATGGTAATGCGTGCTCGCTTTTCTCCGCGATGGGGAGGAAAAAATAAACTTTAAAATCTCATTTTAATTTAAAGCAACATCTGAAGTTCCATTACACATTTCATCTCGGAATTATAATTATAAAACTTCCCTGTCATTAAATTAGATTTTACCGAGCGGTGTGTGTGGAGTTTATTGAATTCTGGAGAATTATTCACTACTTCTATTTGTTGATGTTCCTCTATTTTTCTTCTATTTTTTGATTACAGAAGTGTAGTACTATCTTAGCTATTAAGACGGTCTGATATTTTTCTTTTCTAAAATCATTTTCAGTAATGATTTATAAGAAGCACACATCAATTAATTTATTTTAACATCAAAAGATTATTTTAATTGGGTTTGGTATAAAAACATATATTCCGTGAAAGTTTTATTAATTTGGATTATGATGGTCAATATCTGTTTACTAGTACATTAAGGAATGCAAAGCATTACTCGTTTGTGGTTAATCCAAAGTGCTTTTTAAAACACTTCTTCTATTTTTTGATTACAGAAGTGTAGGACTATTTTTGCTGTTAAGACATTCTGATATTTTTCTTTTCTAAAATCATTTTCAGTAACGATTTATAAGAAGAACACATCAATTAATTTCTTATAAGAATTTATTTTAATTGGGTTTGGTATAAAAACATATATTCCGTGAAAGTTTTATTAATTTGGATTATGATGGTCAATATCTTTTTACTAGTGTATTAAGGAATCTAAAGCATTATTTGTTTGTGGTAGATCCACAGTGCGTTTTAACCGCTTCCTTAACAAATATTTTTTTAAACAATTGCAAAAAGTCATCACATTTTTTTTTTATTTTATTATTAAATACAGGAAATGATACAAAACAAAATATGTAGGTTTTAAGTTGAATTTTTAATTTTTTTACAGGTGTAAAAGAATTTAGTTTTAATATTAGTTTACTCGCCGGAGATATCTCGGGCAAATGGAAAAAAAGTTAAATTTTAGTCTTTGTATGATTGTTGAAATGTTGTTAATTGTTGAAATAGTATAATTTTTAAAAGTGACTGTTAAGTTTTTGGAACAAGGGACAACACAAGGGGATAATTGACATTCTGAAAACTGGTATCTGGTCTCTTTTTTTATTGGAATCTGTTTTACGGGAGCGCAGAGTACACTGTATAGTTGGATTTGATTTTTCCAGTAGCAATAATAACATCTGAAAAATGCCTTGAGGTTAGCATGACTGATAAAGGATTAATAATGGGTCTTCATGATGTGACAGAAAACTCGTCAAGATGAAATTAGTTTTCTAATCCGTGGAAAACCCGTGACCAGTTCTGCTAAAATATATATGTCCATATATATATTATATATATATATATATATATATATATATATATATATATATATATATATATATATATATATATATAGATATATATATATATATATGTGTGTGTGTGTGTGACATCTTTACAAAATAAATTTATATAAATACTGACAAACACTTATATGTGCTAAACAACAACATCATATAGCTAATGAAATCATTTTCCCTTCTTTACTACGAGGAAATAAAGAATATATATATATATATATATATATATATATATATATATATATATATATATATATATATATATATATATATATATATATATATATATATATATATATATATGTATATATATATATATATATATATATATATATATATATATATATATATATATATATATATATATATATATATATATATATATATATATATATATATGTATATATATATATATATATATATATATATTATATATATATATATATATATATATATATATATATATATATATATATATATATATATATATATATATATATATATATATATATATATATATATATATATATATATATATATATATATATATATATATATATATATATATATATATATATATATATATATATATATATATATATATATATATATATATATATATATATATATATATATATATATATATATATATATATATATATATTTATATATATATATATATAAATATATATATATATATATATATATATATATATATATATATATATATATATATATATATACATATATATATATACATACATATATACATATATATATATATATACATATATCTATTATATATATATCTATTATATATATATATATATTCTATACATATATATATATATATATATATATATACATACATACATACATATATAGCATAGCTAGAAAACGAATAGACATAGAATGTTAAATTTTGTAGTTACAGCTGTTTTAGCAAACATTTTTTCACCTCTTTTTGATTTGGAATATTCACACTTTTTGATAACAAATAAAGGATATTAATATAAAGGATATTAATTTAAAATATATTAATGTACCCGAAAAAATTCAAAATTATTGGGTGATAAATATTGAATTTACTTGTGTGTGTTTAAAGTATTTAGTTTTCCACTGCATAATATTATTCGATTCTGTTCTTTTACAAGAAAACAATTCATTTTAGCGCAACCAAAAACTCCATTATGAGAATACAACTCAGTTGACTGTTGTATAAATGCAATTTTTATATTAGTAAATACTAATAATTTAGAAATAATGTAGCTGGCTATTACATCAAAAGAATTGTATCTAACATTCTAATATAAAGTTTAAACGAATTTAACCAGATAATTTGTATGATTTTATAGACGTACAATGAAGTCTTGCTGTTTTCACATCAACTTTTAAAATGAAATGAGACGTTTGGTAATAATATGTGGTTACTTCAAATCAAAATACTTAATATTTAAAATGATTATTTCGTAGATATTTGAAAATATTTTATCCTCTCTCTCCCAAAATTAAATTGTATCAAAACTGTAACTAAATTGAAACTTCTAAAATGTATTTCAGTTGTGATCTCTCCTGTTAGTAGTATTAGCGACCGCAAATCATTAATTTCGAACAGTCATTGAACTTATCATCATTCAAGAATGGCGGACAAGTTGCCAAACATTATCTGTGTTGGTTAGTAATCGATCAATTGTATTACCGCAGCAAATAAGTCTACTATAATTACACTATTCTGCTATAATTTTCACTATTTTAAGTGCTTATAAATTTCCTAATATTAGAAAATACTAAAAAATCCATTTAAAAGTAGACTTAATTTTTTACAGTTCTCACATGAGCGATTGAATACCATAAGATGTCAGGATCATGTAAATTATGAAGCCATTTCAACTTCCTAAAGGTGATAATGGCTTCATAATTTATAAATTTTCATAATGTCTAAAGCTTTTATTATTAAATTACTTCTAAAAACAATCATAAAGGACTTAGTACATTTGAAATATATTTATTTAAGAATAATATTTCTATTTTATGGCAGTTCTTTCGAATTATGTACATGAAATTAATAACTTTTAAATACTTTATATAATCATGTATTGAAATCATTCAACACAATATATAGTAGATTGGTGAAAAAACATAGAATTATGTGATAGACAACCTAGAAGGAAGCTTTAGATTGTAAATATTAACCCATATTGTACCACACCAACTAAATATTTCTGTAAGTTATTAAAACTTAATCCATATCATTCGTATGGTGTAACTAAGTATATAAAACCAAAATTTCGAAAAAATATGTTTAATTTTTTATGTAATTGGCTGTTCTATAAATAGGTCCAATACACTACTAAAGCTTAACAAATATCACTTACATTGCATTAGGCTGATTCATAGATCAAATTTGGGGAAATAGTCAAAACAAAGTCCAGCATTACATTTTAAGTATACTGTTGTTGGTTTTCCCTTGCAGTTATTGAACTGGAAGTAAGAGAGTAAATTTATCTTGCAATATCCAGTTTTTCTGAATAGAATAGACATATGTTTACCCCTTGTTGTGCCCAGGTATGTGAACAGGGGTTTGAACTGGTTTTCATTGAAAGATAAGAAAAAAATGTGCACTATCAATGCAATATCGAATTCATGGAAAAATAATCGGGACTGGACCGCCGTCTTAATTTTAGGGCATCTTTTTTATACTTACAAAATACAAGTGTAAAATATATTTTTCAACAAAAACTTTCAGGTATATTGTTAGCTCTGTTTTTAAACTAAAAGTAACCTCCACAATGTTTGAAAAAAATAATAAATATAAAATTAAAGATTAAAAAATGACAATTTTTAAGACGTTGCTGAAAATAAATTTTACAATACAATATAATTTGATTTCTCAGTTTTCTTTTGTTACTATGCTAAAGTGTGTCTATTTTAAAGGTGTTAAAATAAAATCCACTCAGAAAATATTTATAACTTTATTATTAAATGGAATTTTATTTGCTGTCCTGTTTATAGGACAGCGGTACAATATGGGTTAAACAAGTGTGGAGCATCAGATTACTTGACTCTTCATTGTGGACTAGATTATTTAGGAATAAGTAACATCGATATCATTGGGCCTAATTTAGGCATGAAGCTGAAGAATTCTGAACGTCTCTCCTGGAACTTGTCATGGCTCTCATGTCTTTATTCAATCTCTTCATTACTGACTATTATCTCTTCTACCCAATCTCTTCTACCTTACTTCCTTTACAAACTTTCCTGTATCTTCTTTTCTCATTCCATTGTTTATTTACAATAGGTATGTTCCTTGAATATTTAGACAGTATGTTTTCTTATTAATAAAGTATTTGATTTTTAATCATGCAAGTGCTTCTGGGTCGTTCCAGAATAAACCCACTGTTAATATTATGTGATCTCTTCTCTGAGAGCAGTGTGCTTTCATCCCCTGTCTGAATTAATACACTTAACAAAGTTTTGATCATATATTTCTTGGACTTTACTGTGTAACACCTCATGTCTAACCGCAGCTGTATGAATTTGATGTTTCTGGACCAAATATTGTAGCTGTTAAAGACTTGTCCAAGATAAACTTAGTAAACTTCTTTAACAATATGTCTTTCAGCAACATTTTTTGTTTCTATGTTAGTAACATCTTAAATTTTTTTTATTAGTAAGAAAATCTAAGATATTGCAAGAGTACTGTAGAAGTGTCTTTCCTTTTTAAAACTGTGTGCATTCATAGGTATTGCACGCAGATTTATAAGTAATACGTGAAAATAAACTCATGTTTACAAAGTTTTCTCTATACTCACCATATATTCATCGCGCACTCCTTAGATTTCACTACATACGTCCAGGCTGTATTTGAACTCATTCCTTACAATTTTGAACGTCCTCCTATCAATGTCATCAGTACAGGAAATTGGTCCATTACCGAAACTCTTTTAGTTGAGTTTAATCGGGCAGATATTTAATATGCCAACATAGAGACAAGTTTGAAAATGTTAAATCAGGAGACCAGATAGATAAAATAATACTGCAAGGTCATCTTTACCCACTGAATAAATTTGATTCAATCTATCCACTCAAACCACTGGCAAAAAATAACTATACAATTTAGTTTTAATTTTCTGAATTTATTTTAATTTTAATCATTTTGTAAAATGTTTAGTTTAATTGCCATAAATGTTTTAAATAATATTGTATAATTTCAAAGAAACGATTAGGAAGAAATAGTTTAAGTACAAACTTTTCTTTCAATTTAAATTAATTGAACATAAAGACTGACTAAAAATCGCCATATATGAAGTAATGGGTAGTTGAAGAACGCTTATCAATAAGAAGAATTGTAATTAACTTCAAACTGTTTAAATTTGTAAAATGTTTATTATTTAAATGGTTATACCCGGAATTTAGATATATCAGTGAAGGATCAATTCATATATTAAAATTGGAGTGGGGAAACCTAAAGTTATTATTATAGTTTATTCAACAAAGAAACAACTTTATATAATCCAGTCGAATCTCAGAAAAATTTCAGTGAGACTATTGTATTAAAAATATATAAAATAAAAAAAAAGTTTCCAAATATTGCATATATCTATGCATCTATCTATTTCCTATGTAAATCTAAAGAAAAAGTAATATGCTTTAAGAATGAATAATAAATAAGCAGGCAAAAGATAAAAAGTAGGAAACTGTTATTTATACCCTACAATTTAACCTTTAAGCTTCGGCTAACCGCTGGCTTGCGTTTAGACTACAAATCGGCAGCATTTTCGAAAATTCCTCCCCCCCCCCTCCTTCGACTTTCTCAAGAGGAAAAAATGTTTTGTCCTATTGTCACTCTCTGGGAGTACAATGCAGGGTTACTCTAAAACCAGTCTGAAAGTTGTTATTTGACATTTTTTTCAGTATTATCGGCACTTTGGTAAACAAGTTATTTTATATTATTTGATAACTTTTCGAAAGGTACATAAACATTGGGTTTCATAAAGCTTTGTTACTATAAAAAATAAACGACGAAGGAAAGAAACTTTGACTCGCTTCCAAACGGATTTGGCTCACAAGAAAGAATAACTAGTTTACAAACAACAGCTGGACATGGTCAAAAATGTCCAGTAGTTTCACATGCCGCCAAACAAAATCACATTCTTCTTTCCCCGTAGTGATGCACTCAGCAAAACTTCAACCATAGGGAGGGACTGGCCAAATGACAAATGAGTAATGACCCCATCACTGCAAAAAGGGGAGAAATATCTAAGGTACAACTGTCGTACCCTAGCCGACTTTTTGGTTTAAAATATATATGGTACAACTGCTGTACCAGCCGAAAACTAAAAGTTAAACCTGGGGCAAGCACGGATGTATGAATCCTATAAATGTTTGATATTGTTAAATATAAATATATGATGCATAGTCGCCTAGTATCCCGAAAATATGAATAAAATAAAAACAGATATACTTATATATGACATTTGATATGGTTCGAACATTCTCAACAATGTTAATCGGCAGTAAAAAAAATATTTCCGATAGGGTATATACATAACATAAGCAGAATACACTAAGAGTTCTATAGGGAATGTAGGTGGCAAATGCAGCAAAATTTAGCATGGGGAGGAGTCAAAGCGACTTACCTCGACTGAGGAAACTGCAACGGAAGGGATGTAGACCATATTCGTTGAACAGGTATTGCTGGGAGGTGTTTCTCTTTACATCAGGTAGCCTCGTCTGTTGGTTCAGTAACTGAACTACCAACCTTCTTTCCCTCATTGCTTTAGTCTCATGTCTATCTCTCATGACACAGGCATTCCCTAAGATTGTGTATTTTTTTTCAAGTGGTCACGTATTGACACTGTTAAATGAATATATGATGAAAATTTTCACTGTTATTTGGTTGAACTCTCCATGATTCAAATGGCTCTCGACCTATTTCCCTGCAGAAACAACATTGACTTGCTACCTACGCTGTATTTGTTTATTGCGGCTTGACATTTGGACCTTTTATAATTGATCCTGTGCCTATTTACCTTTTATGGCTCCAATACACGTTTTAACATTTATTTTTTAAATTTTTTAAATCTTTCTTGTGTTTTGTGTGGCTTACAACTTGTTGTGGATACAACTGTATATTCATTGAACAAACTGAAGTAAAAAAAAAATAGAGTAATAAATCTTAAAATCGGAACTATCAGTTTCAACTTCGTCTCAGGGTGACGAAAGAAAAGACCTGTAAAGAAATATGTAAATCTTGTCGAAATATTGCAGGAACTACAAAATTTTTAAATTACAAAATTGTAAAAACCATAAACCTCAAAAAGAAAGCAAATGACTGCTTAAATTTGGCGACTTAAAGAACACCAAGTTAATTTCATCTTTTCTCAATTATCTCATATAAGTCATTTACATTTCACTTCTACATGTAATTAACCTTAACAAGCTGATTGGCTGACTCACTTATGGTCTCACAACACTATAAAAGCTAATGTAAAACATTTATGGTGGCAGAGCACGAAAGAGAGGTTGTTTTAATAAACTCAACATTTTTATTTTTTAAATTTTGATTTATGTTAATGGCTAACGTCCGCATCGTATCAAGCATAGATATTAATCAAATTTCTTTATGATTCAAAAACACCCATTATATATATATATATATATATATATATATATATATATATATATATATATATATATATATATATATATATATATATATATATATATATATATATATATATATATATATATATATATATATATATATATATATATATATATATATATATATATATATGTATATATATGTATATATATATATATATATATATATATATATATATATATATATATATATATATATATATATATATATATATATATATATATATATATAATATATATATATAATATATATATATATATATATATATATATATATATGTATATATATACATATATATACATATATATACATATATTATATATATATATATATATATATATATATATATATATATATATATATTATATATTATATTATATATATATATATATGCATATATATATATATATATATATATATATATATATATATATATATATATATATATATATATGTAATATATATATATATATATTATATATATATATATAGATATATATTATATATATATATATATATATATATATATATATATATATATATATATATATATATATATATATATGTATATATGTATATATATATATATATATATATATATATATATATATATATATATATATATAAATATATATATATATATATATATATATATATATATATATATATATATATATATATATATATATATATATATATACAGTAGAACCTCCATAAGTTGACCACCTAAGGGACTGTAACTAAGTGGTCAACATACGGAGGTGGTCAACTTAGGGAATTTTAAAAAAATATTTACTATAGTACAATATTAGAAAAAAGTAAGCTTTTTTGGCATTTTTTAAGGAAAAATTTAGAAAAAAGTTAGCACTTACTCATTTTTATTTTTACTGAAAGTATAGCACATTTTTACAAATTTTGAAAGAATGATTAAATTTTTTTAGTCCTCTTTTTGTTCATTTGGTAACTGCAAAAAGCAATTTCACAGTTTACAAGTCCATTAAGCATGCTTGGGCATTTTTCTGCAGCGAAATCTTTAAGTTGCTCCATCATGCGCTTTACATCGTCTTCCTTCAGAGTTGGGTAGTTTTCAGTTTCATCGTCACTTGGATCATCATCATCTTCGCCGTCCGTTTCTCGTACCTTAGAGTCCTCGCTGTGCTTAGCCCCAGAGAGTATCTCACTGAAGATTGCCTCTGGGTCTGGCTCAACACATGTTACTAACTCATCGTCCATGGTAACAAAATCTTCAAAATTAACTCCATCAAAAACTGGCAAGGGAGATAGAGGAAGCTCATCCTCTTGCACCGATGTTGTAGCTGTAACAAATCCAGCTTTCTTGTAGCAGTTCTTAATCATGGCTTGAGTAACTTTATTCCAAGCAGAATTAATCCAGCATTCAAAGCATTTATTGACGCAGCTGTTGACGATGCCAACGCAGAAGGACCACAGGCTTGTGCTTTCGTGATCACCCATTCCAAAAGTTGAGCTCTGTAGTGCACTTTGAAGGACTGAATAATGCCTTGATCTAAAGGTTGGGTTTTCGAGGTTGTGTTTGGAGGCAAAAATTTTAGCTTCACATTTGTGAGATTATTCACTTTTGGGTAGCTGGGGCAGTTATCCACGGTAAGTAGAATAGACCGCTTCTTTTTCCTCATTTCTGCGTCAATTCCTCAAACCCACTCTTCGAATAAAACACTGGTTACCCAAGCGGATTTATTTGCTCTCCAAAAAACAGGAAGGTCATCAGGTTTTACATTTTTAAATGCATGAGGTTTTACGGTTTTGCCGATCACCATACGCTTCAATTTTTCTCCTGTCATACTAGCACATAGAAGAACATTAAAACGCTGTTTTGAAAGTTTTCCTCTTTTCCAAGATTCACCTTTCATTACTAGACTTCTACAGGCGTTGCTTTAAAGAAGAGACTGCATTCATCAGTATTAAAGATCTTTAAAACCTTTAGCAAACTCTGGGAAATTTTTAATAAACTTATCCACTACTTCAGCTGAAACCTCATTCGATTCCCCACACAAAACTTTTTGAGAAATCTCTTATCGTAGTTTGAATTTTTCAAGTCAACCTGCTGACGCTTGGAAGTCCTCAATTTCGAATTCTTTTGCAGATTTTTTTGCTACTTCCTGAAGCATAGACCCCGATATTCTTGCATTAATTGATCTCATCTCTGTAAACCAACGAAATGTGGCTTCATTCACAGCATCGAGACACGTTTTTCTCCTTTTTCTTTGAAGTTCCCCGTTTTTAGAAGAATATCTTTCCAGATATTCTTCCTTGAGTTTTAAAATGTTGCTCACAGTTGTCTTACTCACACCAAATTTTTCTGCTGTCTTTCTTTGGCTGCTGCTTTCCAGAAAATTAAGAAGATCCAACTTCTCCTTTAATTTAAGTTCTCTTAGAGCTTTTTTTAAAAAAAATTCGCAAATAAACGACTGGTACTGCCACGACGCGATGTCTAGAAAAAAAAACAGAACAGAACATGTTTCACATGTGAGCGATACACGTTGTTTTCCAATTCTGCGTAGTTCGTTCAATGCTACACCGCTACACACATATACCACTCTCCTGACCTTTTTCGACAGATTTCAGCAATTACAGCCAATCCGAAAAATGAAAGCATGTAAATGGCTAGAATATCATTTCTCTTTAACAAAAGGCTAGGTACTCTCTGGTATTTCCCTCCCATAGTACCATACTGAAAGTGAACAATGAATGAAGCACCAAAGAGAGGGGGGGATCGCGAGTGTTGCTCAGATAATCCGATTGACTGGTAAAGAAATTCCTGGAAACCAGGTGGAGAACAGCCAGAGGAAAAATCTAATTCAAGAAAAAATCAGTGGTCAAGTTACAGAGAGTAAAACCTACTAAAAATTGGTCAACATACAACTTACGGAGGTGGTCAACATAGAGAGGTAAATCGCCATTGAAAATGCATTGTGACCATTCAAACTAATAAATTTCGGTCAACATAGAGAGGTGGTCAACTTTGGAGGTTTTACTGTATATGTATATATATATATATATATATATATATATATATATATATATACATATATATACACACATATACATATATATATATATATATATATATATATATATATATATATATATATATATATATATATATATATATATATGTGTGTGTGTGTGCTTGTGCGAGTGACATATTTACGAAATAAATTGATATAAATACTGACAAACACTTATATGTGCTAAAAAACAACTTCAATATCTCTAATGAAATCATTTTCCCTTCTTTACTACGAGAAAAAAAAAAGAATAATTGCTGATCTAGAAAACAGATATTTCTCATTACTTCAATTTATACGAAAAATAATATTTTTATGTCTGATGCGCTTTGCTACACCTAATTTGAAATTCATAAAATCAGTAGGATAATGTACAAATTCTATTTCCATGAAATATTTTCTCCTTATCTTTAAAATTGAGATTCGGTGTTCATTTTAACTTCACATTTCTTTTCCATCTCGAATTTCTTTTGACTGTAGAACTAATTTCAAAAACTACTTTTTTCTTTTACTTTCTGTAATAAATCCAAATTGTTGCCAAATTTTATTTTCCAAATGTATTTCATAATTCTTTTTTTTTTCAGATAATATGATCAGATATTTCGGCAGAATGGTCTAGTAAAAAATAGCCTTAAATGTTATCATAAAATTAAAATAATACGTTATTAATCCTAGAGTGCCTAGACTCATTTGTTCTCTAGATATAGCCGTCAACAAATAACTCTGATCTGTCTCCCCCAAAAGAGGAAATGGGATATGTCCCGTAATACCTTCATATGACTTTTGGTACTTTATATAACAGTAATCTTAAATACCGAAATAATACTATAAGTACCGTTTTGATAGCAATGTTCCTGAGACAGAGAAATGGTTAGCTTTAATGTAAGTATTTCAGACTCTCTCTCGAGAAAACTCTATTATAAAGAGTATATTATAATAGGAGGCATTATATATACATATAGATTACATGTATATATAATGCCTCCTATTATAATATACATGTTTAATAAGACTAGAAAATGTAACATTGAATTATTTATAACTAGCAAATAGCCCGTCATATGTCAGGATCAGTATAATTTTATTTTTCCGTAATAGTAAAGTACCCTATGGAGGCAGTTAAATAACTGGTTTCTTTTTCGGTTCAGAATTATCTCGCAACAAAAAATAATCGATGATTAAATTTAAAATTATCACATATGTACCTAATCTATTATTTAAGCCAATTATAAAAGAAAATTATTTACGTCATATCTAAGTTCAGTGATAAAACGTATGAAAATAATTCAGACGATATATAAATAATTTAAAATAAGAAAGTATTAAATGGGATGGTTAAGGGAATCAGATGATAATGCTAGAAAAATGTTATTTTTACCTATTTATCATGTGATATATTTAATCGCCTGCTCTTAACCAGGGAAAATAGGACTTGAAATAATGACATTAAACGCTTTAAAAACGATAGTATTTTTAGTTGTGATATGAAGCATATTTATACCAATTTATTTTAGAATCCGATCGATAGTTTTAGAGGAGATAAACTTTACTCGCTTTGAATTTTGTTAACCCTAACTCATCAAGTATCCACTATGGATGCCTTTATCCATTCTAAGTCCAACCGCTCCATAAATTCGACATCAAATGAACAAATAAATTAGGATAGTATTATAAAAGGGATGTATGGTGTAAGAATTAACTATATGGGCAGTTGAATACGAATACCTTATTTGGGATTCATTACTCACATCAAATTAATTTTTCTAACATATTTTTTTTCAGTGAAATATGAACTAAAACATTTCAAGGGATAAATAGAAATACTTAAATGGATAATTGTTTAACCTTTATATACTTAGAAGAAAATCTCCTGCAATTTACTATGAGTTAAACAATTTTGGGACTGTTCGCAAGAAGGATAGACAAATTTTTTTACAATTGTTAGATTTGAGCTATAGAAGTCTTCAAATTTGAAAGTATTATTTTGATCCAGCCAAATATTTTCTACCATATAAAATAAAACCTAATAAAAATGTTGTTGTTTTAAATTTTCATGATAAATTTAGCATAAATCGACACAGTAAAAAAAGGGAAATAGTCTAAATTTATAATTCTACAAAAAGACTCTAAGTGCCAGGTCCGTCTCTGTCGGTGTTTCAGAAGAGTGCTTGTGAAAGCGAACTACTGGGCACTGTAAAACGCCGAACAGATATGACATTATTGTACCAGTAATCGGCTTCTGGACACCCGGATTGTTGGATTGTGAACGCACCTACAAAGAAAGGAAAGGGGCTTTATGTGATCGAGTCGGCCAGGTGCCAATGACTATTCGATTTCCCCAGGACGAAGGTCAAAAGGGGGGATTAATCTGCCCTAAAACTGTAGTTTCCTGGTGGAGAAAGAAAGAGCAGAAGTCACTCCCGTCTGAACTCTATTCGTCCGAATAGGTAGTTTCTCTTTGAAAGATATACTCAGATTTTGCCTGAGTAGTTGGATTTCTTTTCTCTGTATTGTATGAAAGTAACATCCACCAGTAACTTTCACTGATGTTTTTTTGTAAATAAATCAACTTTTTGTTTATACTTAAACATCAATGGATGTCTATTTCTTGCGTAACCATCAAGGAAATTTTATTTTTCTAAACCCATGCTACATCATACCCAAAATAACTAGGGAATGACAAAACTAACAAATTAGGATGTCGCGACAGCTCGCGATCAGTACAGGAACAGTATGCACATCGTCAGATGTACAACAGTGCCTCAGGTAGAAAATATATAAAACGCACCGATGGTATCTTTCAGTGATTTCTGATGTAATAAATTTTAGTTTAGTTGATGGGCATTTTATATACGTGTATAATATGGTTCTCAAATCAGAAAAAAGTATTATTGCTAAAGAAAAGTTCATTTTAAAGCTAAATAAAAATATTTTTGTTAAATAGACACCAAAGAACCTCACAGTATATTATAGTTTTCACTATCAACAGGCAAGAGAGTTACAAGTAAACTTTTAAAATTACTTTACGAGTATCCTATAATCTGATTGATATCATCGAGAAAATAGGAAAATGTGAGCACTTTACCCGTATAATGTTTCAAAACGAAAATGCAAAATTTTATTTAACATGTTCAAAAGTATTACGTGGAGACCACTAAACTAATTTTTAAGCATGGCTTTAAAAATATAATAAATTATGCTTTTTTTTTGCCTACTTCACACTAGATTTAAGGGTGTTGATCATGTACTTTTTTTTACTGAAGTTGAGCCAATTTGACTCATACAAGAAAATAGAATTTTTTTGCAAAGAAAATAGTTCCAAATTAATTTAAATAAAATGTTTATTATCCAAACATTCATGGAAAACATTTTTTACATATAAATTCTGTTTTTGAAACACATTATCAGAAAAGATTTACATTTAGCACAATGGTTTCTACATCTGTTTATTTTGCATGATTGTTGAACTTGAAAATTCCTCTGTGCTTCAGTAGCATGAATTTCTGTCATTGGAATGGAAGTGTTCTAGACTTCTTCTCTATATTTACTTTATACTATACTTCATATAGTTTATATATTATATTTACTTTATACTATATTTGTTACTATATTTATTTATTTTCATATACATTCTGCTAGTCAAATTGGCTCACAGACGTGAAAATAGGTATACCACATTTGATAATGAGAAATGAAGGGGTCCGCGGGGAAGAGGAATGAAATTTTACATATATTTTATTACTTAACTAAAAACCAACGCATGTTTTTGAAAATGGATATTAAAGTTTTATATATATATATATATATATATATATATATATATATATATATATATATATATATATATATATATATATATGTAGTGATCAAATTTTTAATGAGTCAAATTGTCTCGGTCCGTAAATCTAGTGTTAAAGATAGAGCAACTCAAAATAATCTACTTGTGTCTTAATTCTATTTTAACTAGCATTTAAAAAAGGTTTTAAATCTTCCTATGCACACTTCATCTTGCAGACGAAGAGTTACCATTTCCGTTAGCATTTCGAAGAGTAGGTTTCTAGGTTTAAAATAGATTTCGATAGCACTCGTTTTGGAGTGCTAATCTATCGGATACACATATGTCAACATATTCGGTTTCACTAGAAAAATATTGTTACCTGTGACCTAAACATGTAGACCCAGGAAGAAAGGAAAACTCTATGGAAATAGTGAATACGAACAAGCGAAAAATTTATCACCAGGAACATTGTTAGAAAACAACTTTACAGGCTTCTGCTTAGATTCAGCTTCTTTATTCAACTTTAAAGTTAAATTTTGATTTAGTTTTTTAAATTATTAATTGTGTAGATTTCGTATAGGTTTTTTAATTCTTGTAGATTACACATTTGTAATGAGTAAAAATTAAGTTAATATTTTATTTTATTAAAGAGTAAATTAATTATATTTATTAATAAACATAAAATTGCAAATAGCGTTGTATATTCGTTCCTCCGAGTGTGTATTATTTTTAAAAGAGATTTGATTTTTAATTCCTGCACTGTGACACCAATAAGCCTATACATAGCCAATATCTACTTAGACTACACAGACTTTCTTATCACATCTGTTGAATTAAGAACTGGTAACTCCTTAAGAAAATTTCCCTGCCTAGCAGCACGAGATCATTCGGGTTTTAACCTCCGATTATACCATGCCCAGTTTTCTGTGACCTTGACTTCCTCACTGTCTGTTCATCTGATCACCTGCTCTTTTTGTGATCCAGTAACTATGTGTACAGTATAGAAATTTTTACTGATTTTCTAAACCTATTTAAATTTTGTATCTCTGAGATAAAATCTCCCTCTAACGCTGATTATAGCTAAATGAATAATTTAAATATCCCTTGAACTAGTTTATAATATTATATTTAATAACGGAAATGAAAAATTAAATGGTGTACAAATGAAAATTCAAACTTACAGACCAACGACAGAAGAAGTTATTCAAATATTCTAATACCTCATATAAACTTCAAATTTGTGCTGAATGTCAAGTAAATATGAAATTTAGATTAACAGAACATTTCTTAATTAAATGGACTGTTTATTTTTGCTCAGAACATACAGTGATAATGTGACAGAAATATAAGTTAAATTTCATCTTAAATTTAAAATCGAATTAGAGTATAATTTGTCTTCGATGTCTACTCCCTGTCTACTATTTTAAGCAAAACAATTCCATTTTTATTTTTTAAAATCTATTGACTATTACTTCATTGCATGCTTTATAAAACAACATTTTATTTAGCATATAACTGTATTTGTAAGTAATAAATACGTGAAAGAAATATTTTAATATTTAGACAGAAAACTTTCAGGTGAATGAAATTGAACTTAAAAAGAACAAATACAGAAAATTTGAAGTAATATAAATCAAAACAAATCATATAAATAAAAAATGAGACTGTGAGATACAGCGTCCCCGATGGTTTAAGGTTTCATTCACGTCCGACGAATTATTAAGAAGAATAAAATAACAGAACAACTTTTAAAAATGAAAAATTTAAATTTATAATTCGAAGTTCAGGTAAAAAACGAGATGAAAAAACAAGATAATTATTTTTTAAATAATATAAAATTCGCAATTATATATAATTACAAAATTCCCAATTAGATGACATTATAAAATTCCTAATTAAACCCAAATTATAAAATTTGCATGTTTTTAACCCAACATAAATTATGCTTTCTATAAAACATCGCATTTAAAATAAAGATCTGTCATTGATATGATACAATACAGAAATATGCTAGAAGGCACACTGCAGTCAGAAAATGTTTTAGAAAAAACCAAAAAGTTATTGTTTGGCACACAATATTGTAAAGATAACTTATACCAGTAATAATTTTATCAATAACCTTTTTAAAGTCATCCTATTGTTCTTTCTTCCAAAATCTGAATACATTTGTGCTTATACATATAGAAGGAAATTATTAATGTCTGTGTATAATGATACTCATATAATACTTTCTCTCCTTTTACAAAAATTGGCTTCAAGCATGCCGTATTTCATAGGTGTTTCTTTTCACCTCATGAATCAGTATATATTAAATTCTGTGTTGCTGTTGTCTTATGCAACTTGGTCAAACCAAGCACGACTTACTGGAAGCTACTAGTATTAAAGCAAAGGGTGGACCTTTCGTTTTTAACGAGTACCACAAATGTGAAAGTACAACTTCTTGCTCAAGTGGGTCCTCGTTATTTTAAAGCAGGGACGAAGCAAAAAACCCATAAGATTGGCCTGCCACCTCCAGAGGTATTGATTGAGAACTTGAAGTAAAATGAGAAATAATCGAGTTTTTATCCCTATATATATTGTTTTTGTTTCTCATGCCACTTAGACAAAACAAGCACTATTGAGCCTACAGGTTCTCGTATTAAGTCCAAAGGTGCGGCTTTCGTGATAATGAGAACCATTATATGAAAGAATTACTTCGCTCACGTTGGTCCTCGTAATTTGGATGCAGGGACCAAGCAGAAAACCTACAGACTTGGCCTGCCAACCCCAAAGATATTGATTGAGAACTTAGAGGATATTGTGACCATGAACAGATTTCACCTTTATTGACTCCAGTTACCTTTATTGAACACAGTGAATCATAGGCCTGCTAGGCCTCCAAACGCGCAACTCTCCAATTATGACAGCGTTGCCACTGAGCTACCATGGCTCATATATGTTAAATACTATAGACTTAAGCTAAATTGGAACATGAGTTATGTCAATATAAGCGATCTAATGTGCAATATGATTAATAATTAAAACATGACTATATCAAAAAGAATAGAAATAATGTTTAAATTATTAACATATTTTGAGTATATATCCACGTATAAAGTAGATTAAACTTATAAATCTGAAACCAAAAAATATAGTGGGTTATATGTGTATGTTTGTCTTATGTAGAATGTTCCTGTATATGTATTAAGAATAAATAATCCTTCAAGGAAAATAAATTCCGAGAAATAAATTTTGGGGAATCTCATATAAATAGAAAGAAAGAAGAAAGAGATGCAGCAGGCATTTATATAGTAGAATTTATACCTGTTCTTCGCATGGAAGAAAGAGATAACACTTTGAAAAAGTGGATTCATCTTATTTTTTTCGATGCCTGATTTAAAGTTTGTATTTTACACATAAGTTTTCTCATTTGTTAAGCACCAATTAGTGAAATATATTTGCACTTAACTTAAAATTTTTTGTGGCGTTATAGTTTTTAGGAATAGTAATAAGTGAATACAAAAAGTAGGTGAAAGTAATTATATTTATATCTAAACAATAGATATAAATATAATTTTGGTGTCATAGTTAGTTCTATAGACTAATCAACTGATAATTAGTAATATTCTTATCAACAATGCCAATATCATCACTTAAAAATATCTTTTCAAAATTGACTTTTTATATACTTTATAACCTAATTTTTAGTTAGCAAGTGTAGTGCTCTAACCACTTATTCATTTTATTCAGCAATTATGCTTTTTAAAACATAAAATTTTGTAGATATGCAGAAGCAAAATATCGAAAACCATTCAAAGCATGCTACAAATTTAAAAAGCATTTTATGTATAAACTTTATTTAATATAAGAAAGATTCAATATCTACTTACTTGCTCAAGTGGGCTCTAATACAAAAATTTACTTTGGTCACGACAATTTTTCTTGTACATCTTTAAAATCATGAATATGTTATTTTGATTTTATAGGGAGTCATCGGATTTATCTTTAAATTATTCTTTGAAGTATCAAAGTTTCGTTTCTTATAGTACTGACTCATTATAGCTGAAATACTGCTTTGGCACCATCCATATGGTGTTATATCCGTTAAAGGAATACTTCATTCTCACCATCCGTGCGAAGAAATAATAAAAGAGTACAATTTAAAAACTCCTCCCTGAATATAAATTTTGATTTTTGATTTTTATTAATAGGATTAGTTTTCTGCATTAAGCTTAGCTATATTGGTGGTGACCTGCAATATCTTTTACATTGAAATTTATCGTTGTATAAAGTTCTGATTGCGATCTAAAAGGAAAGTGCACAGCTATACGATACACCAGTCCTAAATACACAATTTCTACATTCTATGGCTAATAGGTTTTAAGTTATGCATGTTACGCAAGTGCGAATAGCTAGTCAATATGAATATTTTCGCTGGTCTAAAAATCGTGGTTTATTGCTATAAAATTTTCGTTTAATATTTTCTTTACTGCACACTTAACAGTAAAAATAAATATTAAATCATTTCTTATTTTTAGCTTATTATTCACTGGCAGTTAAAATTCAGCTTTTTCATATTGTTCTGATACTTTATATTATCTTCTTGTTCATGAAGTTAATCATTTTAAGTACCTACCAGCATTATAATCTCAGTCTAGACTACAGAAATATTAAAGAAAAAATATTATTATTTAAAAAATAAAAAATAATTTAGTAATGTTTATTCATCATACAGTAGTATCTTAAGTGTAGATACATGTGTTTCTTCTTATACAATTTCCCATTTTTAAATAACTTTGTTTACAGAGTATAGGCCGATGCCAGTTGTTTTTGAAGAAATGTGAACTATATCGAAAACAAAATGCTTGATTTAAAGTAAAACTTTTCTAGTAATGAGTTTTTTTTTCAAATCTCGTCTGAGGAAAACTACCAGATATTATACTTTTAACTTTAAGAGAGCCTCCTACATTCACAAGTTCAAATGCATGTATGCACTGAATTAAATACTCAAATTATCTGCTTAAGGATATTCACCGTCATTATCCGGGAAACACGTTTTGCAAACATTTCTTAATATACAAAACTCATTTTCTTTATATTTTTTAGGAAATCAACATCTTTATAGACAAAATTCTATTGTAGAAAGGTCTATTTCTAGCGTATAAAAGGTTTTACTACGAAGTACATTTATAAGTACCGGATAATATTAAAAGTTTACACTTCCTTAATTATTAATATTATCTAACACAAAATGTTTGATTTAAAAAAAAAATTTACTAACGATGAGTTTTTCTCCTCTTATCAGAAGAAAACTCCCAGCTATTGTGTTTTTAACCTTGAGAGAGTCTCTCATACGTTCAAAAGAACAAATGTATGCACTGAATTAAATACCCAAGTTATCGGAGTGGGGAGATTCGCTGTCATTATCCGAGAAACACGCTTTGAAAACATTTCTTAAAATACAAAACTCATTTTCTTTATATTTTTCAGGAAATCAACATCTTCATATACAAAATTCTATAATACAAATGTTTATCCTTTGCGTATTAAAGGTATTAGTACCAGTTGCATTTATAAGTAGAAGATAATGTTAAAAGTTTACAATTCCTTAATTTTGAATATTATCTAACACGAAATGCTTAATTTAAAATAAAAAATTACTGGAAATGAGTTTTTTTTCTTATCTCATCTGAAGAAAACTGCCAGCTATTGTATTTTTAAACTTCAGAGAGTCTCATACATTCACAAGCACAAATGCATATATGCACTGAATGAAATACCCAAGTTATCTGAGTAGAGAAATTCACTGTCATTATCCGAGAAACATAATTTGCAAACATTTCTTAAAATACAAAACTCATTTTCTTTATATTTTTTAGGAAATCAACATCTTTATAGACAAAATTCTATTCTGGAAAGGTTTGTTTCTCTCGTATAAAAGGTATTAATACCAATTGCATTTATAAGTAGCAGATAATGTTAAAAGTTTACAATTCCTTAATTTTGAATATTACCAAACAGAAAATGTTTAATTTAACACATGAGTTTCCCAGTTATTAACCCATATTGGACCGATGTCCTATAAACAGGACAGCAAATAAAATTCTATTTAATAATAAAGTTATAAATATTTTTTTGAGTGGATTTTATTTTAACACCTTTAAAATAGACAAACTTTAGCATAGTAACAAAAAAACTGAGAAATCAAATTAGATTGTATTGTAAAACTTATTTTCATCAACCTCTTAAAAATTGTCATTTTTTAATCTTTAATTTTATATTTATTATATTATTTTTTTAAACATTGTAGGTTACTCTAGTTTAAAAACAGAGCTAATAATGTAGCTGAAAGTTTTGTTGAAAAATATATTTTACACGTATTTTGTAAGTATAAAAAAGGTGCTGATATTAAAGACGGTCCAATCCTGATTATTTTTCTATGAATTCGATATTGCATTGATAGCACACATTCTTTTTCTTTCTTTCAATAAAAACCAGTTCAAACACCTGTTCACTCACCTGGACACAACAAGGAGTAAATAGATGTCTATTCTATTCAGAAAACTGGAGATTTTTTGCAAGATAAACTTACTCTCTTACTGCCAGTTCAATAACTGCAAGAGAAAACCTACAACAGTATGCTTAAAATGTAATGTTGGACTTTGTTTTGACTGTTTCCCCAAATTTCATCTATGAATCAGTGATATTTGTTAAGTTTTAGTAGTGTAATGGACCGTTGTCCTATTTATAGGACAGCCAATTACATAAGAAATTAAAAGTATTTTTTTCAAAATTTTGGTTTTATATACTTAGTTACACAATATTAATGATATGGATTAAGTTTTAATAACTTACAGAAACATTTAGTTGGTGTGGTACAATATGGGTTGATAAAATTTTATAGTTACAGCTCAAGAGAAAAGTCAAGACATCATATATGTTATTTTTAGACGGCATCATAATGTCTGAAAACATAAAGGCACAAAATTTAAATTTCCCTGATCTGACTGAGAAATGTTTGTTTTCTTTAAACGCCAAACAGGTATCTTAATATGCAATAACAATTCTTTTTATTTGTTTGTAAAACTAGAACATCTTCACCGTTTTCTTTGTGAAAATACACTACATCACAAAACTTCTTAGATTTTAAGTGTATTAACTCATCACTCCACAGTGATGCATATATAAGTCAAATAAAGATCAATTAAAGTTCCATCTATATTATATAAGTTATTTAATACTACATCTTTGAGAAAGCAATTTTTTTGGCTGAATGATGTCCGAATACGTAAACTGCTTCATATGGCTTCCGGAGTTCCACTGCAGGCTTGGCTATTCGTAACCTTTTGAAGTCGGCTTTATGCCAGATATCCAGGTCTCATTTATTTACGTTTTGCACATGCTCATGACTTTGATAGTGTTTTACATTATACATTTTGGTTGTATTTTTATCTCTTGAAGTAAAAAAAAAATTCCTTACCTAAACAATGTACTTAGTTTTAATTTTATATCAATACTTTCACATACTTGTCAAAAATATTTATAATTAACATTGAATTCATATTTGTATCAAAGACAATTTTTATTAAAAAAACAGTAAAAATAGGAACAAAAAGAAGTTTTTAAATATTTTAAGAACATTATCTGGGCTTAAATATATGTGTGAAAAAGACATAGTTGTAAAAGAAAAAAAAATCATGCAGTAAAAGTTTAATATAAATTTTTATTTTAAGTTACTAATGGAAGTTTACTCTTCCTAAAATGGAGTATATCTACTAAAAAGTGTCTGATTTAAAACTAAATTTTTGAAACATTGAAAAATATCTTACAGTTACCCTTACAGAAAATATCAAGAAAGTAAATTCCTTACCTTAAAAATGCCTCATACTATTCATAAGCTTAAATATACTAAATTAAAATCCCCATAATATCTGCGTAGGATATTTCACTGTCATTAACCGAGAAATACGCTTCGCAAACATTGCTTAATATACCATAATCATTCTTTTTTATGTTTTTGCAGCATTTCAACACCTTTCACATTTTTTTTTCTGCAAGACAAAACTGTAATGTAAAAAGTTCTTTCTCACGTTTTAAAGGTATAGAAAGTTGCATCTCATTTCTGAAACGAACTTTTTTTACTATTGTAGTTGTGTTAAAAATACGTGTAGCATCAAATAATTCTTCGTAAAAAAACATTTTAAACTTTGAGTCTGAAAACGGCTTTTTAGAATATATTTTTTTTTTGTAAACTATGCATTTTTTCTTCAGAAAACTGAAGCATATTATTTCCTTTACGCTATTCTTAGAATTTGAATGACGTGAATTCGCTCAAGTAAAGTTTACTAACACTACTGTCCCGAAAGAAAAACGAAATTTACTTTTTAAGTCAGTTTTCTTTTCAGTTTAATTTTCAGTATGCCTACATTTATCATATATTTAAATAAAAAAGAAGTTTGCATCATATCCAGGTTCTTTTTTTCTTTTTACCGGTATTTCTTTCTTTTATGCATCCTGATTTAATTCAGAACTTATAAATTCAAAAAATGTTTTTTTATTCCTTTTTTTACTTTTATAAAGTTTAAATATACACAAAATTGAAAGGTTTTAGCCCTATTCTTTTTTCATGAATCGAGTGGTTTAATTTTGTGATAATAGCACATTAAACATTGAAATTTAGTTCTTAGTTTAATAGCCTGTATCAATAACAATCCTGGGAATTTGATGAACTTATATATCCATAGTCTTACTGCTTAAATTCTTGAAGTGACACTTGAAGTAGTTTCACACATTCTCTTTCTGAATAAACCGTAAATTAGACAAATGTTATCACTTGGTATCATTGAATCAGCCACGTGAAAAAAATACTTGTGTAGAGTACTTGTATAGAGAAATTTAGATTCTTAGTTTAATAGCCTGTATCAAGAACAATCCTGGGAATTTGATGAACTTATGTATCCATAGTCTTACTGCTTAAATTCTTGAAGTGACACTTGAAGTAGTTTCACACATTCTCTTTCTCAATAAACCGTAAATTAGACAAATGTTAACAGAGAAGACAAATGTTATCACTTGGTATCGTTGAATCAGTCACATGAAAAAAATACTTGTGTAGAGTACTTGTAAAGAGAAATTTAGATTCTTAGTTTAATAGCCTGTATCAAGAACAATCCTGGGAATTTGATGAACTTATATATCCATAGTCTTACTGATTAAATTCTTGAAGTGACAATTGAAATAGTTTCACACATTCTCTTTCTGAATAATCCGTAAATTAGACAAATGTTAACAGAGAAGACAAATGTTATCACTTGGTATCATTGAATCAGTCACATGAAAAAAATACTTGTGTAGAGTTCTTGTATAGAGAAATTTAGATTCTTAGTTTAATAGCCTGAATCAAGAACAATCCTGGGAATTTGAGGAACTTATATATCCATAGTCATACTGCTCAAATTCTTGAAGTGACACTTGAAGTAGTTTCACACATTCTCTTTCTGAATAAACCGTAAATTAGACAAATGTTAACAGAGAAGACAAATTTTATCCCTTGGTATCATTGAATCAGTCACATGAAAAAAATACTTGTATAGAGTATGATACTTAATAAAATTATAGTTCATTGTTTTATGAGTAGTGTTAAATAAATAAATATGCCTGTAAATAACATTTTAACTGTACCAGACAAAGATAATATGTAATATAATTGTTTCATACTACCTGGTGTAATAGAGTATACACAGTAGAGTACCAATTAAAGGGATCACTCAGGTTCTATGAAAATCAAGTTAATGCAAAATACGGACATTTAGGTAACTTTAAAAACAGGGATATAACAATACGTTTTAAAGTTGCTACCTTTTCATATTTTTAGCACACTTAAGGCTGGCAGTTGTAGCATTGCATATGTTAGTCTATTATAAATGGTATCTTTAAGGACATATTTTTAAAATTTTTATTTTCTACAAAATTGGTACAAATGAAGGAATTGTAAATTTTCGGAGTCACCTAGAGACAAAAAAAAATTGTTTACTGTTCTCCTTCTGTAAGTAGAACGTGAGTGATTTGCATTAGACGTTAAAGGAAAGGATACCAACAGATTGCGGAAGGAGAGAAGAAGCAAATTAGAATCCCAGTGTACAAGGGAGTGGTGAGAAAAATGCAGTAAGTGGGGGGAAAAGGAAATAAGAGAGGATAGTGTCATATGAACTGGATTGAATAACTCAAAGACATACGAGAAATCTTTATGTTTTTTATGCTTGTATTTTCGCTGAGCTAACGTAGAAAGTTATTAGAATAATGGTTAGTAGTAACAATGGAGTAATCCTTTTGTTTTTCAAACCTAACCCACCTTAACCACGAAACATACTGAATTAAAAGAGGAATGGGGTTAGAGGGAATTTGTAAAAGGCAGAAAAAAACGAATGGTCCTATGTATGAAAACTGTCAATCTGGTTAATTGACTTCCGGATAGTTGGGGCTCAACCTAGTTTGTGATCTGGAATGTAATATATTTAGCAACATCAAGATTAAAATAAAATAACTGTTTATTTTTCAAATTCTAACCTAACTTTGAAAACAAATATCTGATGACTGATATTAACAGTAATATTTATGTAGCTAATGAAACGACTAACAAATTATTTTTATTCTAATCTAGCAAACATAAGATATATAAAAAACTATAACTGAATTCTAATTAAATAGTAGTGATAGATGTTTCATGAATAATATAAATCGTTGACGTCCTCTAGTAAACTACAATTAAAAAGAAAAATAATTATGACTCTTTTCTGTAAATAAGAATATAACCTATTTACTGTCAATTTTCAATCTACAGAATACACTTGTTTGTCTAATAAAACTAAAGCGTCACATATGCCTTTTACAAATAAACACATATACTAATATACCCTTTTCTGATCTAAATTTTCAGCCTATGGATTCAAATATCACTGATGGCAATTAATTCCGCTGATTCAGCGAAACATTTCTTTGTAACAGGATATAAACAAAATCTAAATAGTTTCAGATCCCTCCTTAATCTTATTATGTATGAAGAAACAGTCCTTATGATCATTCAAAAATAATTTTGGAGTTTAATTGAATACATACATATATATATATATATATATATATATATATATATATATATATATATATATATATATATATATATATATATATATATATATATATATATATATATATGTCAGGTCTAAAAAGGAGGTAGTTGGAAATTACGTGAGTTGTAAACGATTCTAAATGGGAACTCTTTTATAATAATAAAATAAATTAAAAACACCACGCTTCAGTAACCTTTTGGAATAATGCGGTCAGGCGGAGAAATATTTCACAGGAAGTTGATGAATAATCAAGCAGAGAAGCTCAGTTAGAGCGTGAACATGAAGCTGTCAACACAGCTCCATGAATTAATGGAAATGGTGCAAATGACGCCTGACACGGAAACCCCATATATATACATATGCATATATATATATATATATATATATATATATATATATATATATATATATATATATATATATATATATATATATATATATATATATATATATATATATATATATATATATATATATATATATATATATATATATATATATATATATATATATATATATATATATATATATATATATATATATATATATATATATATATATATATATATATATATATATATATATATATATATATATATATATATATATATATATATATATATATATATATATATATATATATATATAATATATATATATATATATATATATATATATATATATATATATATATATATATATATATATATATATATATATATATATATATATGTATATATATATATATATATATATATATATATATATATATATATATATATATATATATATATATATATATATATATATATATATAATATATATATATATATATATATATATATATATATATATATGTATATATATATATATATATATATATATATATATATATATATATATATATATATATATATATATATATGTATGTATGTATATGTATGTATATATATATGTATATATATATATATGTATATATATATATATATATATGTATATATATATATATATATGTATATATATATTTATGTATATATATATATATATATATATATGTATATATATATTTATGTATATATATATATATATATATATGTATATATATATATATGTATATATATATATGTATATATATATATATGTATATATATATATGTATATATATATATATATATATATATATATATATATATATATATATATATATATATGTTATATATAGAATATATATATATATATATTATATATGTATATGTATATATACATATGTATATATATATATGAATATATATGTATATATATATATGTATATTTATATATGTATATTTTTATATATTATATGTAATAGTATATTATATATATATATATGTTGTTTGTTGTGTTGTGTGTGTGTACATGTATGAAATATCTCTAGACATTTATTCATGTATGAAGTATTCTCTTAATATGTTTATAGAAAAAGATCTAATTATTCTGTTTAACCTTCTTATTAATGCTCACTTCTTTAATTCTGTGAAGTGTATTCATAAGAGTCTTAATTAAGACGAGTTCCGTTTATTTTGCAAGGTATACACTTGAAGCATCTTTTATTAACAGAGAGTATTAACCTGTTATTTTAGACAATGAGTGAAGAGGTTATTTCCGTTAACGAGCACCATTACAGCCAGCTGAAGAAAATAAGACCCAATATTTCACTTATAGTGCTTGTGGAACATTTCTTAATGATGCAAAGCTTAGAAAGTATTAAGTACTTTCAGCTGCTAATCTTATCTCTTAGAAATTCGCTTTTGTAGGTACGAAACACTTTATCTTTGCGTAAAATTGATTTTTAAAACTTAACTATAAACAATGTATAGTTGTTTTGAGGCTAGACTAATTTTCGAATTTAAAATAAGAGTATTATTCTCATCTGATAATCAGTAATCAGTCGTTGAAGAAAGGGAAAGGTTATTAAAATGCTAAAATAGATAAGTATGTTTTCCTGATTTAGTTATATATATATATATATATATATATATATATATATATATATATATATATATATATATATATATATATATATATATATATATATATATATATATATATATATATATATATATATATAATATATATATATATATATATATATATATATATATATATATATATATATATATATTTATATATATATATATATATATATATATATATATATATATATATATATATATATATATATATATATATATATATATATATATATATATATATATATATATATATATATATATATATATATATATATATATATATATTGTGGATCGTGTGTGTTTCGGCGTGACGTGTGTGCGCAGTGTGTACATGTGAACGGTTTTCGAAAACACACAATCATTTAAAAATTGATTTTAACATAGTAATTTATGTTAATTAATTTCATTATGCAAATTTATGTAAATTTAGTTATTTTCTCCTTATCTAAGGTTTGTATATAAGTAGATTTCCTTCATGCAAGAATAAAATCTTACTGGTCTTGAGCGTTTATCATCATTTAAATATTCATTTCATCTAAAATATATATATATATATATATATATATATACAAAATATAATTTAAAAAATTTAATATATGTTTTTGTGTAAATTTTAGGAATTTTTAGAAAACAGTAATTCATTAGAATTAACAATTACTCTGGAATTCAGTTAAAGTTTCTTTCGGTCGTTTTTTATATTAGTTATCCTTGAATACTAAAAGTGTAATAAGTGACATCTTTGCCTTTGTAAGAGTTTTTCCATTTGTACTAGGTCATATTCAAATGCCATGAGAATAATTTTGATGTTCTTTAAATAATTTTTAAAAATGTTGAATAATATGTAAAAGAAGTACAATAAATATATATAACAAAATTTAAATTTAAAAATTTTTTCTATGTTTTTCTTGTAAAATTAATTACTGTAATTTGTATCATAAGAAACTGAAAGCTTGTGTCCCATAAAAACACTGACTTTAAAAAAAAACATGCATATTTCTCTACACAATTATCTAGAAATATTCATCAGTATTGATCAGGCACTGCTAAAATATGCAAATTGCACCGATCTTGTTTAATTGAAACAATCATTAAGCACTTTATTATGTATTTCCGTTTGAATCCAAAAGAAGGCATATTAATTATAAATTTAAAAATTTATCTTGATCATTAATAAAAATTACCCCGGAAATTAACATTTTGAAACTAACACACTCTCTACTGATATTATAATCAGTTTCACGCTTTCCAATAATATTTAAATTAAGGTGTTTTTAAACTAATTCCCACATTAAAGTAACCCTCTGATAATTATAAAAGTCACTTTGCATGGGAGAAATATGAAATATTAGATGAAATAATTATGAATAACTTATTCCATCACAAAGTATTTCACTGTAAGAAATATTTAATAAATTTTTTTGCTAGAGTAGCAAGTTTAAATTATTCATCCATAAAAATTGTAATAAATTGCGTTATTTCACGTTCAGATAATATGCTAATAAAAGCTACGATAATCTTCTTTGATAATAATGGGTCTCGTGAGTAACACATTATTTTTCCATTCACGCTTTCTTAAATAATTTGGTTCTTATTTTGAATGTGACATTTGTGAGCACATAAAACATATTGTTATTAATCATTTAGCCTTTTTCATAAGATATTTTAATAATTACAGCACATTTATCGGCAATAAAATATTGTTTATTTTAATGAGACTTTTCATGAAAATTCTTAGCCTTGTTTTCTGTACATGTCTAGAAGTGTTTGATCCCTTCTAATACAAATTCCATCGCATTAAAAAACAGAGAAAACAATATCATGTAGATTCAGTCCAGCAAAAACTTTTCCAATTTTGAATATGTTAAAAGTGGTTTGGTTTGGTTTGGAGCTCTGCGGTCTACTGTTTTGCACACGAGGGCTAATGAGACCGGGACCTACTGCTTAAAGTCGATTCCGAACGGCTACGAACATCCATGCCATAGTGGGATTCGAACCCACGAACTCCGGTACCGACGATCAGCGCCCTAACCAATCGGCCAGCGTTCGGCTATGTTGAAATAGATATATTTAAACCCAGCTTCATTATTTGAAAACAGTAAATAATGTGTAAAATGTTTAGATTTTTTATATATTTTAAGGCTTTTGCATTTATACCCAGCTTTATTATTTGAGCACAGTAGATAGTATGTAAAATTTAAAGATCTTTTTGAATTTGTTAGATCGATTTTTAATTCCAGATGATATCACTGAAAAAATACCCCAAATCTTCATGTGCCTGCTACTGCTTATTTCGTATTAAAGATTAAAATTTTATAATTATTTAACTTTAGTTGAATGAGACAGAAACATAAGATATTTTAATGGTAGCAACATGTTTATCGGCTCTCAAGTATCTTAGCAGTAATAAAAAATGTTTTAATGACAATTTTTGCTTAAATGTTTAATTTTTAAAGTGTCTTAAAGTGTTTGAGTATCCTTATACAAAAAATTACAGTTTATTGTAAATTAATATTACGCTGTTCCAGTGTTTGAGAAAGAAAAAATTAAAACTCATTAAAAAACACATGGACAAATATGTATTGATTAAATAATTTCATACAATTAAATGCCTAAGGCAGCACAGTATATGGTATGTAGAATTTCAAGATCTTTTTGAATTTCTTAGATCGATTTTTTATTCCAAATGAAATCAGATGATATCTTCGAAAAAATTAACCAACCCTTCATGTACCTGATATTACTTATTTCGTGTTAGAGATTAACATTTTATAATTATTTAACTTTCGCACAATGATACAAAAACATATTAGATAAGATATTTTAATAGTGGTAGCACATTTTTCGGCGCTAAAGTATCCTAACAGTAAAAACAAAACTGACAATTTTTGTGTAAATGCTTATTTTTTGAAATGTCTTAATGTGTATAAAGTGTATAAAAGTAATGAAATGTCGTAAAGTGTATTTCTTATACAAAAATTTACGGCTTATTTATTGGCAAAATTTTACAAGAGAAAAATTGAAAACTTATTTTAATAACACTTTTTCTAAAAAGGCTTTTACATTTATACCCAGATTTATTATTTGAGCACAGTAGATGGTGTGTAGAATATGAAGATCTTTTTGAATTTGTTAGATCGATTTGTAATTCTATATGAAAGCAGATGATATCATCGAAAAAATCCCCAAAACCTTCATGTACCTGCTATTGCTTATTTCGTGATAGAGATTAAAATTTTATAATTATTTCAATTCCGCACAATTATACAAAAACATAAGATATTTTAATGGTTGCAGCACATTTATAGGCTCTAAGGTATCCTAATAGTAATAACAAAACTGTTTTTAATGACAATTTTTGTGTAAATGCTTAATTTTTAAAGTCTCTTAATGTGTTTGAGTATTTCTTATACAAAAATAATTACAGCTTCTTGTAAAAATAATGTTACGTTGATCTAGTGTTTCAGAAAGAAGAAATTAAAACTCATTAAAAAACACATGGACAAATATGTCTTGATTAAATAATTTTATACAATTAAATGCCTAACACAGTATATGGTATGTAGAATTTAAAGATCTTTTTTAATTTGTTAGATCCATTTTTAATTCCATATGAAATCAGATGATATCTTCGAAAAAATCCCCAAAACCTTCATGTACCTGCTATTACTTATTTCGTGTTAGAGATTAACATTTTATAATTATTTAACTCCTCTCAATATACAAAAACATAAGATAGTTTATTGATAGCAGCACATTTATCGGCTCTAAAGTATCCTAACAGTAAAAACAAAACTGACAATTTTTGTGTAAATGCTTAATTTTTAAAGTGTATTAATGTGTTTGAGTATTTCTTATACAAAAAATTACGGCTTATTTATTGTAAAAATAATGTTATTACAAAAGAAAAATTTAAAACTCATTTTAATGACACATGGACTAAAATGGCTTTGATTAATTTATACCCAGCTTTAATTATTTGGAAGCACAGTATATGGTATGTAGAATTTAAAGATCTTTTTCAATTTTTTAGATCCATTTTTAATTCCATATAAAATCAGATGATATCATCGAAAAAATCCCCAAAACCTTCATGTACCTGCTATTGCTTATTTCGTGATAGAGATTAAAATTTTATAATTATTTCAATTCCGCACAATTATACAAAAACATAAGATATTTTATTGATAGCAGAACATTTATCGCCTCTTAATTATGTTAACAGTAATAACAAAAAAGTTTTTTAATGACAGTTTTTGTGTAAATGCTTATTTTAAATGTCTTAAAGTGTTTGAGTATTTCTTATACAAAAAATTACACTTATTTTGTAAAAATAATATTACCTAGAGAAAGAAGAATTCAAATCATTATTTTAATGACAAATATTCTTGATTAAATAATGGCTTTTACATTTATACCCAGCTTTATTATTTGAGCACAGTAGATGGTGTGTAGAATATGAAGATCTTTTTGAATTTGTTAGATCGATTTGTAATTCTATATGAAAGCAGATGATATGATTGAAAAAATCCCCCAAACCTTTACTTACTTGCTATTGCTTATTTCTTGATAGAGATTAAATGTTTTTTAATTATTTAACTCCTCTCAATATACAAAAACATAAGATAGTTTATTGATAGCAGCACATTTATCGGCTCTAAAGTATACTAACAGTAATACAAAAAAAACTTTTAATGACTCTTTTGGTGTAAATGCTTAATTTTTAAAGTGTCTTAAAGTGTTTGAGTATTTCTTATACAAAAAATTACAGCTTATTGTAAAAATAATATTACGTTGGCTAGTGTTTGAGAAGGAAGAAATTAAAACTCATTTAAAAACACGTGGAAAAATATGTCTATATTAAATAATTTTATACAATAAATGCCTAAGGAAGCACAGTATATGGTATGTAGAATTTAAAGATCTTTTTGAATTTGTTAGATCCATTTTTAATTCCGTATGAAATCACATGATATCATCGAAAAAATCCCCCAAACCTTTACTTACTTGCTATTGCTTATTTCTTGATAGAGATTAAATGTTTTTTAATTATTTAACTCCTCTCAATATACAAAAACATAAGATAGTTTATTGATAGCAGCACATTTATCGGCTCTAAAGTATACTAACAGTAATACAAAAAAAACTTTTAATGACTCTTTTGGTGTAAATGCTTAATTTTTAAAGTGTCTTAAAGTGTTTGAGTATTTCTTATACAAAAAATTACAGCTTATTGTAAAAAATAAAATATTACAAGAAAGAAGAATTTTCAAATCTTAAAAAACAATGGCTTTTTTTTAAATAATTTTACACAATTAAATGCCTAAGGAAGCATACTGGATGGTATGTAGAATTTAAAGATCTTTTTGAATTTGTTAGATCCATTTTTAATTCCGTATGAAATCACATGATATCATCGAACAAAATCCCCCAAACCTTCATGTACCTGCTATTGCTTATTTCGTGATAGAGATTAAAATTTTTTTTAATTATTTAACTTCCTCTCAATGACTCAAAAACATAAGATATTTTAATGATAGCAGCACATTTATCGGGCTCTAAGTGTCCTAACAGTAATAAAAAAAAACTGACAATTTTTGTGTAAACGCTTATTTTTTGAAATGTGTCTTAAAGTGTTTGAGTATTTCTTACACAAAAAATTACAGCTTATTTATCGTTGGCAATAAAATGTTTACAAAGAAGAAATTAAAATCTCATTTTAATGGACAAATATGTATTGATTAAAATGGCTTTTACATTAAATGCTTTATTAGGAGCACAGTATATGGTATGTAGAATTTAAAGATCTTTTTCAATTTTTTAGATCCATTTTTAATTCCATATAAAATCAGATGATATCATCGAAAAAATCCCCAAAACCTTCATGTACCTGCTATTGCTTATTTCGTGATAGAGATTAAAATTTTATAATTATTTCAATTCCGCACAATTATACAAAAACATAAGATATTTTAATGGTTGCAGCACATTTATAGGCTCTAAGGTATCCTAATAGTAAAAATAAAACTGTTTATAATGACAATTTTTGTGTAAATGCTTAATTTTTAAAGTCTCTTAATGTGTTTGAGTATTTCTTATACAAAAAATTACGGATTATTTATCGGTAAAAAAATATTACAAAAGAAAAATTAAAACACATTTTAATGACACAAAATGGATTTTACATTATATACCCAGCTTTATTATTTGAGCACAGTATATGGTATGTAGAATTTAAAGATCTTTTTCGAATTTGTTAGATCGATTTTTAATTCCATATGAAATTACACAATATCATCGAAAAATACCCCAAACCTTCATATACCTGCAACTGCTTATTTCGTGGTAGAGATAAAATTTTATAATTATTTAACTCTCGCTTAATGATACAAAAATGTAAGATATTTTAATGGCTGCAGCACATTTATCGCTTCTCAAGTATCCTAATAGTAATAACAAAACTGTTTTTAATGACAATTTTTGTGTAAATGCTTAATTTTTAAAGTGTATTAATGTGTTTGAGTATTTCTTATACAAAAAAAAGTACAGCTTCTTGTAAAAATGATGTTACGTTGATCTAGTGTTTGAGAAAGAAGAAATTAAAACTCATTAATAAACACATGGACAAATATGTATTGATTAAATAATTTCTTCATTAAAATGTCTAAGGAAGACAACTGGAATACAACTTATCATTTGTAGATATGGAAAATTAATATCGACTCGGCATCGGCCTAAAAAAAATGGCGTCACTCTTCCTTTTTGTCTTGTCGCTCCAAAAAATTGTCTATCCCGCAAGCTGCGGATACCAGCAACGTTCACCCTCGTCTCTCCTTTGAGAACTATCTTGTCCTCTAAAAAATCAGACTGCCCACGTTGAGAAAAAACAGGGGTTCACTAAAGAACGGAGAGGTCAGAATCCCGCCAAACCAACGGGCCCTTCTATTGGTTGGGAGAAGTCCAAAGTTTCTTCCTAGTTCAGACAGATTCTGTTCTGTATGTCTTTGACGATGGCTTATGAGAAGAGGTAACAAACATTAAACAGAATGTAACTTATTGTTACACTTAGTTATCGGCAATAAAATATTACAAGAGAAAAATCCAAAGCTTATTTTTATGACACTTTTTCAGAAAAGGCTTTGTTCTTTAAAAAAATTTTGAAATGTTTGAGCATTTCCAATAAAAATTGCAATGCATTAAAACTCAGGTAAAAAATAGCGTGTTAGTCCAATTCTGCACAGCAAAGATTTTTAAAATTTTGCACACGTTAAGGTTGATCCATTTCAAAGCAGCTTCATTATTTAAGGACAGTAGATAGTGTGTAGAATTTTAAACTCTGTTCAAATTTGTTAGATTCAATTTTAATTCCGTATGAAAGCAGGTGATATCTTGTAAACAATCCTTCAAACTTTCATGTATTTGCTATTGCTTATTATTTCGTGATAGATATTTATATTTAATATATTATTATTTAACCCTCGCAGTGATACAAAAAAAAATAAAACAAAATCTTTTAATAGTTACAGCACATTTATTAACCTTAAAATATCAAACAAAGTTATTTTAATGGAATATTTGTGTGTAAAGGCTTAATTTTTGAAGTGATCTTAAAGTGTTTGATTATTTTTTCAAAAAACAACTTATTAAAAATTATAAAAAAAAAATATAGCCAATAAAGTGTGACTCGCATAAAATTTTAGATTTTGACACATGTTAAAAGTTTACCAGTTAAAACCCAATGCCATTATTTCAAAGTACTAAATAAAGTAGTTCAGAGGATTTTATGGGTTTTTCAGACCATAAGTCTGAGTGAAAAAGTGATTATATTCTTATAAACAATTCCCCAAATTTTAACGTATATCCTATTGCTTATAGTTTCTTATTAGAGATGGACATTGTATAATTTTTTAGGCTTGAACATGAATTTACATTTTTTGTAGATACAAAGAGCAAATTAACATCCAGAACAGTATTTGTTTCTATTAAAAATTTTGCGTTTTAGAGAATGTATTTTGTTTACTCATGATAGCAAGTAAATCTTGGAATATTGTGATGTTTAGCAGAACGATTACCGAATGGGTAGTCTAATCAGTAGTGTTCTGTTGGAATCAAACTACGAATATGGATGTTCGTAATCGTTTGGATTCAATTTTAACCATTTTTATCCTGACGGTACTTTTAAGTATCACTTCAATCAAACACCTAGATATTCCTAATTTCCTATTAAAGCCGTTTTTCCTGACGGTATTCAAGAGGACATGAACGATGCAGTTCCTACAGCAGAAAAGAAATGAAAGCATCAATCAGGAATCCTTTTTATTCGCATGGTAGGGATTGTATAATTGGAGCGCTGAATTCGATACACGTGATACACGTGATGTTCAAATGAGTGAATTTAGTGGTTTATTAGCAGTTATTTGGTGCTATTATATTTTAGAGACTTCTACACTTTGCAGGTAAGCATCTCATTTGTTTTATTCCCAATTTAATGTTTTATTTTCTATTATAGAGTCAAAAATTTATATTGGTACTAGAAAAGTACCAATGGTAAAATTAACAAATAGAATACAGTAAAAATTAATCTTCTTTTTTATGATTATTCTCCATTAAAACTTATCTACTGTTGCAAAATGCAGTAAGAATGTTGATGGTAAATTAATTCAGGATATAAAGGGTTAAAGCTTTTAATGCGAAATGACGATAAATCATCATTCTCAACATTTGCGAAATGTACCCACGATGATATATCGGTTTCACATACAATGACATCTTATTATAACCATCGGGAGTAAACATTATTCTAAAATAAATTCTTAAAATATGATAATGATTTAATATATTTACAAAAGAATTGCAAACTTGTTTGGGGATCTTAATTTCTGTTATAGTCCGTACAGATGTTATAGTCCGTCGATGGCGAGACGACAGCTTAAAGCAATAACATAAAAATTCGACGCATAATTTTCTTGAGACCGTAAACGCAGTATTTTCTTTCTCAATACTTGTGAAAAGTGCAGATGACGATATATTGTTCATATACAAAGGCGCTTACTATTAACATCATGATTGAAATCAATCGTAAAATAATCTAAACAAATTTCATGGTTGAATTTCTTTACAAAGAGAATTAATTTTCACTATATTCTGTGGTGATTGATGATGAGACTGCGTGTACGCTACAGATATGAGATAGAAATTCAACAAAAAACATATTGAAACCATTCACTCAATAATTATGCTTCATACTACGTGGCTTATATTAAACTATGAACAAACAAGGGCCGAAGGCTGGCCGATTGGTTAGGACGCTGATCGTCGGTACCAGAGTTCATGGGTTTGAATCCCACTATGGCATGGATGTTCTTAGCCATTCGGAATCGGCTTTAAGCTGTAGGTACCGGTCTCATTAACCCTCGTGTGCAAAACAGTAGACCGTAGTGCTCCAAACCAAACCAAACCGAAACAAGGATTGTTCTTATGAGTAAAATCTGTTTCCAAATGGGAACTGATTTTACTGTTTTTTTTATGATGTATCATACTTATTTCATTCGTGTGAGTTTTAATAAACGCTGAAATACATTTGACATAAAATTATTCATTAATTGGTCCTACAATTTTTTTTTAATTTAGAGCCATGGTAGATCAATTGGCAAAAGAGTCAGTCTTATAACTGGAAGGTTTTGGGATCAAGGTTGTTACCAGAAGAGTAAAAGGTGAACATCCTTGTTTATTTACAAGTAAATTTTTAACAAGTAAAAAAATTCGATTTTTTGCAATGTCTTCCACGTTCCAAATGGTAAGTTGGAGGTAGCAGGTTATACCTGTGGCTTTTATGCACTTCCCTTGTTCTAAACTACAAACCTATTTTCCCACGTTGTGTTTCTTAATGAGTTTTAAATTTTAATGTCTTAAGGAGTAATATTGGCCATCTATATGATGCTTCCATAATAAAGTGTTCAAAACTTTCCGCGGTGTTGTATGGGCGAATGTTTAACAATCAAGTGAAACGAGTTATTACATAACTTTTTTTAAATTTTTTAAACTTCACTCGATTTTGACTTTTATAAAAAAAATTTTCCCAAACCATTTCAAACTCATTATATCGGTCTGGCTTTCTTCTCATAGGTGCAATACATTCTGATGACAATAAAAGTGTTAGGCAGTAAGTCCGGGATAATTAGCCTTGATGTAGCAAAATAATACCCTGCAACACGGCAATTTTGAAAACTATAATGTTAAAAATCCGAATATAAGAACTACATACTATATTAAAAATAACAAAACTATTACTTAAATTTTACATTGTTTGTGCTCGAGAACTCATAGCAACTTACATTTGAGTTATATTTAAATGGAAACTCATTATTATATATTCAGGTGTTAATAGGTTTAAAATAGAATAAAAAGTAAAAAGTTGAATTGCAAAAATAAAAGTATTACCTTTAGTAATTTCACTATAACCTATAATTTACAATAAAGGTATACAGAATATAAACAGCATTATTTACAATCCAGGTTTTATTTGTAATACATTTTTAAATATTTGTTGCTTTAACCTAAGATTGAATCATAACGGCAATTCGTTATTTTGCAGTAGAGTATCGTTTAACAGCTTTGGCAACAACCCAAAATCTCGAAATAAGTTCAGAGAAAAACCTTTTAGATAAATTTTTCTTGGGTGATTTTTTCTTCATTCTCTTTCAAAATCATTGTTTCATTGATGTATTTGTTTTAAAACAACATTTATCTAAAGAACTTTGCTTGAGTACGGTTTCTTTGCATTCACTTACAACTGGATATATTTAAAAATGGATATTCAAACATTTGTTCTGCTTTGATATTACTCAATACTTAAACGACATTGTTTTTTTAGATTTTGTATTCAACTTCTTGTTCTATTCTAATGTTTGAGCTCAATTTTGATTTTATATGTAGCGGAAATTTGTTACATCAGTACTCTGTAATTTAACTTGCATTTGCAAAACATTTCTTTCCTCTTCTACCAATGATTGACAATTGTACTATTTTCTAGCATAGCAATCATTGAAAAGATATTTTAGAGCATTAAGAATTTTACAATTTTCTTACATATTGGTATTTTCATGCAATTCTTGATATATTTTGGGCTACATTTCTGAAATGAGTGTACATAATATATTTAAAAAACTGGCATATATAAAGTTAAGAGATTTAGTAGAGATTTTAAAATTATACAAAATATATAACCCCATGCAAAAAGTTATTAACACTAAACATACCATATAACGGGTCAAATGACCCATAAGGTTTATGTAAAAATGCGATTTGAAATGAATTAAAAATTCTTATTTTTTGTGTTTGCAATACATAAAAATTGACAATATATAATTTTGTTTAATCATAATAAAGTTTATTTGTCTAATTCCTCCTAATTTTCATATTTCATACATTTTTAATCAAAAATATAAAGTCCGGTCAATTGACCGGCTATGGTAGAAATAGGTATGTATAAAGTGTTGGTATGTTTAGTGTTAAATAAAAATCTTATCTGCCTATTTACGGAGGGATAATAATTATGTACGTAATTAATTAAAGTTTTTAAGTGGAGCTTTAAAATACCAAGTTAATAATTGCTATAATTGTGCAGTTAGTCAACTCGAAAATAAAATATGGATTGTAGAGGTACCCCAGATAAAAATCCCAAAGAAAAAATAGATATACCACATTAGTAAACAAAGAACAAAACAACTTTATTAAAACAAACTACTTTATTCTAATATTATATTACAAATGTTACATTAATAGATGATACTTGAGACATAAGGAACTAATACTATGGGATTTAACCTAATAAAAACCCAACAAAATCAAACGAAGTTATAAAGGTATCATTCAGCAGAAAAACAATTCCTAACAAAAAGAACAATTAAGTTCATCATAACAACACGACTACATAGATAAAAACATAGGATAAGCCTCGCTGAAAAATAAATATAAAATCAACCTTGATTATAATAGTACATACAAAAGAAATAAGTGAGATAGTGGTTTTATAAAACATCATTTTCTTTGGATTCTTTGTTAAGGTATGAATAATCAGTCATCTAACCAGACCACCATCTCCTGTTTCTACCCAAAACAATTGCAGCCGAAGAAACTTCGTTAAGCAGGATTAAGCGGCTAATGTTCTCAAACTGCTCAAAAGGGTTGGCTAGTTCGCAGCGATACTGTTTCTGCTTTGCTAAACGACAGCTAATGTGACTGGATTCTACATCTTAGGCTTGCTGCACACACAACGGATTTTTTACCGAACTTAGAATTTACCTTCGCCGATCAACAAAATTAACGTTTACACACAGGGCGTGAAAATTTCCGTCGCCGTAGTCTTACTCAGTGTAAAACTTGTGCTACTACAGAGCAGGACCCGCTCTATAGGACGTTGTCCAGCCCTACTCGTCACCCCAGCACCCCCGTCATTTGTCTAGGGCGTCAAAATTCCGGCATTTTGTCTGCAAATGTGAGAAAAATATTGATATGTCGTTTAGCAAAGCAGTAGACTTTATCACTCCGAACTAGCTAACCCTTTTGAGCAGTTTCAGAAGATTAACCGCTTAATTTAGAAAAAGATTTGAGGATCTTCTTAGCTAAGTTTCTTGGGGCTGCAATTGTTTTGGGAAGCAAAGTGAGATGGTAGGCTGGTTAGATAACTGATTATCCACGCTTTAACGAAGAATCCAAAGAAAATGATGTTTTATAAAACCACTATCTCACTTATTTCTTTTGTATGTACTATTATAATCAAGGTTGATTTTATATTTATTTTTCAGCGAGGCTTATCCTAAGTTTTTATCTATGTAGTCGTGTTGTTATGATGAACTTAATTGTTATTTTTGTTATTAATTGTTTTTCTGCTGAATGATACCTTTATAACTTCGTTTGATTTTGTTGGGTTTTTATTAGGTTAAATCCCATAGTATTAGTTCCTTATGTCTAGAGTATCATCTATTAATGTAACATTTGTAATATAATATTAGAATAAAGTAGTTTGTTTTAATAAAGTTGTTTTGTTCTTTGTTTACTAATGTGGTATATCTATTTTTTCTTTGGGATTTTTATCTGGGGTACCTCTACAATCCATATTTTATTTTCGAGTTGACTAACTGCACAATTATAGCAATTATTAACTTGGTATTTTAAAGCTCCACTTAAAAACTTTAATTAATCAAAATTTATTCATATCGATTTTTATTTGACTAATTTACAATTCGTATTTATTTCGTTTATGTTTAAATTTTAAAAATAATTACAATCCTTACTTCTATAGGAAACAGTTATAAAAAGCCGTATGTTTAAATAATAGCAGAAATACGAAATTTTTATAGTCGAGCACAATTCTGCAAACATTTTTACGAGACCTTTTCCATTGTAGACTGTTAAAAAGTATTTGGCCACTGGGTGTATAGGTATATGAGAAAATATAGTTACCAAATTCATTTCTCTTTTTGTTCTAGTTGATCGAAATCGCTTCGTAATCCAAACTTCATGCCAAGCTTTACGAGTAGCGTTTTTGACCTTAAAAATTTCCAGAGTTTTATCCCATAAAAAATCTCTCTTGTATTAATAAATCAGAATTTATTATCAATGATGCTCGTGTTCACGGAACTATTCATATTCACAACGAAAGTGCAATGCAAATGTGTATGTCTGCAAATGTTCACTGGGTCACATAGACCTCTAGTTATGGAAAAATTTCCGCTGAGCTCCAGTGCACAGACGGCTGCAGAGCTACCGTCGAAGCAAATAACCGTTTTTTTTTACTAATTCAATCTCTAGTTTATTTCAATATGTACTATTGAAATTGATAAATTTTCCGCTCGGGACAAATCCGTTTGTGTGTATAACCAGCCTTAAAGCCTATTAGATACTCATCAGTGAGATTTGAGATTAACACAAAAATATGATTACGAAGAACAATATCCTACAAATTCGGCCATCGTCTGGTTACTCAGAAGAGTAAAAAGTCAGTTATCTGGTCTGAAATAGCCAAAAGGTCATGTGCATTAAGTGATCTACTATTGTACTACACAATGGAATTCTGGCATACCATGCAAATAGTTATGTATGTTTTTAGTATAGTCTCATTTAAACTTGGAAAACGCTGCTGCTATGATTACTTTTTAAATAATATACAAGCATATTTTTGTACTAAAACGTGTTTTACATTTTTTGAATACCCTATTTTCTGACGGTCTCTCTCTTTAGACCTGATTAATTTTTAAGCAAGCGTCGTTATATAGATGTTGAATAATTTTCATGATACATGCTCATATAACACACCAAATGTTTTTTTTTTTTTTTTTTAGAATTTATAACTGCGAAGTACAAAAATGAATAAAAATTTTTAAACAAATAATAAAGACAAATGATGTTTAGCTTCAAGCTACATTGTATTTTTCTTTATTCATGCAACGCATCCGAGAAAATACGAAAGTTTTAAGCATTATATATTTACAGTACCCAGACGGAGGGATTTTATAAATGTATGCTCATAATGGTATGCAATAGTGTAGCATTTCAATACAGGTAAAAGTGAGGCTTAATGTCTCAGACGATCAACTCACTTCTCTTCACGATCTAAAATCTTCGCTTCCTGAAAATAATATTCGTCTTTTAACCAATTCCTGTGTTCTATATTTGAGCTGTTACCTAAAACAATTCGATAGAATATATATAATATATATATATATATACTTTATATATAATTTATATATATTTAATATATATTTTATATATTTTATATATATCTATATATATATTATATATTTATATTATATATTTATATATATATATATTATATATATATATATATACATATATATATATATTATATATATATATATATATATATAATATATATATATATATATATATGTATATATTATATATATAATATATATATGTATATATAGTATATGTATATATATATTTATATATTATATATATTATATATATATATAATAAATATAATATATATATATAATTTATATATAATATATAAGTATATATTATATTTAAAAATAAAATATAATTTATATAAAAATTATTATATATACAAATAAAATACATTATATCTGACACAAGTAAAATGATACATCTATATCATATACGCGAATTAAATATATGCGAAATCATTGTTTTATAGCTTGAAATTATAGACATTGTTTAATTTTATACGTAAAAATGTTAATAAAAATATATTATTAAATTTTAATGGTAAAGATATTAAATAATTAAATATATATTATAAATATTGTTAAATATTTTATATATTACATATATATATATAAACATATATATTACATATATATCATATATATATATATATATATATATATATATATATATATATATATATATATATCTTAGTCTTTCCAACATAACTCTGTCACCTTTTTATAAAAAAAATTTGTTACAACCTTAAAATCCCTACTGAGTTATAAATAATATTTGCTTGACATATTTTGTGTTAAAAGGATTTTTCTCTAGGACACGAAGATTAAAAGATAAAATTTGTTGCTTAGGCCGAGTTAAAGGATGAGAAAACTATCCTTCACCAAATAAACATCATCTGGCAACCGAGGATAAGAAACCTTGTCTATCTTGTTAATATTTCATCATCGGCACATTCATCATCCCGTACCTAAGTATGCAATGAGAACGAAGATTACTGTGGGATCATTCATGCGGTGACGTGGCAACGGAATGGCGAGATCCATCTTGACTCTGAAAGCGCGTAAATACATCTTTGTCCAAACTCGGGAAGTTTGCCACATTTCTTTTATTATATTGCGGGAATAAATAATATCGAAAGCTATTAATAAGGATGAAAATTATAAGAGAATCTTGCTTTGAGATAATAATCCGATAATTTGTTTCGTGCAATTCAGTGTGACATCTCTTATATTTATTTCAATGACCCTTCTCCAGTTCTCTAACATTAAATAAATAAAAATTTCCAAGAGTATCTGATCATATATAGTGGTTTTGTAGCATTAATCGTCTTACAGATTGTCTTTAAAAACAAATCTAGCAAATGTGTTCTCGAAAATAAAAAAAAAACTCCCCGATATGTTGCAGAAATACCCTTTCAATCTGCAAATATGGATTACTAGAGATTTCAAAATTCTTACTTCAAACCTTTTTTTTATTATTTATCCCATAACATATGTGGTGGTACTGTAATACTAAAACAAGTTTCAATTACAGACTAGTTCCTATCACACCAATAATACTGTGAACAATAGATTTAAGATATATAGTAATCCTGTGAAATTTATCGAGTAATTTATAAATGATGAGTAATGTCATTTATTCGAGAATTTAGGAAATAATTATATTGATTAGTATTCTAGGATAGCAGCAACTTTAAACTTACGTTTTGACATATAAAAATAGTCTTCTCTAAATTATTTACCTAAAAATAGTCTTTCTGGAACAAATTATCTTTTGAGTGCATCGATCTTAAAAGCTAATATATTCAAGTAACCACTAGAAACCATTGTCAAATATTGATATAGATAGATAGATAGATATGTATGATCATGAAATCATTTTCTTTAATCACTTTCATGCACATTGTCCAAATTACCTTATGATTTGAGGATACCCACATATCTATCGTCGGCAACATCTACTATCTTCTCTTTGAAGGTGTTATGTCAATTATAAATGATTACTCATCACCGAATACTGCCTTTAATACCTCAAAAGTTTTTGCACTATATTTTCTCCGTTTGACAGAAAATTTAACAGGGGACCTATATTCGATGGTATGTTCCATATTATTTCACGACACATACGAGTGTACACTAATTCCTGGTCCTCCCAACAACCTGACAACCGGATAAAGGCTTGGATTGAGTGGTTTATTTAATTTCATTTCTCCATTTTTTCACATTGGAATGCATTTCTGTTGCAAAAATCCATAATTAAAAATACAGTTATTTTAATATTAACAAAGTACATATACTAAATACCAGTTAACACCAAATATCATCATTTGATGTTTTAGTTTATATTTTTTAAGTTTATATTGGTCTTTTAGTATAATTAAAATGAGATATGAAATATTTTTTGAAAGTAATTTGTTTCATTTTTCAAAATTCCTTAAATTGCTGGTATTATTCTATTCTGAAAACCGATTTATATTTTGAAATAAACTTTTATGAAAATAATTTGTTTTATTTTTCAAAAGTCTTTAAATTGCTGGTATTATGCTATTCTGAAAACCGATTTATATTTTTAAATAAACTTTTATGAAAATAATTTGTTTTA
>CM063498.1:130967035-131002035 GCA_032207245.1 Pardosa pseudoannulata
ACTGTCGTAATAACTTTATTATCTATGCTACATGTTCAATATAATTTCTAAAAATATCTAAGAATTTGTCATAAATAACCTACTTAAAATTCAACGCTAATAACTGTTAGAATAATTTTTAAATATATTAGGTAGCTTAATTTACAATATAAAATAACAGTACAAACCAAAGAAAAAATATTAGGACATTTTTGTCAGAAACATTCTAAACGTAATATGTGGTATTAGCAAAATACCTAGAAACTGTTAAGAGTTTTAAAATGAGAATATTTTTGAAAGATTTATCTAATGATAAAATAAGTTGTAGTTGAAGTTTTCTTTTAAATAAATACTAAAGCCTTCCATTTGTACAAAAACAGAATTTTTTTTCAAAATACTTTTAAGCATGTTAATATTGAATAGATTAAAATTCTGCCTTATTTTTACAATGTTTGATAGTTATACTGGAAAGATGTTTAATTTAAAAATCTATTCATAATTTTGTATTTTTCGTAATACATTGGTGAGTTTGTGCACTCTCCTTTAACTACTGCTTCTTTTTCTTTTATATTACATGTTAACTTATCTTGTAAATTGTTTGAATATATAATTTGTTAAATGTATTTTATTTTGCCACTGAGGCATGAACTACAGGCCAAACATGTCAGTCGAAGGATTAGGAATTCAAATCACTTATATTGTTGCTTTCATGCTTTTTCAAAAATGTGTTTTAATTTATTTTTCTATCACCGCGTCGTTTCTCTGATTTTGAGAATAATTGGTTTGGTTTGGAGTGCTACGGTCCACTTTCTGCAACACGAGGTCTAATGTGACCTTGACCTACAGCTTAAAGCCGATTCCGAACAGCTACGAACATCCATGCCACTGTGGAATTCGAACCCACGAACTCCGGTACCGAAGGCCAGCACCCTAACCAATCGGCCAGCGTACGGCTTGTGAATAATTGGAAACATTGAGTTTGGTAAATGTGAAATAGTTTAATTTGAGCTTGCTCAATGATTTTAAATCATTTGATGTTTAAGCTTAAATTAATTAAACTGATATCACATATTTTCACTTGTGTGTTTTTGAAGGAAATCTCATGACTTTAAAGTAATTAAATTTGTCCATATTGTAAGTTTGCCAGCATTTAAAATATAAATAACTTTAAAGTGCGGACAAGTTAGTTTGTAAATACAAGTATTTACTTTCTCTAGTAAAGATGTATGTATTATTATTTATTGTGTATACTTATTGTGTATTATTATTTATACTTATTGTATTATTATTGTATTATACTATTATTGTATTATTATTGTATTATTATTGTATTATACTGTATTATTGTATTATACTATTATTTATACTTATTGTGTATTATTATTTATTGTGTACACTTATGTATTATTATTGTGTAGGTAAAGATGTGTGTATGAATTTATGCACAGCACAGTTTAAAAAAAATATTAAGCATGGTAGTTTTTAAAAAAACATTTATACTGTTTATTCTAACACAGAATTTTTATTATCATATTGGCCCAACTACCCATAACTATGTCATGTATCATGTATACATCATACGTGCATGGAGCTAATAAACATTTTTTAATATCCATGCATCTCCATGCGCATAAATACATTTTAATATTTTAATACATACCCATATATATAGAAATATGCCCTTAATTTTAAATAAATGTATAAAACTCATATACACACGATAATATTTTATTTGAAGATGAAATATATTGGAAGAATATACAATCAGAAGAATAAGAAGTAATTAATTTATCACTGGCAAATGAAAACATTCAAATAGCTATTAAACTGCGCTTCCTTTCTCATAAAAATAACAGCTTAATGTTATTTTTTAAAGATTTCAAATGATATGTAAAGACATCTTCTGTAAATAATACGTGTTCAGTTTGAATAAAATTTCAAACTTTTTTGGATAAAATATCTAGTATTCCTCAAGGAGAACATACTTTCGACAGAAGTTATATGTTACTTAAAGTATGTTTACAGTTGCTAGGCTTAGGTTTTGTGCTAAGGATTGCAATCCTTAACATCCCTCAAGATTTAAGACTGCTTTTCTTTTATGTCTGTCTGAACCTCAAGAAGTACAGTAAAAGTACATAGCAATCATAAACAACTAAACATTTTTTCCATAAGCATTTTCTTCCTATACTTTCAATTTATTTTTTCTTTGCTGCTAGCCGGATAAAGTGTTCTTAAGGGGACAAAGATTTTTAAAAAGTGTAGAATTCTACGAAATCTGAAGATCTATTTTTTGTTTGCAAAATGATATAGTAGAATTAAACTTGGATACTGAAATCAGATTATTGCAATTAAATGCTTAACTTACTCCTTAAATTAAGTTTTATTTGTTGTACTTCTTAAGAAGAAATTGTAACTCAAGTTATGAATCAGTGCAAAATGCTATAGGTTTATTTAGATATTTATATTTTGTTTATTTAACTTGAAGAACTGGGAATGTTTGCTATTCAAAAGTTAAATATATCGTTAAGTTACAGATTGTGCCCTAGGGTGATACACTAAAAAATATTAACACATTGGACAAATTTAGCTAATACACTTATCCGCATTGCATTTTATAGTTACATCTGATATGCCGCTGTATTTCTATATAAACGATAGAGAAACAGTTAAACGTGAAATTGGATAATATGCTAGAAACTAATAACATTCTGCAATTAATATCAATTTACTAGATGAAAATAATATTTTTAAGAGGAAAAATCTTCCAAAATAGCAGAATTATACCAAAATTACGAATCTATTTTTTGTTCGCAAAATGATGACGTAGGATTATACTTGCATACTTAAATCAGATTATTCCAATTGAATGATTAATTTATTTTAATTAAATGAATTTTATGTTCTTCTTTCTTAATAAATTTTTTTTAATATTATATTTTTCACGTTATGGATGAATACGAAATGTTCCAACTTTTATTCTTTTCTTGAATTTCTTCAAAATTTCTAACTATTGTTTAATTCTTTGACTTAAAACCAGGTCTGTATTTTGTAAATATCATGTATATTGTCGAGTTGCAGATTGCTTTGAACAGAAATCTAAATATGAGTTAAACGTTAGTGCAAATATAAATAAAACATTTCTAAAACTTGCATTTAACAGTGGTATCTGGCAACACTTTTTATTTCTCTTTAAATGATGAAGGTATAATAAAACATAAATGTAGTAAAGGGTGAATTGGATAATATACAATGCCCTATAGCATTATTCACAAGGTCATACGTTTTTTGTGAAAACAATTTTACAAATATTTTTATTTGTAAAGGAAGTATTTGTTATAGAATATCACTTCTAAATAACAGCTTTGTTTGACTTTATCTGTTGCTCGATGTTTATAAAAATAAACTTTTTCTTATGATTGTAGTCTAAATTTTTAATCTTACTCATTTGGTCTTTATATCGGCTTTCCGAAGTCAAATCAGTGTTCTCAAATGCTATTTTGTGAAACTCATTTTCGACATCACTGAAAAAAAATAGCACAAAAGTTTGCAGAAAAACGTCAGGTGATTTTAGAAGTATTTCATTAAGGGGAATATCTTTTATCCCTGTTTCTGTTTTTTATTTCATTGGGACTAAGAGCTAAGTTGAGTAAAAGCTAACATGAGGTAATTTATTCATATGTATATCAATCTTATTGATAATATTTCTATATAAGGTTGAAATTCATAATATATTTTTTCTGTGATAGTACAGAGAATTAATTTTTACTTTTCTTGAGTCTCTTTATGAGTCTAATATACAAAAATATGTAATTATAAAGCAATGGTGAATCCTTTTGGGAACTTTCTTTGTACTCTGATAAACCATACCATGGATCATTTTCGTCAAATGAGCAATTGAATTACTGATGGGAGCCGAACGATGGCCGAATGGTTAGAGTGCTGGCCTTCGGTACCGGAGTTCGTGGGTTCGAATCCCATTGCGGCATGGATGTTCGTAGCCGTTCGGAATCGGCTTTAAGCAGTAGGTCCCGGTCTCATTAGCCCTCGTGTTGCATAAAGTAGACCGTAGCACTCCAAACCAAACCAAACCAAAAAATTACTGATGGGGTCATAATCATTTGAACACATTTTTTTAAATACCCCATACCTGATTGAGTGTTAAAAAATACTGTCTGTAATGTTTTATTCATCAGCAGCTATATGTTTTCATATAATCTTATCTGTTTACAGTTCCTTTATTAGTATCCCACTTTTTCACCATTTAACCAGTGAAGAAAATTATATGCATTATTAGACGTTTAATTATGTAATAAACAAAATTATATGAGTGTAACTATAGTTATATTAGATAATATAATTATAATTATCTTATGAAATAAATAGAAATTAACTGTAATTCAATTGAAATTTATTAAATTTCTTTTCTTGTGATACCATCTGAATTTTTTTTTCAGTTTAATTTCAAACTATAAAATTATGTATAAAAAAATCTTTTATAGAATGAAAAAGTGCATATTCCATCTTTTCGTATGTAGATTTGAAATGTATAAAAAAATTGCACAATTTTTGAACAGATTTTGGTTTACAAATTGCGCAGTCAGAGGATTAACAGCAATACTCAAAACAAAATTATAGATTTGGAGCCTCAAATCTCATAAATAAACTCTTTTCAAAAAGTTTCCATAATTTTTTCAACTATTGTAATTATAAGTATGTCAACGTAAATATTCACGAAAATAACAACTATGGTTTTTTTCGCTACACATAATAACAGCTATAATAGACGTTCCTATGAAAACTTTTACAGGAACAAAAACATTTAAGGTTCTCATAAATAAAATTCCTGTTCACATTACAGCCTAAATCTGAAAGATTTCTGATAAAGCTAATAAAGGAGTTTATTAATTTATATCCTCTTATATTAAAAAAGATTTTGAGCTGAAAACTACTATTGAATTTTCCCGTTTTAACTTACATTCAATTCGGTTTAGAGATCTATTATTTGATTCATTAATTTGAAAGCTGGAGGTGTTGAAATTCATTCATTCAATAAAAGAGCAATTACTAAAAGAGGAAATTAATTATTTATAGCAATTAGTTCCCAAATAATGTATTATTTTGAAATTAATTATGAGCTTTTCCCTTAAATATTCAATGCCAGAGAAAGTTTAACGTTCTAATTACTTTATGTGGTTACTATATTGGAGATGCAGAAATTCAATTTTGCATTGTTCGTTTCAGGTAAAATATTAGGGAAATTATTAATGGCTTAGAGGGCTTAGAATTTTAATTTGCGAAGTCAGATATGCCGAAGATTTAGCCATCAAACATTTCATTGTTGCCATTGCTTCAATTAAAGATGGATTTTCGGGGAATTAATAAAATCAAGAAGTACCTTTAACTACAAAACAGATGTTTCATGAGAAATTCTAATATTTCGAGATTTCATAATAAAGTTTTCAGAGATTACAGCTTGTATAATATTTCTTAAAAAATATTAATACAGTAAATAGCTTCTAATCATATGCCAATGAAAAATAATGAGTGATAACTTGTTTTAAATTATCTGATTAATATAATATGGCATTTAAATCTATATATCGGATTCATAACTGATTACCACACTTATTAAGAACTAGCATACAACCCATCATATGACAGAATCAATTTTCCATAATTGTAAAGTGCCCTATGAGGCAGGTAGTAAATGGTTTGTTTTTGGCCGAGAATTATCTGGTACACGCTCAATAAATTGTTTATCTTTATACTCGTCTAAACTCTCAAGATACTGTGAATGCAGTTTAGAATCCCGTTGAATTCATTTAGAAAGATAATTCAAAGTTTTCTTAGCTACGTCGAAATTATCGTTAAATTCAACCTAATTTTTTTTTCTACAGTAATTAATGGAAGTAAAGGAATGAAAATATCATTTCTACTACAGCCTGGAGGTACATAGAATCTGTTGTTAATACCTGTGATAAAATTTTCATTGCAACAAAAATAATAGATGATTAAATTTAAAATGATCACATACGTACCTAATCTATTATTTATGTCAAGCATAAAAGAAAATTATTTACATAATATCTAAGTTCAGTGATGAAACGTATGAAAAAATGCAGACCATATATAAATAATTTAAAATAAAAAATGATTAAATGAGATGGTTGAAGGAATGACTTCATAAGGCTATAAAATAATTTAATTTTTACCAATTTTTTATGTGACAGATTGATAAATTTAATCACCGAAACTTAACCGGGGAAAATAGGGCTTGAAATAATGGCATTAAATGATAGAAAAAGGGGGAAGGGTTGGATTTCGAACGTTGCTAACCTTAACTCATCAAGAATTCAATATGGATTCTTCTATCTTTTCCAGGTCTAACCGCTTCATAAATTCGAGGACAGACGGACAGATAATTTGGGCTATTATTATATAGGGGATAAGAAATTCTCTTTTTCTGTACCTTCAGTTTTAGTCGTTATATGTTATGTCTGATAATGTAAAACATGTCCGTTCCTGTGTATAAAATAGAATATATCAAAATCATTCACTATAATCTTCATCTATAGCTATAAAATGTTATCTTGTTCAGAACATAAAACACATGTTTCAGGCAATAAACTGTATCATCAGATTTTTATCAATTTTTTTTAAATCATACCAAGGTAAGATAAAGTTAATAAAAAATGACATTGAGAGTTTCCATTACATTTAATAATTCTAGATAAAATAAAGTTAGTGGACTTTAAAGTTGAATTTAATCTTTAGTTTAGATTTAACATTGATTTTATATGAAAATAAAAGAAACCAATCTTTTTACTACAATATACAACTTAGTTAAATTAATAGTATTGTAGCGAAAATCGTCACTACCATAAAGGACATAGTCGTGCAGTCGATAAAGGAACGGACTCGTGAATGGCCGGTTCTGGGTTCGAAAGCAATTGAGGCAAGTTGCCTTTAAAATTTGATTTTAATTTCAATTTACTTTATGTTAATTTAATTTGATCATGCAATTTTATGCTAATTATAGTTGCTAATTTTCTGCTGGCACTCAAAGTCTGGAAGGTTCCAAAACTGTATGTAAGCAGGGATTGCTTTAGTTGAGGGGAAATAAAATCTTGAGTTGGTCTTCAGCGTTTTCATTGGATTCACCACGTTCACCTCATCTACGCGACAGTAATAATAACTTAAATAGCTGCATCAAAGTAATGCTTAATTATTTGAGGAACTTAATAACTTTTTGGAAATACAGTTGTTTAATTATTTTACTACTCAGAATAAATATTTTATTTTCACTCGCCCTTTATCTAAAATTATTTGATTTCAAACATAAAATTCCTTTTTACAAAAAAATGGCTTTTCATTTCAATGAAATGTTCGTATAATGTTGAGAAATGTAGTCTGGTTCAGAACCATTAAGCACGTTTATAGAGTTCAATTAAGAAACCTTCATTTCAAACCATAAAATTTAATATATTCCAATTTCAAATTAAAATAGTGGTGTCAAAATTAAGATTAATAATCGAACAAGGGAGAATAAAAATCGTAATTGTGAAATTCAAATTATTTGAATCAATACCGAAATTCCTATCAGGAATTCATTCAAACAGCATTTTTAATAGCAGTGCATGGCGAGAATCAGAAGAAAATTGAATACCAAAGTGTTGTAATTTTCTTTTTGCACATAGGGAATTTATCTCTGAATGTATAACCCTTTAGTTACTATAAGTTATAAAGTTATAAACTACTAACTCAAAATCTTCTCATTCTATATCTATTTATTTATCTCTCCTCCACTTTTCTCTGACTTACTATACCATACATAGGTGTTTGTTTTCCATATTTACTCGTATATAATGTGTATAATTTTTCAAAGATTTATGGCAAAAATGCAAGGTGCCAGTTATATGTGGAATAATTTATGGTAATTTCTGTGTAAATCCGATAAGCTAATATAAAGACAGACATTCAAGAAGAGGATGAAACGTAAAAGTCTTACTAAATAGAATTATTGTTGCATCTATAATTTTTACTATTATTGCTACACGAGTAAATACTTTACCGTATTTAGTCGTGTATAATGTGTATAATTTTTCAAAGATTTAGGCAAAAATGCAAGGTGCGAGTTATGTGTGGAATAATTTATACTGCTTTCTGCATAAATTCGATAAATATATAAATCAAGGCAGGCATTCAAGAAGAAGATAAAAAATAAATATCTTACTAAATAGAAGTATTGTTGCATCTATAATTTTTACTATTACTGGTACACGAGTAAATATTTTAAAATATTTACTCGTGCATATTGTGTAATCATTTTCAAATATTTAGGGCAAAAAAGCAAGTTGTGCGTTATGTGTGGAATAATTTATACTGCTTTTTGTATAATTCCGATAAACATATATGAAGACAGGCATTAATGAAGAGTATAAAAAATAAATATCTTACTAAATAGAATCATTGCTGCATTTATAATTTTTACTATTACTGCTACTAACAGTAATTATTAAGTTTTACCGCTGAATTCACTTCTAAAGGAACAGTTCCAATTTTTGTTGAATTTTTTGCAACTTTAAGTTGAAAATAATGCAATATGCGACTATGTAACTAGATCTCGTCTTCACTTACTCGTAAATTGTTAAAAAACATTGTTTTCTGAAGGAAGTATGAGTATTAAAGAAAATACAATACCTAGCATATCAGTTCTCAAAAACATTGAGATGAACGGCATCTTGCCCTTGCTAATTTCAAAGTAACCTCCTCCCCCTCCAACGACTTAAGATCATAAATAGCATTACTTAGAATGAAATTGAAAGAGTTAGTTTGGTTTGTTTTGCTACAGTTTATAGTTGAGCTACGTGATGATTTAAGAGACAAACACATTCCCCGATTTGTTTGTCTCTTAAATCTTTTTTTAGTCTTTTGTAGTCGTTTGAAATCGACTTATGTCTATTTCAAACGGCTAGAAACACCCATGCCATCGCTTGAGTTCGAATCCAAGAACTTCGCTACTGAAGTACAGCGCCTTACTTATTCTGCCTTCGTTCAGCTGAAGATGATCTGGGGCTTGATTCATTAATAAATTTGCTTAAAATCTGAAATGTAACGTGTAAGTCCAATTGTATTTGTGCGGTATATACGACGTATAATGTTTGGCTCTCTTTCTTGTAGAAAATGGAGTGTCAATTATGCACGCATGCGTGTTTTACATGAATAGATATGTTACTTGTCGCAAATTTAATTTTCAAATTACAGTTTTCTCATGAAATTCTGACGTTGAAATTTATGTATCCTAGCTGTCGTATAATGTTTCAAGAGATTATTATATCCCTATAATTGTTTTAGTTTTACGATCAGATCTAACTTTTAACTAAGAGGGTAGAGAGATAGCTTAAAAATTTTATAGGGGAAGTATTTGCATAGATGAACACGGTTAATAAAAAGAAAGTTGAAACTGTTAAGCAGCGTTAAGCTTTTCGATACTCTGTGTATTTGGCAGCACACGTTAATCTTAAACATGACTTTCTAGAGACGATCGATATTGATAAATCTACTTAAAGTTTTAGGAAAAGAATTAATTGCATTAGCATTGACATAGAATTAATTAATTGCTTTTTCTGTAACGAAACACAAGGAAAGAGTCACTAACTATGTCAATAGAAGAATGAAGATTCAAATAGAAATTTTAGTTTCTAGAAATGTCGCTTTAGACCCCTGTATTACGTAGTGTCAGTGGTGAACATTAATGTTATTGCTCATTATGTAATACTATCTAACAAATGGAACAATGTCAATATTTATGAACCACAGTTGGTAAAATGATTTGCACAGGAACAAATTTGCTATGCTCATCACAGAAGATGCATAGTTTATAGAGCGTACCGATCGGTTAATTACTAGAGTCATCAAATGAAACATTTAGTGTTTATTCTAGTTATTAATTATTTAATTAATTTTTAAATAATTATATGCTAACGTTTATGCTTTCCTAACAAACCAATATAGTCTGCATAATGGTTTTAATTATAAAGCCAGATATAAGATTTAATTAAAAGTCTAGACATCGGTTTGGAAAATGCTGATGGGAAATGATTTTCATAGATGAGAATATTTAATGAAAATGTAAGGAGTAGGGGGATCTGATAAACACCCTTAAGATCTTTGACTTCAGCGACAGGTTTGATCTCGATAAAAGTGCTGAGGAAAAGATTACTTTAACATTGACAGAGAATTAATCAATTACTTTTTTATGTAAGAAAAGACAGGAGAAGCATTGTTAAGAATGTGGGGTTGACTTAAGAATTGGGTTTCCCCCCTAACTCGGCGATAATGGTGTAAGTATGGTCACCTAACATTTTCTCTTGTTCTCACTGTGTCCAAACAATCTGTATCTATATTATAATTTATATAATATTTGCATCCAACTCTCCTTGTGTAACTCTTTTCTTATATAATAAAAGTGCGCAATGCTTAAAAAATTAGATATAACAGACCATTAATGGTTTATTACGGCTGATTTCTAATAATTTGGAGCTGTTGCATTTATAAACTGTTTAGGGATTAATTGCCCATAAGTACAAATGTCTGGTTTTCAAGTCGTTTTCTTTAATTAAATAAGATTATATAATTCTATTACGATAGCGCACTGTGCATTAATTAAAGTCGTCAGAAAAAACAAGAAATGTTTAGATGGATTAACTTTGTGTTTTAGTAAATATTGCCAACATTTTCGCCATATTTGCCAAGGGGAACGAAATTTTTAAGTAGACTCAGAATATGAACAACATAAAAGTGATTCAAGAGAAATTTTAGACTTCAGATATGCCCCACTAGATTGTTGTAATAGCATTTATTTTTAATCGCAGCATTCTTTCTCATTATGTGACGCTTTTCAATTTTCCATTGCCATAAATTTTTATATAAATTTATAGAGAAATATCTATTGGTTCTCATAAGTATCCTATGAGCAAATGAAGAAGCTTGTAGTCTTCAAAATTTTGTTTTTTTTTATCAGTAAAATTTCGTTTGTACCTTAGGAGTTATTTTTTCACACATTCTTCCACAAATTACTATATGTTTCTTTCAAATAATATTATCAGGAGAAATCACAGATCTCTACAGAAATACCACATCGGTATAGTATATAGTAAAATGCACAGAGAATGTGGGTTTGACACAAGAACATGGCACTCCCTCCAATTTGGCGATAAAGCTCTAAGCATGGTAGCCTAACATTTTCTCCTGATCTCGCCGTGTCCACACAATCTGTATCTATATTTTGATTTATATTATATTGGTATCCAACTCTCCTTGAGAAAACCTTTTCTTATGCATTAAATTCACGTATTGCCGTAAAAAGATATAGTGAACCATTAATAGTTCGTTTAGTTTACTATTTGTTTTAGTAAACACCGTCAATAATTTGTTGACATTTGCGGAGCGTTACCCTATTCTTAAGCATTATCGAGAGTGTTACCTACATATCTGAATGGTAACTCAAAGATCTGTCAACTTTACCGATCACCTGTGTCCTCAAGGTGCTAGTGAAACAACCAGAAGTCGGCCTGCATGGCAACCATGCTGTTAACAATATAAACAATGTCTGTACTTCTATAAAACAATGTTGGGAAAAATGAATCCCAGAAAAACAAATTTGCTAAACAATAATTCTATCCACTTCGAGATGCATAGCTTCTAAAGAATACCAATGAGTTAATTATCATATAAAGCTTATTATAATCCTTTTTTTCATTTTTAATAATAAGTATATCCTAACTCCCATGCAATATCTTAAGAGACCAATAAATCTTGTATAGTGGTCTAAGTTATAAGACAGATATAAGATTTAATTAAGAGTCTGTAAACATCTTTGCACAGGAAATATTTCCATTGTTCAGCATAGTTTAATAAAATATACAACATAAGGCTGATAAACAACGTTGAAATATCCGAAGTCATGTTAATACAGCATCACACATTAACCTAAACTTGATATCTCTCAGGGAATCAAGCCAAATAAATATACTTAAAGTGATGAGAAAGATCTAATTAATTATTTTTTATGCTATGAAATGCTGAATAATTCTTAACGCTTAAGATTATTTATAGTAGGAAAATCGTTAACGAGAAATTTTACTTTTTTAGATATGTCATCTTACACAGATATAATGCTTAGTGTCTGTTGTGAATAATATTATTTCTTATGTATTACTGTTTAACAAATAGAAACAATGTTAGTATTTGTTAAGCACTGTGGGAAAATAAATCCCAGAGCTAAAAGAAACAACAGTGCTTTACACTTCAAGAAGCATAGATTACCGCGAATAACAATTGCTTAATTATTAAAGTCGTCACATAAAATATTTAAAGCTTATTCTTCTAATCATTTAGTTAATTTTCCTCTTATTACTGTTACAGAATTTATTTATCAGAACTACTGTGATTATTTGAAATACCTAGTGTTTAATTAACAAATAGGAATATATAAATTCCAGCACACGTTACCTTCTTTTAGCTATAATTTATTTAAAACAGTAGCTGAAATATTCCGACATACACGTGAGTTTATCTATCTCTAGGTTTAAGTATGAATTATTCTGATAAATTATGTCTAACGAATGAAATGGAAAAGATAAAATTCCCCGCTTTCGACTGAACTGTTTTGCTCTGAGGAATTGCAATTAATTATGCCTTTCCTGGATTTAATCTAATTCAAAATCGTGAGATGAATTTGGAACAAACTTGATTCTCATTTCTAAATTTAAATTTTATTTAATAACTGGTTTAGGAAGATTAATATAAATGTACATAAAGCTTTTAATGGAACGCAATAATAAATTTATTACTTGATAGGATTTAGATAATTATTTGTTTAGTAACACTTAATGGAAAAAAATCGATTTTCCTCACTATAAGTTGTTTGTTCGAAGGTACATAAAACTGAGTTAGTTAATTAAGTAAGACACATAAATAATTAGATATAAAGGAAGCGGTGCGTGCTTCGGGCAAATTAAATATTTTTGCATACTTTTATTGCAAAAACTACGCAAAGGTCTACGAACACTTTTGACCAACATTTTTTTAATGGTCACGAAGAACACATTTACTCAATGTATCCCCCACTTGATTGAATGATAGCATCCATACTTCATCTGAAAGTGCGCAACCGTGTTTCATTGGGTCACAGTCCATACAGGTGAACGACTGTAATACGACGTTTGGATGTTTGGACTTCTTCAAGACACTTTGTACTACACTTCAAACAGAGAATTCCAAAGGATTCAAATTTAGGTTACGTATTCGGCAGACTAGATTTCTTTCAACTAAAACATGTCGACAAGAATCATGTACAAGAATCAATTTTACACCAAAAAAGTGTGTTGAATTTCTACGATTCTTTGTAGCTTAATATAATATACACAGTCAATCTTTGGTACCAGAATAACTGAATGATTTCTGTCACAAAAAAACTCAACTCAAACACTATCGATAAGATCTGTGGTAACTCAGTCGACAAAGACAACGGTCTCATAGCTGGAGAGTTGAGGGTTCGGTACCGGAGCTGGCCTGAGATCCGCGTGTTCGTCAAAGGTTACTGGGGCACTTAAAGTACGTCAGTGGTTATGATGTCCTCCAAGTTCTCAATCAATGGTGACAGGCCAAGCCTATGGGTCTTCTGCTTGGTCCCTGATTCAAAATTACGAGGACCCACATGAGCACAAGTCGTATTTTCACCCTTGTAATTGTCTTTAAAAACAAAAGGTGTATCCCTTTGCCTTAATACGAGTAGCCACTGGTTCAATCGTGCTTGGTTTGACCAAGTGGCATAAGACAACAATAACAAAAACAAGACTATCGATAATCATGGCACATCGTTTATACTCTGTACTTGGTTTCAACGTTTCCACTGTCTCCAGGTTATGGTGGTTTAATACATGCGTCAATATATTTGAAAGCTAATCCCGGCATTTAACAGCAAAATAAAACAATAAGAGTTTCGATTTCAATTTTGTACGGTTTTTTTGGAGCCACACCCTATCTATTTTATCATTTTTCTTGCCATAAACGAAGATTCCAGTGACCTCTTAGAATGTTATTTTTAAATAATTCTAATCTCATCACTTTACTATTTCTGTGAACAATGTATCATGCCAGATTTATCAATTCAACCTCTATCAAAAATTTATACATGTTTACAAAGCTGTACATGCTTATTAGCATAGCTGTATATAGCTACACACAGCTGTATATGTTATCTGTACAGCTTATATATGTTTATTCCCTGTTTTAGTTAGTGCAAATGCCCTATTTTATGAAATTTGATGGACATGCTTAATGTCATATCATGTGATTCATGTATTTCTCTTCAAATATGCCTCCTTTTGATGTCGATAATGTTCTGCTTATTAATTTACCTGATAAAAAGAAAATATACTGAAATATTTATGTTCCAAACTGCATTAATGAAGGGATTTATTATTTTTTTACGAATTACATTACTCTTAAATTTATATCCTTCAAAAATGAAATATTTTAAATATATTCAAACCCATCCAGTTTTGAGTCACATATACTGGGATTTTAATTATAGCTCTGAAATATTCTTCAGGCATATTAGAATTTTTCCATATTTATAAGACAGGTATTTCCTAATATCTGCAAAAATGCTCACCTGTAAATTTTCTGAAGAATTTAAGTCATTTCAAAGGTTTATGCCTAATTTCTCCTTATGAAGTTAAAAATTTTATCACAACAGAGATTACATCTGTTGATAGAGAATCTGAGAAATAAAGTTTTTACGACGATTTGCAATTTTTACGGCATTAAAATTTCGTTTAAGATTTGAAAGCTTATAAATTTTGGGATTTAAGTGTACTTTTAATATTATTTTATGTGACATTTTATTTACGATGTAAATATTAGAACAGATAATTAATTTCAAAGAAACGCCGTAAAGAATTCAAAGGATTGATGAACTAAAAATATTTTTTAAATCATTGTATGACTGTGTTGACATCATTGCTATTTTTCAGTTTTGACCAGAAGAATTAATTCTTATAAACTAAAATTCTTATAAATTCTAAAAAAAAATTATTAGAATTTTGCATTGACTTAAAGGGAAAAAATTTAGATTTGCAACTCTCTCTCTCTCTCTTTCTAATATCCATGTCTAGGAATAGATCTAGATGAGGTCCAGGAGTTCATTCATTTTCAGAAAATCGTAATCGATAATCGTCAATCAAACCTGTAGGAAACCTGCATAGGTCTTCAAGAGACAACCCCAGCCACTCAAGGATATGTGCGTTTGATGACTGTTCATTTTAGCATTTAGGGCAATTCTGGTGCATTTTGAGAACTCTCTAGTAAGTAAGTCCTTTCAGGTGTCCACTAAGGAATCGGGAAAGTGTTGTCTGAATATATCTATCGCAATCAATAGCAAGGGATCCTCCAGGACAATCTGATTGATACCAGGAATGACTCGGAGGAACAAGCCAAATCTGCCTATCAGTATGTCTTCTAATGGAATACAGTTCAAGATGTGTCAGTGAATTGGTAACTGGTAAAATTTCTTCAGAACGTCTGCCATCTCATTCCCTCATATATCGACAATCGAAGGAATCCACTGAAGGTGCACTTCACAAAGTGACGAGGCCTGCTTAAGTCTGCCAAGAATTGCAATTCCGGCCTATCACCAATTCTCCGCCAGTTTGAAAGATATTGGATGGCGCTACGACTGTCAGTCAAGATCCACACAACCCGAAGATCTGTAAAGGACAAAACAACACTTAGACCCTCTTCGATGGCTATAAGCTCACTCTTGAAAACCGAACTGAAGTCTTGATTTCTTATCTCTATCTTGACAATTTCATTTGTGCATTTAATAACAACACCACTACCGGAAATAGATTCTTCGGTTTTACTCTCATCAGTGTAAATAAGGGTAGCTTCAGCAGGGATTGCGTGTATGGTTTCCGAGGAAGATTGCCGTAACAGAGCCGTAAGAAGATTGCCGTAACATCATTTCTCTTGGAAACTCAAGATTTGCTACTAGGTAGATGTAACAATAAATTACATTCAGTTCAGCTTTTTCTACCTCTTCCAGTGAGTCACCGTCAAAGACATACCAGAACAGGACCGGTTTGAACTAGAAAGAAACTTCGGACTTCTCAACCAATAGAAAGGTCTGTTGGTTTGGGGAATTCTGATCCCCGCCGTTCTGGAGTGGACCCCTGTTTTCTCTCCACGAGGCAGTCTGATTTTTTAGAGGACAAAGTTATGACCAGAGGAGAGTAGAAGGTGAACGATTGCAGGATTAGACCTTTTGAGAAAAATCATAGCAATTTTTTTACGGCCGGAGCCGACTAGAAAGCAGTCTTCGATATCTACAAATGATAAGTTGATTACAGTTGTATTCCTTGGACATTTATTTAATTCTATAAATGCATTTAATTAAGACATATTTGTCCATGTGTTTATTAATGAGTATTAATTACTTCTTTCTCAAACACTAGGCCAACGTAAGATTATCTTTACAGTATATGCAGTGCGTATGCATAAGTAAGTAACTGCTAAATCTTTCATTTATTGAGACATTTAGAAAATTTCTTGTCACAATTGTGTTTATAAAAAAAGTCTTGTCTAACATTATTAGCTATTGCATATACAATAGTTATTGCATTACAGGTTACCTCTTCAATTTCGTCTTTTTCAAATGTTAAATTTGGTATAAATTTTTAAAATTTAGATGTTATTCATTTTAATAATTAACTATTTGATAAAAAATTAAAGATTATTGTTCTTTGAAAGTCGAGAAGAATGCATAATTTTTGCTGATTTGAGAACATTTATTTAACAACGTGTTTCATATTTTGCACATAAATAGAGGTGAAATTTTCACCTCTATTTATGTAACTTTTGCTTAAAATATACAGTGAAGAAAATACAATATTGTCTAAACTATTATATAATATTGTGTATAATATTATCTATATACACATATATATAGTATATTATATTAGTTTGTATAATATTGTCAACTGTCTTATATTTTATAACATATAATACTTTATAACTTTTCACAAAATGTACAGTGTATTTACAATTCATATAGTAAATTTATTTTTAAAATATCTTAAGTGTGCATCACATGACTTCCTTCTACTCCGTATATATCATGCATTTTTTTATCAGCAAAATGTGACATATGAATCATCATTCGCCGATTGTCGTCAACATTCAAAAATGATTTCGTCAGGGTAACCATTGCTGTGAGTAGAGTTCAAGTGCTATTCTTTAGTAAACATCTGAATCATTATTAAGATATTGCTTTAAACCGGAATAATTCGTAATTACTTTCTTTTTACTCTGTACCAGACAGTAATAAACAATAAAAATTCAAAATTATTCTTCCTCATTAGCAGTACAATATTAATTTTTCTTTTCTAAAAATGAACTTGTTGTAAAACGTAATTTCGGCAGTCTAAAAAGTAATATTACAAATGTGTATGAATACTTTGATACTTTGGAATCTTATTGTTACACATAAGTACCGACAATAGTCATTATAAGTATTAATCGCTATATGAACTACCTATTGCGGTTTGTTGTCATAATTATGCTAAATACAAAATTTCAGCATTTTACAGCTTACCAATACTCAGCTATGCCCCAGAATGTTAATACATGCTATATTGAAATTTTTTATTATATTAAATGCAAATTGCAGTCAAAAAGACGAGATGAACAAAACTTAAAAACATATTTCCATAGCTAAAAATACAGCATTCTATGTACTGGCTTCATTAAGATCCTATAATTTCAGTAGAAGTGGATATTACTATCGAATACTCCATTTCAACATGTTATGTTCCAACCAATTTGTTAAACTAAGATTCTGACTTTTATGCGGCCAACAAAGATATTAGAATTCTTGTAAAGAGGTAGTCCAATCTCTAACGATTCTGCATTATCATTCATGAATATCCGTCACCTGCACAGTAAAAATTCAACAGTAAATACTCGATCTGCACGTATGTCCAGATATTATAAAGTGTGTGTTTATTCTAAACAAAACTAATGGACTATTTTCATAACAGCATAATATGCCTTACACTAATATCCTATTTCAAAAGGTGAAAGATCTGTCCTTCTTCTGTTCTACTAATTTTAAGAAAATTTCTAAGTTGATGTCGTCGTACCAAAAGCTTTATCCCACTTGGGGAAGTAACTGACAACTATTCCGCGTGACTGTTTCGTTCTACAGACAACTGAAAATATACGCTTGATTTCATAGTTTCAAAACTTCTTTTGTACATTTTCGATAGCAATGTCTGCAAAATAGTTGATATTGAAATATTTCGGTCGTTATGTATACTTTTATGCATAGACAACTACTTTACGGTGTAACTTCGACCGATTTTGCAAGGCATGAGGTTACTGTTTTGTAGAAGTAGTAGATCTAAATCCACCTTTTCTCATTGACCTGGAATCTCATATTGTCGTTGGCTCTTATGTGAATACTACCTAAAAAAAATGAAGAGAGGATGACATTTACGGCCTTCTTACCTACGTGAATATTATGCATCAACCCAATATTTGTGTCCCGGACATTCCATATGTTATTTTTTTAGAACTTCTGCAATAAAATTTCTACAAATCTATGCAGTATTTTATCATACAAGCTACAACAGCCATCCAAAAATCTGCTATATCACTATTCTCTTTGATTGAATGATTAGGGTCGAATACTTTGGTATTTCTCATATCGGAAGGTAAAATTCGAAGTTGAAAAACTACCCTATTTAAAAAAGTATTTCCTCCAACTGTAAGTTAAATGAATCACTTGAAATGGTTTACAGTGAGAACGCACTTGTGTGATGATTCTTTAATATGTGACAAAAATGAAAATGAAATTTTTAACTTATTACTAGCCTTCTTAAATGTCTAAATGTTTACAATTAGTTTATCTTAGAATAATAATCTTTTTTGGAAGGCATATAATGTAATTAAATAACCATGGAATAAACTTAAAATTAAAAAATATCTTGTTTGTTTACCTATATAACACGTAACACATGACATGAAGATAGACATTGACAATTGTTCATTGTGACTGTTCAGTAAGTGAAAATCTACGTGTGATAGAGTTTTCACACTAGTTAAAAAAGGAACAGTTGTATGTTCGTGCGATAAGGCCTTTATATCATCATTTTCATGACGTTTGATCTCTTTATAAAACGTTTAGTTCTTACTTTTAGGGCTTTGTAATGAATCATTTAGTACTTCTTTAATGCTTACGATTTTCTGCACATATACTACTAGTAATGATTTATAGAATCTTAGGTTTCTAATTCATTGGTATACTCCAAAACGAAATAGTTGTCAATATGTTTGTTTAGTGTGATAAGACCTTTATACCACCATTCTCATGACGTTTCATACACTTTACAAATTATTTAGTGTTTTGTTAAAAATTATTTAGTACTTCTATAATGCTTACGATTTTGCATACACATCCCGCTAGTAATCATTTATAGAATCTCAGGTTTATAATTCATTAGTATACTGTAAAACGAAAAAGTGCTCAATATGTTTGTCTAGTGTGACAAGGCCTTAATACCATCATTCTCATGACGTTTCATCCACTTTACAAATCATTTAGTGTTTTGTTATAAATCATTTAGTACTTCTTTAATGCTTACGATTTTACATATACATGCCGCTACTAAACATTTACAGAATCTCAGGTTTCTAATTCATTGCCATACTGCGAAACGAAATAGTTGTCAATATGTTTGTTTAGTGTGATAAGACTTTTATACCACCGTTCTCATGATGTTTCATCCACTTTACAAATTATTTAGTGTTTTGTTATAAATTATTTAGTACTTCTGTAATGCTTACGATTTTGAATACATATGCCGCTAGTAATCATTTATAGAATCTGAGGTTTCTATGGCATACTGTTATTCATTGGCATACTGCAAAATGAAATAGTTGTCAATATGTTTGTCTAGTATGATAAGACCTATATACCACCATTCTCATGACGTTTCATCCACTTTACACATTATTTAGTGTTTTGTTATAAATTATTTAGTACTTCTGTAATGCTTACGATTTTGTATACACATGCCTCTAGTAATCATTTATAGAATCTCAGGTTTCTAATTCATTGACATACTGCAAAACGAAAAAGTTTGCAATATGTTTGTCTAGCGTAAAAAGGCCTTTATACCACCATTCTCATGACGTTTCATCCAATTTACAGATCAGTTAGTGCTTTTTTATAAATCATTTAGTATTTCTTTAATGCTTACGATTTTACATACACATGCCGCTACTAAACATTTATAGAATCTCAAGTTTCCAATTCATTGGTATACTGCAAAATGAAATAGTTGTCAATATGTTTGTCTAGTGTGACAAGGCCTTTATACCATTATTCTCATGACGTTTCATCCACTTTACAAATCAGTTAGTTCTTTGTTATAAATCATTTAGTACTTCTTTAATGCTTACGATTTTACATGCACATGCCGCTACTAAACATTTATAGAATCTCACATTTCTAATTCATTGATATACTGCAAAACGAAATAGTTGTCAATATGTTTGTCTCGTGTGATAAGGCCTTTATACGATCATTCCTATGATGTTTCATCCACTTTATAAATAATTTAGTGCATATATTTAATGCTTACGATTTTACAGACACATGATATTAATAATCATTTATAGAATTTTAGGTTTCAAAATCTTTGGATAGTCATATCAGATGTTGATTCGGTAAAACAACTTTTAATTTTCTTTAACATTTATATAAAAAAACCCAGTCATTACAACAGAATTTTATTCAGCTAGCACTATAACAGTTTATTATAGGTTAATTTTCAATTAACATTTAATGGGTTATCACGTTAACCTAATAATTTATCTACGATAATAATCAGCTGTATTCAGCATTTTTTAGAAAAATAGATATTCATTATCATTAAAGCAACAATTTATAGATTATTAATACACCTACTAAATGATATTTAATAACAATAATAAGCTATAAATAACGTTATATTTAGTTACGTAGCAACATATTTTTACTTAAATAACATGCTATAAGCTATTAATAAACTATAACAAAAATAATCAAATGTAAGTAGTATTAGTTAAAAAATAAATGTCTCATATGTACCACTGCAATTTAAGTGACAGTGGATTTCCAAAATTAATATGTTTCATTTGTTATCAAATTAAATGAAAATTTAATATTATCAGGAATAAATATACATAAAAGAGGTTAAATTTTGCATATGAAATAATTATTTTTCAATATAAACTAAAGAAATATACTTGCTCTATTTGACCATATTGGATGATTAATCCTCGCATTCCACTAAACTAACTAATTTGTGGCGAGATTATTTGAAGGTAAACGAATTAACTATCAAAATTAAAATTAATTCCATTTTAAATGCCGAATTATAATTGTTCAAGGAATAATGTATTTCTTCAAAATTCTTTTAGATGCAAATATAAAAACTACAGTAAAGAAAAAATTTTACCTTTTTTCTATTTAAAGAAAATGTTACGTTATTTTAGATTAAAAAAAGATTATATGTAATTTTATTGTGAAACAAACAAGTGCTTTCTTCAAAGAATGTGTAGATTTTTTACGATAAATATTTATTTACAGGTTGTTTTAAAAATGACCGGTATATTTGAAAAATCAATAAAAACTAAACCGACAGTGATAGAAATTCACAGTTTATTGCAATATGCTTGGCACAATAGTAAATTTTCAGGAAGACAACCTTTAAAATTAGTTACAATATTCAACAACAGATGGAGCTGTAGTCTGGAAAAATCTAAACTACAATATTTGTCTATGGGGATTTTTAAAAGACCAGGTGTATTGCCACTATCCAGAAAATTCAGTTAATTTGAACAGTACATCTGTTCTGCATGTGAAGCCATCCCACCTGAGACGTTTACACGGTTTTCTGTAAATTTCGTTCTGAGAATATGCCATATTATTACATGGTGGATATCTGGAAAATATCGCAGTTTAGTTTTTAACCAGACTGCAGCGTCATCTGTTGTGGAACATTGTAACTAATTCTGAAAGTTTGTCTACCTAAAAATTTAATATTCTCCCAAGCATATTGCAATAAACTGTATATTTCTATCAGTGTCCGTTTAGTTTTTATTGATTTTTCAAATATACCGGTCATTTTTGAAACACCCTGTACCTTTCTCAGATCTCATTTTTATTATTAAAGTATAATACGTGCATGTTGTGCAGTATACGTTATTTGAATAAATCCGATTTGACTATCCAGATTTTGGGTATTTTTATGTAATGTTGCAAGAAACTTTTTTTGTAAATATATTTTTTTATAAATTATTAAATTTTAAATTGCATGTTTCCAGTTGCTTACATTTGTGTGTGAAATGTTAATCACGTGTAATAAATACAATGTTAAATTCTTTTAATTTTACAAATTATAGGCTATTCATGGCAACAGAACAGATTGTAATTTGAAAAAATGGCAAAATAAAATTTAAAAAAAGGAATAGGTAGAAAAAAATATAAACAAAAATCAGATAACTAGCTATTTCTGAAACTGCTATCTAAACATAAGCTAACATTTTCTAGCTATCAAAAAAAATTATATAAGTCTAAAGCAAATTATACATTATTACATGAATTATTTACTTAAAAGATTTTAATAAGTTTACCTTGTCACTGAAAAAAGCACAAGGAATATATTGTCGTTAGACATGATGGCCGGAAAATAACTTTCTTTATTCCAATTGGCTAATTCGATCAAAAGTCAAATTGATCTTTGATCAATTTGAAATGCTTAAAACTTTTTTAGATTGTAAAATTTTATTAATCGCGTGTAATAAATACGATGTTAAATTCTTTTAATTTTACAAATTATCAGCTATTCATGGCAACAGAACAGACTGTAATTTTAAAACATGTGGAAATAAAATAAAAAAAAGGAATGTGTAGAAAAAAATGTTAAAAAAATCAGATAAATAACTATTTCAGAAACAGCTATCTAAACATAAGACAACAATTTCTAGCTATCTAAAACAAAAAAATTATGTAAGTCTAAAGCGAATTATACATTATTACATGAATTATTTGCTTAAAAGACTTTAATAAGTTTACCTTCTCATTCAAAAATAAGCATATGGAATATATTGTCGCTAAGCATGATGACGGGGAAATAAATTTCTTTATTCCAATTGGTTAATTTGATAGAAAGTCAAATTGATCTTTAATCAATTTCACATGCTTAAAACTCTTTTAGATTGTAAAATTTTATTAATATCCATCAAGCTAATTCTTAGAACATAGCGAACATGCACACATACAAGTATACAGATACACATACGCAATAGGTTATCATATTTGTAGATAAGATATTAAAAATTAATTTTGATACTCATTTTCAGTTACATCCCATAAATTAAAGAAATAGAAATATCAAATCCTATATCTTTAACTTATGGTAGTCTGCATTTTTATGTAAAGGCTCAAGAAACTGTTTTTTGGTGAATATATTTTTTTATAAATTATTAAATTTTCTATTGCAAGTTTCCAGTTGGAAACATTTGTGTGTAAAATGTTAATCGCTGGTAATAAATACAATATTAAATTCTTTTAATTTTACAAATTATCAGCTATTTATTTAAACAGAACAGACTGTAATTTGAAAATATGTGGAAATAAAATAAAAAAAGAAGGAATGTGTAGAAAAAAAATGTTAAAAAAAATCAGATAAATAATGTAAAATGGTAATCGCGTGTAATAAATACAAAATTAAATTCTTTTGATTTTACAAATTATGAGCTATTCATGGCAACAGAACAGATTGTAGTTTGAAAAAATAGCAAAATAAAATTAAAGAAGAAGGAATATGTAGAAAAAAAATTTAAAGAAAATTCAGATAACTAGCTATTTCTGAAACAGCTATCTAAACATAAGCTAACATTTTCTAGCTATCTAAAACAAAACATTATACAAGTCTAAAGCAAATTATACATTATTACATGAATTATTTTCTTAAAAGATTTTAAAAAGTTTACTTTCTCATTCAAAAATAAGCATATGGAATATATTGTCGCTAAGCATGGTGACGGGTCAATAGCTATCTTTAATTTCTTTCTTTAGGTTTTCATATTTGTAGATCAGATATTAAAAATTAAATTTCATACTCATTTTTAGTTGCATCCCATAACTTAAAGATATATAAATATCAAATTCTATATCTTTAATTTATGGCAGTCTGTAATTAAAAAAAATGAAAGTCAGCTACGAATTTAACAAAAAGTAATTAAAAATAGATTCATAAGTGAATTTAAATCTCACTAGAAATCAAAATTACAATTAACTAATTTAAAAAAGATTTTTTTCTATTTTCAATTTTTTGGTAAAACATTCCTTCTTATATTTTCTATCCATCAATTTTATGATTATTTTTAGAAAATACATTTTCAGGTATATTTTATGTTTGTTATAGCAACTTCAAAGCCTATTTTCCACTTCTCAGGGAATCCTAAATCCAATGCATTCTACATCTTTCGAGTACATCACGATGATTTCCCCATCGTCAGCAACAGGGACAAAGGAGAAGGAAGTCAACAATCGATTTCTTCAGCATTAGACCTGCAAGGAACATTTCTTACCTAAAATGATTATAGCATGCTTTTTAGCTATTTGGGGAAAAGCTATTCCATTAGAAGGAAAATTCTAATTTCTCGATAAATTTAAAACTGTGAGCTGGGTATACATATATATACATATATATATATATATATATATATATATATATATATATATACATATATATATATATATATATATATATATATATATATATATATATATATATATATATATATATATATATATATATATATATACATATATATATATATATACATATATATATATATATATATATATACATATATATATACATATATATATATATATATATATATATATATATATATATATATATATATATACATATATATATATATATATATATATATATATATATATATATATATATATATATATATATATATATATATAATATATATATATATATATATATATATTATATATATATATATATATATATATATATATATATATACATATATATATACATATATATATAGATATACATATATACATATATACATATATATATTATAGATATACATATATATATATATATATATATACATATATACATATATATATATATATATATATATATATATATATATATATATGTATATATATATATATATATATATATACGTTTTTATACAGTAAGTGACTTTGCAGTTTATACAGACTGGTTCAAGAAATTAATTTTGATAGTTAAATCGGAGTTCCTCCCAACACAATGAGCTCTCAATAATCATACTCAAATATTTCGTAAAGCATTTAAAACATAATCCACATAACTCGGTATTTCACCCTTTTACATGTTTTGTCCAAGCCTTTTATGCTCATTCATATAATTTCCTTTTTTTCCAGATTGAATTCCTTGCTCTGCTATTTTTATTAAAGAATTTAACATCCGAACATGTCGTCAATTAAGGTACCTTGTGTTTGAAAATACTTTGTAGTACAAATTATATAGTTAGATAATATGTACTCTTTCTATTTTCATACTTTTCTAGATGTATAATTGTATCCTTGATGTGGCTACTGTTTGGACTGGTTCTATGTAAACAGAGAATTTGAGTCTTATCTTCAAATCAACAATCTTTAAGAATATTCCAGACAGTCATAACCTACTACTTTCCTAAAGAATTTCCTTATTTTGTCACTCCAGCTATTTTCCTTAAACTGTATGTTTTGCAATGGTAATTGCTTTCACTTCTTGCATCGATCACATCTAAAGAAAGTAGAAATTTACCATCCTAGTAAGAGTATACAGATATAGGTTAATTTTCTTTAATACTTCTTCAATCTCAGTAGCCTTTGCCTTCCGAAATTTTTTATGATATATGTTTGTGTAAGAACTCAGCTACTGTTTCATGAACAAAAAGTATATAAAATAGACTGATCGCAGTGATTACTTTTTGGTATTTACATTTTCCTCTTGTTCTCATCTTCTTTTCTCCTTTTTGCTATTTATATTTTCCCTATGTCTTTCAATCATAAGACTGTATGTCTATGTTTTCGCCAAGAGAAAATAGACAAAAGTTTAATGAAGGATTATGTTGAATAGAAATATCTTCAATGCATCGCAATTCTTCTTACGAATTCTTGCCATATCTAGCAACCTCCATACTGTAATGATGCTTATCTTACTTTTTTCATGTTTCCTAACTATATTAACATTTCTTCACGATTTTTTAACTTCATATAGACTTTCCTAATACATTCTGTATTCCTAATACATTCTGGCTCTCTTGAACTCTAAAATGAGGTGTAAATATATATATATATATAAACTGTATATATATATACACTATATATATATACTATATATATATATACTATATATATATATATACTATATATATATAATATATAATAATATATGTTATAATATATATATATATATATATATATATATATATATATATATATATATATATATATATATATATATATATATATATATATATATATATATATATATATATATATATATATATATATATATATATATATATATATATATATATATATATATATATATATATGTATATATATATATATATATATATATATGTATATATATATATATATATATATAAATATATATATATATATATATATATATATATATGCATATATATATATATATATGTGTGTGTGTGTGTGTGTGTGTTAGGTTTTGAAATTGAGAGATGAAATACAAGAGCATTATTACCAAAAACCCACATAACTAATTAATATTACGTCAAAGAGGAGAAACGCGAATGTCAGTGGAAGAGTACTGATAAAACAATACAGGCATAAGTTTATGTCACGAAAAAAAGAGATTATTCATGCAAGAGTTAAACAATTTTGTTAGTGAATCTGGGCTGAAGTCACCTCCTCGCTGTGGTCTGTTCTACTGGAACTAAGGTAATTAAACAGATGCTCTAGCCATTTTCGTTCTCTGCATACATCTTAAAATAAAGAATTTGTGAGTGTATGTGTGTATTAAAGTGCTGTGCCTACTGTGACGATTCCTCACACTATCCATGTCATGTATATATACAAAGTATTTTAAACAAAGTCAGGGGAGATATTCGTAGACATCAAGTAGAAGCCAAATTGCAATGTAAGAGGATTTCGAAAACCACTTTAGAAGGATAAAAATCGCGAAAAATGTAAGCAGATATTGAAGACTCTCTACATTTAAAAAAATAAAAAGTAATTGCAAAAAAACTTATTTAGATAATTATTGTAAGAATTCCGAAAGTGGATTTGCTGACGCAAGATATCTTTGAGCTCAAAGTCTCCATCGAGTTTTTCATGATTTTCCTCAGTAAATGTGATTAGCAAAATTTTATATATCTTAATGTATACTAACAATCCTGTATTTTAATTTAATTGCAAAAGTTGTTGTAGATACATCTGTCTATTTACACACACACACACACACACACACACACACATATATATATATATATATATATATATATATATATTATATATATATATATATATATATATATATATATATATATATATCAGCTTATTTTAAACTGGAAGTCGGAAAATGAACTGGAAATAGATACGGAAGATACTGGAAATTAAATCCCGAGGGAATTGATACCACTCATTCACCGTTATATATCTTCCATAGCAATCAGAACATAGGTGTTTCATGGTTTATCAAAAGTCCCTTCTGAAATAAATATGATATATATATATATATATATATATATATATATATATATATATATATATATATATATATATATATATATATATATATATATATATATATATATATATATTATATATATATATATATGTATTCAATATATTTATATCTTGGAATGGATAAAAAATATGCTTTTATCGCTATTTAAATATTATCCTTCGAGTAAAAACGATGATCCAATAACTTTTTAAAATTAAAAATTAACCAAATGTCATCATATCAGTAAAATTCCACGATATCGATAGAATAAATACGTTTTATTATTTCATGTTTTTGTTCAAGAAATTTTAGACTTATTTATGTTTTTCTTCAAGAAATTTATTCAACTGTCGATCTTTCTGTGTGAGAAGATGCATTATCGTGGAAAAGCCTGAGTCCTCTAGCATATTTTTCTTGAATATCTTCTTGAAAAAATTTAGTAGTTACCTGTTAGGTGTAACTCTATCATGCCCTCCATCTCCATTTTTGCTAGTTCAATACTTGCATTACTTTTTCTTTACCTTCCCTTTTTCATTCTTTGTTGGTTTGTGGTTTCTTTTGAGGGCAAATTATTTATTCATTGGTACATTTCAACGCCAGAAAACGGTATGTATATTTTCTCATTAATTTAGTTCATGAGATTATTCTTTAAATAACTTAGTTAATGGGAGTATTCTTTAGTTATTACTTTAGGAAAAAGAAAACGTCCACCATCCCTAATATTACGATTTCTTTAAAAATATAGGCTTCACTTTTTTTATGTTCCTTTCAATTGTGGAACCACAACCACAAACTAATTTTTTCCATATAATATTCTTCTTAATAGTTTTATGTATGTATTTAAATCCAGTTTTCAGTTGCTTATGTACCTTTTGCTATGTACCACAAATATCGTAAATTAATATGTTTGTTTGTGTGACCTACACAGTCTTACAGACTGAAGTTGACAAAAAACTTTCTCTGTGTTCTTCATCTGGGTGAGAATTTTGACCTCTACAAAATTCTGCAAAACCAGCTGAATGTAAGGACACAAGATGCATAGTTGTTTTCCAATGTTATGTTTGTAAACATCTATGGTGTTCTATAGTCTACTTTAAAAACACAGAAAATCATTTAGTGGTAATGCTATCGGATTAACTCCCATTTCCTTTCTCTCACAATTAATTCTTGGGCAGCAAAATTACAGGTGTTGGCACAATTACCATTAGTCCAAAGAGTTGTATATAATAATTACATTTAATAATTTTAGTTTATACAACTTATCCGGGTTTTAAAATGTTTGTTTAAATTGGAACCATATAGTAAATTATAAGCTAAAACAGGAGTAGTTTAAACGAGAGCATGTGCATATTTTGTATGTATGCACACATTTTTCTACAGACGATATATTTTTTTATGCATTTGGCTATATTTATATATTTCCTAATATTTCAATGTAAAAATATAAACAATCTAAACTTTGCAAACTGTCTGTTTTTTTCCACAAACTTGCATATACTGTCACAACCAAACGTTACTATCACCCAAATGTAATGGAAATTTTTGAATACTTTACTAGAAGTAAATTTTCAAACCCAAAATATACCAGAGGTAAATTTTCCTACTGCCAAATATTTCAGTTTTCTCCGATAAACTTTTTACGTGTCAGTACCAGAACTTTGACAATAAACATGGGAGCATTGAAACTGAGTTATTACATTATGGTTCTTTAATCTTGATCAAAGTTTTATTTTTCTGAAACAAACTCTACAGACTTTAAAATTTAGAATTTTACAGTATACTGAATCTGTACAATTCTTTTGTTTTCTGTATTAAATCGGACATCCAAATATAGAATGAAAAACTTTAAGTTCTCTTTCACATCATGAACTCTTTCCAAATTTTAACTTTATTGCTTCTGCTAATTTTAAATGTAAATTTATTTTATATTTTATTAGATTATTGCTTGATTAATATTAAATAACTAAATCTAAAAATAGTAGAGATGTATCAGAAATCTATGTTTAAACTAAACTTCAAACTTAATAATTATTAATAGGTGCAATTTAAGGTTTTTATAAAGTTTAAGGTTTTTTATATTTCTATCAGATTTTTCTTTTACTCTATTTATACGCAACATATTGTTAAGAACTACAACTTCTACTTCTTGCGATGAATGTTTACCGTATTTGATCGGTATTGTGTAAAATGTTGTTGCTCCACTGTATGATGAGCCAGTGTAAAGATATAAATTTGTGATTAATGAAAGTGTTGAATGGTGGAGTGATATGTTCAAGTTAAGAGGGTTTTGCTAGTCAACAAATAAATGAGAATTGTCAATTCATGACAGACATGGATTTGGTGGCAACCGGATCCTATGGATTAAAAACAGTGCTTTAATTTACATAAGGGTCAGCCAGTTTCTATTTTATAGTACCTTGAGTATATTTTAGTGAATACACAATTTTTGCATTAAAATTTGTGTGATTCATAGATTTTTGTTGGTTTACTTTTTGTATTAAAAGTTTGGATTGTGTAAAATATTTGATATTGTGCTATTAACTCAAACAGCATTTTATGGTGATTTCTCATTTGAATGTTCATTTTGAGGTGGATTGCCAGAAAGATAGCCCTTGTGGGAAAAAGTAGAAAAAATCTAGAATTTCAGTTTTAGTTATTTAGTTTTCTCTTTTGATAAGTGATAATGTAAAAAACATTTCTTGATTTATTACCTTATTATAATGTGGTTAAATGGCGGAGGCAAGAGAGGGCCATATACAAAATTGAACTGTTTTCTGTGCTTTCACATTCTTTCCCGAACGAAAAAAAACGGCATTCTTCACAGTTGTGAATTGTTACCACTGACAATTATTACGTCTACACATTAAGTAAATAACTGAATTCAATCAACGATTCCGTCCCTCTACAGTTGTTAAGAATTAGCAAAGAGGCAAGCCACAATTCAAAGGAAGTCAAAGACTAGTTTGCCTCTCAGTTTATTTACAGTGGTCATTTGGTTTGGTTTGATTTTGTAGCGCTTCAGCCTACATTTTTGTAACACTAGGTCTAATGAAGTAAAGATCTACTGTTTAAAACCGATTCCGAATGGCTGCGAACATCCATGTTACAGTGGGATTCGAACCTACGAACTCCGGTACCGAGGTCAGCACCTTAACCAATCGGCCAGCGTTCGGTCGTAAAATCATAAAAAAAGGAATTAATAATTTGAAAGCTATGAATACTACTTAAGGGAAGTTGTTTTATAAAACATTTTAGATTACTTTCATCTGTAAAATATTTTGTTATACTATTATCGTTTTTTAACAGAAAATATTACTTTAAAATGAAGATTATTCCCGAAATACTACTTGAGTATATTTTAATCATACAAAGAAAATGTTAAACACCCTTTAGCCTTAACTTACTAGCTTTGTGTCATTAAAGTAACATCTTTGTTACGGAATACATATATCAGCTTTATAACAACTGTCATCTAAAGCAAAGGGATCACTTTCCGTTACTGGGAATAAAGCCTTGATTTCTACGAAAGACCGAATCATTGACAAATGTTACTTCATTGATTAAATTCGTAAATGGATATCATTTTAAAGGGTTTCATTAACATTCATCAATTATTAAGTCGCTAAACTCATCAATCTGAAATAATCAATAACATTTACGAAATATTATTATCACTGAGAAATATTTATTAATCTGAAAAGTACTCCAGTACTGAAGATCAGCGCTTTAATCCTTCAGCTTACAGCGATGAAAAAATGATGAAAAGGGAACTGCAGTTTAAAGGGAATCACAGATTCATTGGCATATCGAATGCCTATGAAAAAAGAACTAAGTTTGCGATCACTGAGGAAATACATCTACAAATCTTTACTGAGTATATATATGGAGAGTCTATAGTCGTATATGACACATTTATTTGCAGTATTTATTTGTTTATAACATGACTCCTGGTTGTTAAAATTAAAACTTGCAAACATTAGGCCTTGTGTAGCACACGCATCTAAAATTTGGCATCTACTTACATTGTAAACTCATTGCTACAAGGAATTAATAAATCGAGCTTCAGCGATCTTTCTTTGGACTTCTGAATAACTAATTCTCTAAACTTATTCTCAATAACTAATTTTTAATACTTCTGTCATTCTTTCTCCGCGATTGTTATTGAATTATTCATCTTAGGTCATTCGATTAGTTTATATTATTATGAGATGACCGAAAAGGTTGAAATTGTATTTTCTTTATTCTTCTAAAAAGAGGTACATTGGAAGCTTCTCTAATGAATAATTCCAATATTTGACGAGTGTTCGACAATAAGATGATTGCTTTGGACACTTAATTTGTGTCGCCGAGTTGGCGATATTTCTCCAACAGTAGTAGATAAACTTGTTATTTCACTTTGCCATGAACTACCAAAGAGTCTGTTTTAATTTAACATAGGGCAGCGTGATAACTATAAAAGGAGGAAACTCGTTTAGATAGTTCAGTTCGCACTCAGTCTCGTGTTTTGATACTCCCATAACTCTAATTATTTCCATACTTAGAATGTAACTTTCAGGACGACATATAGATAGCGCAACAATGACTTTTTATTACACTTTTGTTATTTTTTTTATAGATTTAAATAATTCTAGATATTTTCATGCAATACTTTAAAAATGTAGATTTTAATTAATTTCCTAGAGTTTGTTATCATGTTTAAAAATTCTGTCTCTTTTAAGAACTGTTAGCGTTGTTGATTAGGGCATATCTATATTTTATTTTTTATTTTTGATATATCTGTTTCGATCGTGTGATGATTAATTTGAAATCTAAGTTTATTTGACTAGTAGTTTAATTATTTTCTTGCAAATATTTTATGAATTGTATTTTATTTTAATTGTTAAAGCTTTTAGTACAGTAAACCATCTTGCAAAAAAAAAACATTGTAAATGAATGCTTTAGATCTGCAGATTAGGCTTACTGTCCAAGTGTCCCGATCAGACTTCAATTACGTGTTGTTAGTTAAGTTGGTTTACCCCTTCTCTAAATAAATCCTTAGATCCCTGATCAAATTGACCTTGATTTTTGAGTTAGATGTGTTTTTAGCACCATTTTTTGTCAGGCATCTATTTTTTTAACACTTCGTATTGGCCATAGCCGACTCACCTATAAACATTCACTGTGTGCCGAGCTTACTCCGCAATGTTTCATTTGTCATACTCATCTCACTGTTCATCATATTTTAACTTCATGCACTGCTTTAAAGCGTTTTTATTGTATATGTTCTAAACCTTTTCATCCTATTTTGAATGAACTTTTGGGTGAACATCCTCATCCAAAACTATTTGAATTTCTCATTCGAACTAATATTTTAAACCTCATTTTATTTTTTAATGTTTTAATGTGATTTTTTACCTCATTTTTGCTTGTATTTATTCTTAAATTTTGACTAATTATTTCTCTTACAATATAAAACTTTGTTTTAATATGTGTTCTTTTGTTTGGCGCAACATACCCTAACTTGGATCTTGTGCAAGTAAACCGCAACCAACCAAGCAACCAGCATCTTTGAGAATACAGGGTGTTTCATATTGAATGTGGCAAAAAGAATGGCGCAGTGTGACTGACGTAATGGATTAATTTAGCCAAAACAAATTTATTCTGTAACTACAATTATACAACTTTTATTTGGCAACAGGGAAAAATTATCGAATGAGAAACTCGCAGCTAGAGGCGCTGTTAAACCAAATGTCCATGCAGGAGAAAGCGTACTGCGTTTACGAATATGCCCAAACCTCCTCGGTTATGCAAAGACATTTTCGCACAAAATTTCGTAAAGAACAACCACATCGGCATAACATAAGCAAGTGGGTGAAGCAGTTCCATGATACCGGCTGCTTATGCAAGAAAAAAAGCCCAGGACGAAAAGATACAAAACCGGCTATGCTATCACGAGTGTGGCAAAAGCTTGATTACCCTGAAGACATTTGTCGTGTCACTGGAGAGGCACACATTGAACTCCTGTAGAAACTTGAATAAATGTAGATCTGAGGAAAATTTGAATTTTCCAAAAACATTAATTACAACGGTCACAATCATGTTTTCTTTTTGTCCCATTCAATATGAAACCCCCTGTATTTGTTGAGTTATTATGGTCCTATCACATGTCAGCATGTGCGTAATGAAAAAACAGCATGTTTAGTTTACGATTCCTTTTCAAGTTGAAGAATAGGAAAAACTTTTCATGTGATATCGAAAATTTTTTCAACCAATGAAAGACCTAGTTAACTTGGAATAAATAAATCGATTGAAATTTTTTCATGTAATACAAGATATCTGGGACACGTGATGAGGCCTTCAATAATAGAGCAATTTGTCGCAACATCACGAACTACTATAATGCCCTTCGCATTCATTTTCATGTTTACAACAGCCAATAGACTAACAGTAAACTGCCCTTTCGTTTGAAACTAAAGACAGAATTGTCAGTGAGAGAATTTGCCCTACTGCGTGAAATCACCTTATTGTTTAGTATTGTACTCTATCATTAAAGTACAGCTATGTAGTGATTTGTAAATATTCCTGAAAATTACCAGACTGCAAATTTTTTAAAAATAAACCTCAACGTTTTTTATTGCTCTGTGACAACAATCATTTGGAACAATGTAATAAATACTCTTTATATTTAAACTTTGTTTTACTTGTTTTTAAACTTACTTGTTTTTAAGCAATGTTTTCTATATTTTATACTAATTTCTGTTATTAATTAATTAAAAAAAGACTAAAATCAAAATTTAATCAATTATACTTAATTTTTATAATTATCACAGTAAAATTTCGAAGGAAAATATTAAACTTGCTAATTAATAAAGTCCTAAATAAATCCTGTTTTACGTTATCAAATTTTAAAGTATATATAATTATTCTTAAATCCTTTGGTAATTAATGGGATTACTCCATTTAAGAAGCAATATTATTATGCAATCTTTTAAACTGACCAAACATTTGAAGAATAATGAAAATTAATTAAGAGGTAATACAAACTTTAAAATGTGAATTGTGTCAGAGACATTTTCATTCCCATTAAAAAGAGTATAAAATTTTCTAGTAGTACCATAATTTAATTCT
>CM063498.1:131019535-131029535 GCA_032207245.1 Pardosa pseudoannulata
TGGAAGGTTACCCCAGATATATTATTGTAACATTATATTACAGGGCTATAATACACGGCATAAATAAGCAGACTTCAAAATAATTTTCCGAAAGCAGATAAGTATTTGTTCTGTCCTAGTGCCTCTGTATACTTTCTGTCAAAACATCAAACTCAATAACTTTTACCCGTCTTGCGTTGTCATTCTGAAATGTTTGGATAAGATAGCATGGATAAACGCAGCTTCTAGAGGATTTTGTTTTATCAGTAAGCTTGTATGAGGAACTTAATTAAATCTACCAAATTGTTAATCTTTTGGGTGTCCCTGAAAAAGGATTAACAATCTATTTTATACCAACTGAAACCTCAACGCTTGATGCAGTTACACATTAAAATTCGTAGTTTTTACATGAAAAAGAGGAGTAAGTTGATTTATTTTTAAACTTCTATAAGGATTTGTTTTACGAGTAAGCAACTTGAGGAGAAATTTTATTGAATACACTTAATTAATACTTTGTACACTGTAAAAAGAATAAGATTATATTATATTCTATCTAAATTATTCACGATTTCTGAAATAACTCTTTTATGTTTTTATTTTATTATATATATATTTATATATATATATATATATATATATATATATATATATATATATATATATATATATATATATATATATATATATATATATATATATATATATATATATATATATATATATATATATATATATATATATATATATATATATATATATATGTATATATATACATATGGATATACATAAGTGTGTGTATATATATATGTATATATATATATATATATATATATATATATATATATATATATATATATATACATATATATATATATATATATATATATATATATATATATATATATATATATATATATATATATATATATATATATATATATGTATATATATATATATATATATATATATATATATATATATATGTATATATATATATGTATATATATATGTATATATATATATATATATATATATATATATATATATATATATATATATATATATATATATATATGTATGTATATATATATATATATATATATATATGTATATACATATATATATATATATATATATATATATGTATATATATATATATATACATATATATACATATATATACATATATGTATATATATATATATTACATATATATATATATATATATATATATATATACATATATATATATATATATATATATATATATATATATATATATATATATATATATTCATATATACACACATTTGTGTATGTATGTATATACATATATATACATATATATATATATAGTACATATGTATATATGTATATTTATGTATGCATATGTGTATATACATATATATATATACATATATATACATATATATATACATATATATATATATATATATATATATTTAACTCTAGTTATACTAGCATATATCCCATCTTATGACGGAATTAGTAAAATTTTCAATTTTCCAGAATTGTAAAGTATCTTATGAGGCAGGTAAAAAAATGTTTTTTTTTTGGATAAGAATTATCTTACAACAAAAAATAATGAATAATTAAATTCAAAATTATCACATATGAACCTAATCTATTATTTAAGCCAAATATAAAAGAAATTTATTTACGTAATATCTAAGTTCAGCGATAAAACAAATGAAACGAATAATGCAGACGATATTTAAATAATTTAAAATAGGAAATCATTAAATGAGATGGTTTAAAGGAACGACGTCATAGCGCTAAAAGAAAAATGTTACTTATACCTATTAATTGATAAAATGATAAATTTAATTGCCTGCTCTTAACCGATGAAAATAAGGCTTGAAATAACGACATTGAAGGCTAGAAAAGATAGGAAGTTGTGGATTTCGAACGTTACTAACCCTAACTCATCAGGTATCCAATATGAATGCCTCTGTGCATTCCAGGTACAATCGCTTCATAAATTCGAGAAGAGACGGACAGATAACTTAGGCTATTATTATATAGGGGATATTTAAGTTACATATTAAGTATGTTTACTTTTATGTTGTAGTCATTACTTAGAATTCATGATAAAGCTCGTTAATCGCTGTAAATAAACTAAAAATACCATTTAAAAAATAAATTATATGAAACTTTTTGAGAAAGAAAATTTAGTAATCCTATGATATCATTTTATAGATCACTTAGTTACTAGTGAATGTTATAATCAGGTTCAATTTTAAGAATTTATTTCATAAATTCAACTAATATTACAATAGAAACATTCCGCCTGTAGGATAATGGAAAGATTTTATAGAGTAAGGATATCAATATTTTTCTTTACATATTCTTGAATTTGTAAGGCTTTCAAAACTGGGAGTTATACACTTAATTTAGGAAAATTATTTTTCTGTCTAAGTGTATACTCTGGATTTAAATAAAACCTATATCTAATTTCAAGTGCAAAAGGAATTAAAGTCGGGTTTGATAATATTTTTAAATGATTTAATGCACATTCAGTAGTTACCAAAGTTATATATATATATATATATATATATATATATATATATATATATATATATGACATGGACAAGTAGTTAAGGCATGGAAGACACATTTCATATCATTTCATATATAAAAACATATATAAAGTAACTCATATATAAAAACTTCTTTATTGTAATCCTTCTGGCCATAACTATGCCATTTCGAAATCCTTTGTTCTCATACTTTGCCCCGACAAGCGTAGAGGATGTTATCAGCCCGAGTTCTCACTCAAAACTGTCTCTTTTGGCGTTGCTACCTAAGCAAGATTCCAAAGTTTACTTCCGCGTCGGATTCTTCAATCTGTATAGTTCCACTCGATGGTGTGTCTTTCTCTTATTACGTTATCGTTAATGAGTTCTAACTATTTTTATTATATCTCGCTTAGTTCTTAACCCCCATTTTTAAACCTCATACACCCACACACACACACATATATATATATATATATATATATATATATATATATATATATATATATATATATATATATATATATATGTGTGTGTGTGTGTATGTGTATATATGTGTGTATATATATATGTATATATATATATATATATATGCATATATATATATATATATATATATATATATATATATATATATACATATATATATATATAATATAATATATATATATATATATATATATATATATACATACATATAAGCGGAATCAGTGGCTTCCGCTGGAAGTATAAAATGTCGAAGGTTTCCAGATGTTTCAATGCTCACCCAAAATTGCCGGAGAAATTAAAAGAATCTAGCTCAAAGTTATTTGCTGAAGCTAGAGATGGCATAATGAGACTGTCGACAACCGAGTACTTTAACATTTCATTTTTTTTACTTTAAAATGTAAAAATATTAGTAGTTATGTTGATTACTTTTCATTTATAATATTACAAAAATATAAAATCTATTTAAACATACTATTGGTGGTCTAAACATGGCAGTAAATTAATTTAAACACCTTATAAGTTATTTAATATTAAATATTTTCCTCATGTTACTAACACATCTCCAAACTTCAATCAATAAGACCATTTAATCAGAGTATACTAATAAATTAGGACATGCCTTGACGACTTACAAGTTTCACCCGAACATCACTCGGGGAGGTTATATTTTTCATTTATAAATGTATCTATTGTAATAATACCATTGATTTGTCAGAATTTTTTACTCTTTTTCAGCTTCCAGTTCTTAACTCAAACACTTCATTAATGTTCAGATTGCAAAATATGTCTTTTTCTATCATGCGATTATTAATGTTAGGTTTTAATTATTTTCATAAAATCATGTTGATTTTGGTTATTAAAGCAACCACCAGTACTATATCTTGCAAATCAATAATTACAGATTTTCTCTGTTCGAATTCTTGATTTTGAAGTTAATATATCTGTGAAGGCATATATCTTAGAACAATAAAATCTCAGTCATTTTTTCAAATTTTCAATCAATACCGTACATGTACAACAACGTTGTAGAATCTATCGTACCGATTCAGAAAACGCATTTTCGATGTCTATTGCACCACCTGATACAATAATTAAACATTTCACAAGACCTAAAATCTCAATAGTAAGAGAATCTCAAGATTGTGTCTCAAGAAATGAAACCGTAAGAAAATATTTTATTTGTTTTCTGATCTACTACTAACATATCTTTAAGTTTCATTGAAAGTTTTTTAATGTACGTAACAGACATTCTCACCTCTGAAGAAGTGTTCCTCGAAACAATTTGACCGTTTCTTAGCCATGGAAAATCATAGATTTACAGTGAAAATATACGTATAAATGGTTTGCATTGTCAGCTGTTCAAGGCAGTACTTTGCCGAAATAAAGTAGATCCAAAAATATGAATAAATTTTATATATAAATCGTGAATAATTTTCTTCGTCTAGTGTAACGAATATCGATAGAGCTTTTACTTTAATATTCTTTCCCAAATTAGTTCTTTTATTTCAGCTTTCTAAGATTACCTATTATAAAACACAAAGTAATTATATATTCAGAGCTTTAATAAAATTATCGAAAAACTATATTTAAAGTCCTAAAAGAATATTAAAAAAATAAAACTGGATATGACCTCATATACTTATTTTTCCACATAATTTAGGGATGTGTTTTATATGATGAGTAAAATACGTCGCTTATCTCATACATGGCGTTGCTTACGCAGATAAAATGTCTCTATAAAACAGCATCCATTTTTTTCCTCTAACGTTGCTAATGCAGATTAAATATTTAATCTGAAAAAAGTTACTTTTTCCTCAAACCTGAAAAAATATAAGGGATGCAAGAAGATACGTGTATATCTTTTACAGAAAGAAATTCGATAATAAAATTCTGCTTATGCTTTTAATGGAAAGGAGTAACACATGCTGAAAGAAAGTAAAGCTGCATATTTAATATTTGAACACGTAATTTCTGTTAACATTTAATGTAAGGCTTCGATAATGATTATTTTAAAAACGAAAAAAAAAAGATTTTTTATAACTTTATATTAGCGTGTTCAAAAAGATCTACTTTTATTAGATGATTGTTAAATTATTAAAATTAATTCTGAAGCATTTTTACGAACAGCTTCAGTAGTACAGCCTAATTTTGGGCAAAATATTTAATGGTACGTGCAGCTATGAGAAACAGCACAACAAAAATAACAAGCTTTCGTAAAATTATTATTAGCTTTTCGTTACGATTGCAGAATTAGTAATATGTTTACACATTTGATTAGTTTAGATCTACACATTTTATGTACAAATAATAGTTTCTATAGTAAAATTTTAAAACTAGTAACACTTCCTCTCATTTGTATAAATTTAATACATCTCGGTCATATTTTGAGTTTCCTTTGGTTTTTATTTTCATTTATTATATAATAGAGAAAGAGCAGCCATTTTTACGAACAGCTTCAGTAGTACATCCTAATTATGTTCACAATATTTAATGGTGCATACAGCTATGAGAAACAGCTCAAGAAAAATGACAAGCTTTCGTAAAATTATCAGATTTCCGTTACGATTGCAGAAATAGTAATATGTTTAAACATTTGATTATGTTTAGATCTACACATTTTATGTATAAAAAATAGTTTGTATCGTAAAACTTTAAAACTAGTAACACTTTTAACCCTTTTTGCCTTTTAATATAATTCCAAAAATATTTTATAAACGAAAAAAAAAAGAATTTTTTATACTTTTTCTTCTCATTTGTATGAATCTACATCCTGCTCATATTTAGTTTCCTTCGTTTTATTTTCAAATTTATTAATAAGAGAGAAAGAGCTGCATTTTTACGAACAGCTTCAGTAGTACAGCCTAATTTTGGGCAAAATATTTAATGGTACGTGCAGCTATGAGAAACAGCACAACAAAAATAACAAGCTTTCGTAAAATTATTATTAGCTTTTCGTTACGATTGCAGAATTAGTAATATGTTTACACATTTGATTAGTTTAGATCTACACATTTTATGTAGAAATAATAGTTTGTATCGTAAAATTTTAAAACTATTAACACTTTTCTGAAATTTAACCCTTTTTGCCTTTTAATATAATTACAAAAATATTTTATAAACAATCCATATTAAGAGAGATAATTTTTATTGACTTTTTCTTCTCATTTGTATGAATTTCCTACATCCCGGTCATATTTTGAGTTTCCTTTGGTTTTTAATTTCATTTATTATATAAGAGAAAAAGAGCAACTATTTTTACGAACAGCTTCAGTAGTACATCCTAATTATTGGCACAATATTTAATGGTACATGCAGCTATGGTAATGAGAAACAGCACCACAAAAAATGACAAGCTTTCGTAAAATTATCAGATTTCCGTTACGATTGCAGAAATAGTAATATGTTTAAACATTTGATTATGTTTAGATCTACACATTTTATGTATAAAAAAATAGTTTGTATCGTAAAACTTTAAAACTAGTAACACTTTTAACCCTTTTTGCCTTTTAATATAATTCCAAAAATATTTTATAAACAATCCATATTAAAAGATGTAATTTTTATTGACTTTTTCTTCTCATTTGTATGAATTCCCTACATCCTGCTAATATTTGGAGTTTCCTTCGGCTTTTTTTTTCATTTATTATATAAGAGAGAAAGAGCTGCCATTTTTACGAACAGCTTCAGTAGGATATCTTAATTATGGGCGCAATATTTAATGGTACATACAGCTATGAGAAACAGCTCAACAAATATGACAAGCTTTCGTAAAATTATCCGCTTTTCGTTACGATTGCAGAAATAATAATATGTTTATATATTTGATTAAGTTTAGATCTACACACTTTATGTAGAAAAAATAGTTTGTATCGTAAAATTTTAAAACTAGTAACACTTTTCTGAAATTTAACCCTTTTTGCCTTTTAATATAATTACAAAAATATTTTATAAACAATCCATATCAAGAGAGATAATTCTTATTGACTTTTTTTATGTATTTGTATGCATATCCTACATCCCACTCATATTTTGGGTTTCATTAGGTTTTTATTTTCATTTATTATATAAGAGAGAAAGAGCAGCCATTTTTACGAACAGGTTCAGTAGTACTTCGTAATTATGGGCACAATATTTAATGGTACATGCAGCTATGAGGAACAGCATAACAAAAATGACAAAGTTTCGTAAAATTATCAGCTTTTTATTACGATTGCAGAATTATTAATATGTTTATACATTTGATTAAGTTTAGATCTACACACTTTATGTAGAAAAAATAGTTTGTATAGTAAAATTTTAAAACTAATAACACTTTTCTGAAATTTAACCCTTTTTGCCTTTTTAATATAATTAAAAAATATTTTATAAACAATCCATATCAAGAGAGATAATTCTTACTGACTTTTTTTTCTATGTATTTGTATGAATTTCCTACATCCCGCTCATATTTTGAATTTCCTTTGGTTTTATTTTCATTTATTATATAAGAGAGAAAGAGCAACCATTTTTACGAACAGCTTCAGTAGTACATCCTAATTATGAGCACAATATTTAACGGTACATGCAGCTATGATAATGAGAAACAGCTAATCTATAGTAGATAATGTTTCTAATAATGAATAACATATTAAAACTTCAGATATAACAATATCTCTGCATGCTGACATATTCTATTTAGAGTTGTTTAGGATTTTTGAAGCATATTAGAATTATTTCTCAATATTCTCCTTATTGATGAAGATTTATTATAAATAAAATTTCACTGTTTTTTTTTAAGGAATAACACTGTATTACACTTTAGAATATGTTAGTTTTCTGTGTATGTGTGACTTTGTAGGAACTGAATATTACAAAGAGTGTGCAACCAGTTACGTCTTTTGAAATGTCTCAGTTTTTTTTGTTTTGTTTTTAAGTTTGGATCAATTTTTTTAAAATTTATTAGGTGTTGTTGAGATCTCTCTCGAAATAAAAACACCAAAATCCTTAAATCAACTAAGTAAAGCTATTCCTCATCAGTTGAAATCACATAAAAATATTTAGCCCTCCACATGTATTTACATTCTATTATAAAGGTGTCTTCTTAGATTTCTTCAGCAAACTAAATCCGTTTTACCTTAGGAGTCCAACTTCATTCTGCTCCAAAAGAAAAGTACAATATCGGTAATTTCGATACCACATTTTACAAGGTCGGATACCACTGTTGGAATGGATGTTCGTAGCCGATCGAAGTCGATTTCGAACAGTATTTCTCGGTTCAACTTTCCCTCCTGTTTTAACATTATGACTGAAGTAACTTAAAAAGAAACCAATTCACCATGTAGTCAGTGCTTTCGTTTGAAACTAAGATTTTCATGAACTCTCTGCCCGCCATTGCAAGTTTAGAGATTGCTAATTTCACATAAGGTCAATGTTACATTCTGTTGGTACCTGTAAGAAAAGAGACAAAATTCTGGCAACAAATGAACTGTTCTATTGAAACCGCAGATAATTTACGGCGACCTTAAGATGACACCTAGAGAAACATGGATTCACAGATTCACAGCTATATTCGCTACGAGAATATGATCAATACTTAGTACGTTTTTCCTCATTGAGTCATTCGAACAAGAATGATCAGGTGACAAACAGTGAAGTAAAAATCCTTTATCTTATAAAGCATAACAAAATCTTACACATTTTAAAATCTTATCATACATCGAGCAAATTAAATCACTAAATTTCTTTGTTATTTACTGTTGACAACTGTCCATCAATTTGATTGATTGAGATGTCAATAGAAGTTTTAGACCTTCTGATTGATTTTAAACAAGTTCTGGTAAATGCAATGGATCAATCAAACTGATGGGAGTCAATACAGAATTCCTTTGGGGCCGTACATCATTCTCATTCCAGTTTTAGTAGGCATATAGTTTTTTTCCAGCAATTACTTACTTATTGAAGATGTTTGTACATCCATTCCGCAGCTATTATTGGAAAATCAATTGAACAAATTAACTTTCTTTTATTTTTAATCCTCTGAGTCTTTGATTGAATACAAATAAAAACGTAAATCTTTATGACGACTTTTTATTCCAGCCTTTATTCAATATTTTGAAACCGTTTCATATGTGCTACATGTACAAGATTCATGGTATCAGATAATATAAAATAAACTTTGATCATTAGAAGGAAATCCTAAGATTAATTGGCTATTCATGAAGCCATTTAATTTCATTTATATGATGTATAAATCTGTATACGAAGATAATTTAGTGTACTACTACTTATTCCTAACCCACTCAGTGTCGACAACCATATTCACCCAATAAAAATCTCATTCTAAGTAACTCTGGATTTACTGCTAATAGCTTTTGTTGTAAACTTTGTTAGCTATAGTTTTTAATTTGCAAAAATCTCTATAACTTGAAGTGAACACATTGCCCCTTTAGAATTTTTTAACTACAGATAATTGTCTAATTATAGAGGAAGGGAGCTGACGGGAGTGATTGTAGGTTGGAGTCGGGACTATAAGTAAGAAGTCAGGACCAACAGTAAAGGAAGTCACTGCAGGTAGAGCGAAGGTAGACAAAAAAAGACTTCCAGTTCCAGCCTTTTTTTTAATTATTTGATCTTATGTAATTTCTCATTTTATACAAATAGTTTGTTTCACTTCTGCCATGAACCTATAGTTAATAACGGAGATTATTTTGATGATTCATAGGAATTTGTTGAACAAATAACTTCAGGAGCGTCGCAGTATAGAGGCCAAAAATCGAGGTGGGCTCCAAAGGAAAATTTGTGCCAAGAAATAACGTGACTGCAAGGTTCTTAAAATTTTTCTTTTCTGTCTCTAAAAATTACGAAAAAACTCGTCTGCGCTTACGCCGAAAGCTGTCAATAAACAGCCAGTGAGGGGGTTACCGGGTGCCAAGGGAGCCCCGTGCTCTCAACGAGACGTAGGTCTCCCTCGGCTCTGACCAATAAGCCGAGACAAGGAGCGGGGAGAACGAAAAGGC
>CM063498.1:131034535-131037035 GCA_032207245.1 Pardosa pseudoannulata
TTAATTAAGGTTACAAGTTCACAATTAATTTCAAAATTTCTATTAATTATACAGTTAAACAGGAAATTATTTTGAAAAACAAATATAATATATGGTGCTATATATTAACTGTAGTTGCAACTACAACCAAGAGCTTCAATTTTTCTTGTCTTAATATTTTTTCTTCTAAATGTTCTACTTATGTGAATATACGAGAAAGTCACGTATACTCTAATCCGAACTTTATTTGTCTCATCATAAATTTGTATTTATTATATAAATTGGTACGTTTTACTCATAAAAGCTATTTTTCTAACTTTTCCTTGGCTTGAAAAGATGTTCTTAAAATTAAATCGTCAGCAACTGCCAGTGACTCAGTCATACTGTCAAGCAAAGATGATAGATTATTCACTAATTGCTTTTCATATTCGAGAGTCATCCTTTAGAATAGCTTAATATCTTAAACCTATTTAAGTCTAACACATAATTATTCTTAATCTGTTGCAAGCTACTCATTCGACTATGAATTCTTCCCTCATTTACTTCAAGATGTCACTCATTAAAGAATGGACATTTATTAAAATATTAACTGGAAATTATGTAAAAATGGTCTGAAATTTTGATGGAGCAGCCAAAAATTTCTAAATAAAATAATTACTTAAGAATTCATGAAAATTTCATCCACATAAATTTCAAAAATGTATGGTGAATTTTTTTTTCTGTACAGAAAATTTATTTTTAATTTTTAAACCCTTATCAATGATCAACGAAACCACTAGAAACTTCTAGAAACCACAAATTTTAAATTATGTAACAGAACCTACGATACAAATAGAATGTACCAAATCTTTACATAAAATGCTAAATTTACAATATTCTAAAATATTAAGCCCTCCTCTCGCAATATAGAACATTCTACATACACAAAATCATAGTATACCTACAAAAGCATAGTACAGGGGTAGCAAAGTTCCTTGATAGTCCAAGACATTTTTTAAAAATTTGAAATTTTTCTCGAGCCACTATTAAATATGTATTAAAAAGGTATGCAAAAAATGTAATAAAAAATTAATTTTACAGAAACTATTGAATGTCATTTATAAGTTCTTCATCCTTTAATTTTTCAAGTAAATTTTTGAATTGTCGATGATTTTTTACTTTGGTGCGAATGTAATTTACAGTATGTTACATTGTTTTCATAACATCAATATATTTTAAATATTTTGTTACCAGATGTTCTCAGTGAATTATACAGTGAATCTGTATGAATTGAGGAATTCGAGAATCATCCTATAAAATCCCAATTAGACCGAATTTTTTTACCCAACATTGCATGAGCTCCATCAGTTGTAATAATTTTTAAAAATATAATAACACAAAAATAAAAAGGGAACTCGGGTACACTTATCGAGAGCTGCAAATAATCCTTCAAAGAGCCGCATGTGGCTCGCGAGACGCAGGTTGGGCACCCCTAGCATAGTATGTAAAAAAGTAATATATATGCACAAAGTAATAATGAGAGCAAATTATACAACGCATGAAAAGCAATCATACGTTACAGTTGCCGACAAGTATGAACCTAGAATACCCTACTGATCAGATAAAATAATATATAAAAATATATTATCAATTTAATAATAAATAAATGAAAAACTAAGTCGAAATTTGGAAAAAGGTCTTTGTAATGTTTCGCTCCGTGTTAAAAAGAACACCTGTAGCTAATTTCCTCCTCTAAGCTGTACTGCCTGGCCCAGTTGTCATGTTTATATGCATCCGTACTAAAAGGTTAATCTATAAATATTTATATATCCTTTCTAAATTTCATACAAAAAGAGAAATAAGAGTTACAAGAATTTAAACAGAGTGTAATAAAATAAAGCTATTAAAATCTACTAAGTCTTACAAAATTACCTCACTGTCAAAGAGGTTTTCAATCTTAAGTAATACTCATTTAAATTTATACATTCATTAAATTACATTTCTATTTACATTGTAATTCGTACTCTTACATAAACGTAACTAAAATTAAAGACTCGCATTAAAACACGACAGGTATTTTCATTTAAATTTTTAGTCTACAATCATGCAGAACTTTAACAAATCTAATTTATGAGTGAAAAGCTTTTATTCTATTAAAAGCTATTTTAATAAAAATTATTCATTCATTAAGCTTTTGAACGTAATGAGATTTACATCTCTTTGCTGCATTTTAACATTCTTGATGTAAAAAAAAATAAATTTCTTTTATTTTATTGTTTTTGCCTTTCTTAAAAGAGTATCCAATTTTAATACAAAAAAGTCCCTGTGCATGTATAAAATAAAATTAACATCCTCTAATAAGCTTTTAATTTGTAGAACTTTTTAACAAAGTACCCCAAGGATTTAGAATTATAATAGAGAGATTTAAAATTTATTGAACACAATTGTATGTTCAGTTTTTACTTTGATTATATTTTAAGAATAAAAGACGTTAAAATGGGTTCTACAGTGAGAGCCTACAATCAAGAGATTTTTGGTTACA
>CM063498.1:131044535-131069535 GCA_032207245.1 Pardosa pseudoannulata
CATTTTCTGCCATTCTTCAATCAACATATAATCGTGATTTTGTATTTTCCCCAATCGTGGCTTCCTTTTTACATTATTTAATCTTTTATTACTCTAAGAGCAAAATCTGTCAGTGTTATTATTTTTAATGATTAAAATTGTTCAAAATATAACAATGAATTTTAAAAAATAATTACCTACAGAATTTTTTTATAGTTTAATTTATACTGTCTTAGTTATCTGGAGAGGGTTGACGATTATTTAAATCTCGTCTTTAATATTCCCCTGCTTTATTACTCAATCTTTTATTACTCTAAGAGCAAAACCTGTCAGTATTACTCTTTTTAATATTAAAGCTGTTCAAAATATAACAATGAATTTTAAAAAATAATTATCTGCTGAACATTTTTTATAGTTTAATTTATACTGTCTTAGTTATCTGGAGAGGATTGAGGAAAATTTAAATCTCGTCTTTACTTTTTCTCTACTTTATTACTCAATCTTTTATTACTCTAAGAGCAAAACCTTTCAGTATTCCTCTCTTTTAAGATTAAAATTGTTCAAAATATAACAATGAGTTTTAAAAAATAATTACCTACAGAACATTTTTATAGTTTAATTTATACTGTCTTAGTTATCTGGAGAGGGTTGAGGAAAATTTAAATCTCGTCTTTACTCTTTCCCTGCTTTATTACTCTAATCTATCTTTTATTACTCCACGAGCAAAACCTGTCAGTATTATATTTTTAAGATTAAAATTGTTCAAAATATAACAATGAATTTTAAAAAATAATTACCTACAGAACATTTTTTATAGTTTAATTTATACTGTCTTAGTTATCTGGAGAGGGTTGAGGAAAATTTAAATCTCGTCTTTACTTTTTCCCTACATTATTACTCAATCTTTTATTACTCTAAGAGCAAAACCTTTCAGTATTATTCTTATTAAGATTAAAATTGTTCAAAATGTAACAATGAATCCTAAAAAATAATTACCTACAGAACATTTTTTATAGTTTAATTTATACTGTCTTAGTTATCTGGAAAGGGTTGGTTATAATTTAAATCTCGTCTTTACTCTTTCCCTGCTTTATTACTCAATCTTTTATTACTCTAAGAGCAAAAATATTCTTATTAAGATTAAAATTGTTCAAAATATAACAATGAATTTTAAAAAAATAATTACCTACAGAACACTTTTTATAGTTTAATTTATACTGTCAATTATCCGGATAGTTTTAAGGATAATTTAAATCTCGTCTTTACTCTTTCCCTGCTTTATTACTCTAATTTATCTTTTATTACTCTAAGAGCAAAACCTGACAGTATTATTCTTATTAAGATTAAAATTGTTCAAAATATAACAATGAATTTTACAAAATAATTACCTACAGAACACTTTTTATAGTTTAATTTATACTGTCAATTATCTGGATAGTTTTAAGGATAATTTAAATCTCGTCTTTACTCTTTCCCTGCTTTATTACTCTAATTTATCTTTTATTACTCTAAGAGCAAAACCTGACAGTATTATTCTTTTTTTTAGATTAAAATTTTTTTCGTGTTGCTTTTTACCAGAACGTCTTATGCTCTACAGTGCCTTATGATTGTTATGTTATATCTTTATCTTGTCGTATTACATAAATTCTGTTGATAATAAATCGTTTTTATTGTAATCAACAGAAGGAACAATTTTTATTTAAAAAAATGTAACGAAACCTACAAAGAGCAAGAAATAAATTTTATTTTATTAAATGCAAATGCGTATTATATGCAACAGCTGTGGATTTTACTAATAATATTTGTCAACTAGAAACCATAAAAGAAATATTAGTTATAAAAATTCAAATTTTAATTAACTAATTATCTTTTAATTTTGAAAGGAGCTCTCTGAAGAAATTTAATCTCGTCACTTTATCCCAGGTACTCTGAAGGTTAAAAAACAAATTTGAAGTTATTAGATTAAAAGATAAAACAAACAATGGTCAGAAATAAAGTACATTATCTTGACAATTGTTATTACATTATTTAAATGTAAACCTAATGTCGATGTAGAATTAATACACACATTCTTAAAAGTACTGATTTACTGCTAAAAATCATTAAGTTGAAACATTGTTTACCTGAGACATGATAACGGAAATTCAAAAAATGTAATCTTTGAGACGAAATTTCTTAAAAAACAGTATAAACTATACTGAAGAAACTTTATTGGTTATGCACACATTCACACACTCTACAAACAAATTATAAGTAAAACATATTCTTTTAATATTATTAACATATTTTGAAAACAGGGTGAAGTTAAAAAAAATAAAAAATGCAACAGGTTTATATAACCTTTAACACTAAATGGACAAACTGCTTTGTCAAATACATTGACAATAGGTTTGCTTTCACTTGGTGAACTCCTTTTTGTGATACTCACCAATCAGTATCTTTAATCTGGTCACTTGCTCCACTGTAATTCAGTAATAATTTCTGATTATCAGCATTTTTTGAAATTTTGTACCTCTAAGATGCAATAAGTTTTAACGATTCTTACTTGAAGATATGCAATTTTATAAGTTATCAATTTTGTGGTTTTTTTTGTTTGATGGCTGATAGACGCTTATTAAATTTAAATAATTAAAAAAACTTGAACTAGTTAGGTCTATATTCAAAAGTAACGGAATGAAGAATTTTCAAATGAAACTTCAAGCCTACAGGTCGATAACTGAAGAAACTAGGTTAATGTTTATAAATCAAAATAAACGCTAAAGCTGTGCCAATTAAAGTAAACAAGAAACCTAAATTCTTAATACTGCTGCATAGAGGGAAATTAACACATTGTTGCTACTTCGCAGCGAAATTGTACCTCGGACGTTTTTGCATTTAAATTAGTTATTCAGTGAAATTAATAATCGAAAATTATTTAATTTTACATCAGTCGCATTGAAGATTGAAAAATAGTTTTTATTTGTCTAATTTTTTAATCTATACAGTAGACAAGAACCTTCGGCTTCTTTTTTGTACATACCATTATTTTTGTACCCACAAACAAAATGTTTTTACACTAACCCGTACTAATACGTTTACCCCGCTCAAGTATCAATCTCTAACACGTGTCCCGCATACAATGCGTTATTACTTTTTTGTGTGGTCATTTTGTAATAATGTGCCAGAAATGTACGACTGAAAATTTGAACGGAATGAGAGTATTTTTTCATTTCTATATTATGTATTTTTATGTTATATTATTTCGCGTAAAACTGTGTCTTTTTTATATTTCCAACTGTATTTATAGCCTCTTTATAAGTTTTAATATAGAATATATTGAATGTAATAGCCTTTGTGTTCAAAAGACACAAGGAAAAAAATTCTTTTAATTTTCTGGATTTAACCTGACCTAAAATAGAACTAAAAGTAGAATGTTTGAAGAAATACAAATAAATAGTAATAAATAGTTGTATCATTTAGTGTAAAACTGTGTCTTTTTCATATTTCCAGCTGTATTAATAGTATGTTTATAATTTTTAATAAAGAATATATAGAATGTAACAGCCTTTGTATTAAACACAAGGAAAGAAAATTTCATATAATTTTCTGGATTTAATCTAACCTAATAAAGAACTAAAAGTAGAATGTTTGAAGAAATACAAATAAATAGTAATAAACAGTTGTATTATTTAGTGTAAAACTGTGTCTTTTTCATATTTCCAGCTGTATTAATAGTCTCTTTATAAGTTTTAATAAAGAATATATAGAATGTAACAGCCTTTGTATTAAACAAACATAATAAAAAACATTCTTTTAATTTTCTGGATTTAACCTGACCTAAAAAGAACTAAAATAAAATAGTTTAAGAAATGCAAATGAACAGTACTCACATAAAGGAAAGATGTTTTTGTGAAACATAGTGTGTCTGATGCAAGTTTTGAAAAGCATATTGGCAGAGTGCTTAGCATATCATAGAAATTAATAAATAAACAACCCTTCCTCTTAACATCGTCACTCAGATTTTAACCACTGATAATATAATAATACGTCAGGTAATGATTTTAAATCTTTTACAATATATTTACTTAGTATCTGATCCATATTTAAAAGCCGTGTAAAAAACATTAAGCTTCTCTAATCCTAAATTCCCTCCTTTATGTTTTTATTATGTTATCTCTGAATAAATCCTTTTATAGATCCTTTAATCTTTTCTTCGCTGCTTTAGCCCCGTCAGTTTTATTCACTCTGTAGTCGTATATAGAAATCCAGTACCTCAACGCTATTTCCAGTTTTTCTTGTCCCTCCTACCTTTCTGCTGTTCCTTAGTCCAATTTAGAGCTCTTTACGCTGAAAAATGTAAGCTTATTCTGTAACCCCCTCTAACAGGATTTATTCTAAGTGTTTTTCAACCCTGAATGGCTGTAAACCTTGCGTCTCCAGTTTTGATACACAATATTCTTATCTTTGTAAAAAGTCTACAATTTAACAGACCATCAAAAATTTATGGCAAATCCGAGTATTTCAGTCTTATTACTAGATACATACTGGGGGTAACAAAGCATAAAAATATAAAGCAAACTAAATGTGTAAATACTGATCTCCCCTTTTATGTTATGTACTTTTCCTTTCTATCTTTTCCAATTTTAAGCAAAACAAAACGATATTTCATACGCATTTACTGGATTCACTTTTGATGAAATAATGTTATTATATCAACCACGTTTTTAATTTATCAGTGTAAATTATTTTGTATGCTTAATAGTTGCAATAACGTTGCTGGTAAGTGTTAGAGATGTAGAAATAGTAGATGTTAAAATTGACTTTTAGGCTTTTACTGGTAACAAATAAGTTTTTTTATTTTGAGATTTCCCTTAATATCCTTTTTTTCAACATTCTATGTGTTTAAATTTTCATTAAATGAAAAACCAGCAACAATCATGAATACCTTAGAAAAACTTTCTTCGATTTTTTGAACCATGTACTTAAATTTTTCTCCCTTTTATTATAATAAATGGCTCTATTTTTGTTGCAATCATTTAAATACACTCATAATTTGTCAATTGTGACAATTTTTTTTCCATTTTTCAGCGATATGCTGTAGAGGAAGACGATGCACATTGCGTTTTTTCGCTTTCTTAAGATTTAAATCAACGTTTATCCTTTTGTTTACAGTGGATACCGAGCATTTTAATCATTTTGCAACTGTCCTTTAACTAGGGGAATTTTCTTTTAACATTACACAACGTAACTTTACAATAGTTGAAGATGTTCGTTTTTTCCTTGGATACTTTTTTGGAATTTTTGTCCCACTTCAGGCTCCAATTTGACGGTTTTTTCCTTTCTTTTTGACGATATTACATATCGACTCTTTAGATATCACAAAACTGTAACTCTCACATCGTTTTTAGATAACGGAATACAAATATTTCGGAAAGAGCAGACATAAATTCTCTTCCGAAAGAGCATAAATATAGCCTTTGAACCACTGCTTCATTAAAAATTCCATTTTGAATAAAAACAAACCTCTCAAGCCGCAGATGTTAATTTTGACTTTTAAAAACATAGTACAACTGTAGTTATTTATTTTCTAACAAATGATTTTTAATACCGATAACCAAAATCTAAAAAAGTGCGAAAAGCCTCTATAAAAGGCATAAATTATTTTAAAAATGGATTTTCAGTGTGAATTATTTTGTATATGGAGTAGTTGCAATAACATTGTTGGTAAGTGTTGGAAATGTGGAAATAATATATGTTAAAATTGACTTATATGTTTTTAGTGGTAACACATAAGTTTTTTATTTTGATATTTCCTTTAATATCACTGAAGTGGACAGAGATGATCAATTTATGTAGTGCTCTTACTGGCACGCTTTTATCTTGCAGAGTTAAAATCCTTTTCACATTTACTTTCCTTCAAATAGAAAAAATATTATGTATCGCAGAGAGTTTGCCATTTTATAAAACGAGATAATATCATTAGTTTTTATATAACAAAATTATCCTATTCTAAACTATGCTTCAAATCTGATAATTTAATTAGATCATAGTCCAATTGATCGGTGGAATACACAGATAAATCTCAATGTAGAATCTCAGAAATTAAGGCTGTAGGCAAGGGAGTGGATTTAGAGGACCGGTCTCCAAAATTCCAAAATTCTAAAAGACCATTTCGTGGAAAGAAAATTGACCACACGTATGGGTATGTCTTCTGCTTAGCTGTGCATAGACCTAGTGTCTCAGAAAGAGACCGCTTAGGCCATAAATGTTTTGCGGGGTCGCAGGCTTTTATTTAACCCCTAACCCCCATCTCTTAGGGTCATTCGTCTTAAGATCGCCTTCCTCTCTGGGGTGTTCCATGATGAGTGTTTTCAGACAGCTTCTATCTTCTAAAATAGCTTCAATTCATTACGTTAGACTAGATTTTGATATATAGCTAAATGAGAGAAAAATTTAAACGAATAAGCCTAAAAATGGTTTTTATTGTTAATTTTATAATAAGTTCATTGAGCAGCAGATACTTAATTACTCATTCTGATATTTGAATTTGTTAATTATACCATTTTTCAATCATTTTGTTATCTTAAAATGACATTATGTTAAAAGTACTCATTGAGGTATAAATACATAAGAAAACCTGTAGTTTTACTGTAGTATCATTTACAAAAAAAAAATCTTTGGTCTTCCTTTGGTCCCCCTCCGAAAATAATTTCTGGAAACCATCTTGTCAGAAATAATTCATTTCTTCATATTTTTATGGAAATGGTCCAGATTTTTCTCTGCGTTGATAATGGAATTTAAAAATTTTAATTTATATTTCGTCATTAATATTCTCTCTTTGCAAACCAGCTCTGTTTAAAGGGACTTTACACATCTGTTTCAACTTTTTACGGTTAGTCTTGCTCTCAGTCATGACGCTTGCTGCCATCTAGGGAGCTTTAAAGAAACTTTTTATTCATTATACATTCTTTATTATTCAGGCTTCGCAGTCTCTCCACTGCTTTAACAATGCAATTTTGTACGAAAATTTAAATTTAAATAAAATAAGTTGTAATGTTTCATTCGTATCTTCTTTTCAATGTATTACTTTATATTTAAACAAATACCTGAATCATTTATTATTACTTATTTTACGTCATAAAATCTTTTTAAAATGTTATCTTTTGCTCTTACAGTATTTAAGAAATTTGTATTGTTTCATAAAGAAATATATTCTATGAATAGTTTTCATTTACTTCAAAGATTTTTTTTCATTTCCTTTTCATTTAATGTTAATCTGGATAAATTGTACAAATCCTTTCACGCCATTCCACTACCACTTTTTTATTCGATTGAAGCTTTTTTTTTTTGCTCCGTTTTCTCTCGGTACACTTTGTTTTGGAATTTAAAATGAAATTAAATCTTGAAAGTTGAAAAAACTCTATTTGACTAGACTCCGTTATAAAAAAAATCCAGCATTTATAAAAACTTGAGATAAAAAAAACATTGATAAAAGAGATCGTTGATGAAACAGAAAGTGCATAATAATGTTAAGCATTTATTAAAAGGCATTTAATTCAAAGTAAGAAAGTGTAAAAAAATGTTTAATCTTTCATTTTTGTTTTACTATACAGATTATACAGGTATTATCTGTATAGTTAAAAGTATTATATGTATAGTAAAAGCAATTAACATCTTTTTGAGCTATTGGAAATTTAGTTCAGTAGCTCAGTTGGTTAAAGCAACGTTCTCGTACTTGGAGGGTTACAGGCTCGGTTTGGTTAGGAGTACTATGGTCTACTTTTTGCAACGCAAGGGCTAATTAGACCGGGACCTACAGCTTAAATCCAATTCCGAACGGCAACGAACGCCCATGCCAAAGTGGGATTCGAACCCACGAACTCCGGTTCCGAAGGCCAGCACCCTAACCAATCGGCCATCGTTCGGCTGAGTTACAGGTTCGGATAATGAGTTATTCACAATTTCTTGTTTTAGTTTTTGACTTATTGAGTATCATTAGATAGCTTGTTCACAAATACAAAGTACTGGCAAAAAATGTAGAACACCCAGCTACATTCTGTTTTGGACAGGAAAATTCCTCGGATAAGGACTTACAAAATTCTAATATACTCTTTACCATACAGGATTATTTTTTTTGTAACTTTTTTTTAATAATTTTTCTTATTTCATAATTTTTCACTATATTTTAAACTAATTTTATTTTACTAAGTACATTGGTGAGCCAACTTTAAATTCTCTACGGGCCATAGTTTAAGTATCCCTACATATAACAATCACCCCGTAGCCTCCACCTGTGAAGAGTACCTATGAATTATCTGAGGGGGGGCGGTTGGATGGGTTTGCCCTGGGACCCCACTTCTGTAAGTCGGACCCTGTCTGTATAGTTACAGACTATAAATTTTACTAGAGCCAAGATAGCTAAGCTGCCAAAGGCAACGCTCTCGTAACTGGAAGGTTGCTGTTCTGTTAGCGGATCTTAATGTTAGGAAAGGTATACAACTTACCTTTCTTCTGCTTCTTCTGGGCGTCTGTATCTAAAACAAAACTAGACTTCTAGGATGGATGGAGAGCTCTATTTCTACAAAACACATTTATTCTATTAACTAACACTCACATGACAAAACATAATTATTTACATGGTTCTACACTAAAATTAGTTCACACTTCGGGTTTTGTAACAGCGATTGCTCGAGACATTCTATAATCAGAGTTCTGTTTACTTTTTTGTTCTGTCTCTCTTCACTTCAGTTCGGAGAGAAGCTTGGAAAGCCATGGAGGATGGAGGAAAAGGTTGCTCGACCGCAACAGTTGCGGGTTTGGAGTCCGAGTTGGTCTAAGGTCCGCCTTGTTCGTTAAACTTGACTGAGCACGTAAAATATGTTTATGGTCACAATGTCCTCCAAGTTCTCAATCAATACCTGAAGGAGTGACAGGCTAACCCTTCTGCTTGGTTCGTGCTTCAAAATTACAAAGACACAATAGAGCATAAGTAGTACTTTCACTCTTGAGATGCTCGTCAAAACGATAGGCGACCCCTTTTCCCTAATACGACTAGCCTCCGGCTCAATTGTATATTTTTGCCCAAGTGGCATAAATCAACAACTATTGGGTGCTCTTTTTACAACATTGTATTATGAAATTGTCTCACTACATTTCTAAGTTTTAGACTTTGTCGTAGCATTTGGACTGCAACCCATTAGTTCAGCGTTGTTAAATTTGCTGTTGAAAGTTCGATCAACAATTAGAAAGGGTGAGAGCAAATAAAAGTAGATAAAGAGGAAATAAATATTAGAAAAGAGTCTTTCGATGATTTTTTTGTGGAGGATATAATTATTTACTTGAAGATATCCTAAAGAATTTGTAGTAAGTGTTACTAATTTGGTAGCATTAATGACGATAGTGTAACTTTGATTTTAATTCTGCCGGATAAATATGTCGGATTTTTTTCCTCAGGTCATTGATATTGTTGGCGCCGAAGTTCAGTTCCAAAAACGAAAGTCAAAAAACCATAACTAGCAAATGGAGAGAGTTATGGTTTTTTTACTATGGATTTTTGCAATAAATATGATTAGCTGTATCTTAATTATATTTATTGCAAAACCAATACTTCAACGATAAGAAGCATAATTAAATCCCAATGAGGGAGTTTTCACAATAGCAGGATCGGATCCGCATAGAACCGAACGTCTGCTCTAGGTGACGACAAACTAGCGACTACACCTACTAGCGACAATTTTCGCCAGATGGCGCTCATAAATACAAACAAGAGCGTGCAACGCAGGGACTCGAACAGATATCCTGCCACTTAAATTTAAATGTAGCTGTATGAGACAGTTTTTATGGATCTAATTGTGTTTCATAACTTTTTGCAGTACAACATTCCTTGGTATTGGTTATCTATAGCACCGATAATTTGGCTAAAGTACGACCAGAGAAGGTTTGAAGGGTAGTAAATAAAAATTAATTATTTGTAGATGCGAAATTACATAGCAAATTCTATTGTTTCAGCCTCTATTCGAATCAAACTATTCTCTTCCTATGCCTAAACCACAAATCAAACTTTTTCTAGACGGAATTTAGAAACTTGAATTTAGCAGTTTGTTCAGGCCTGTAAAATGTGATCTATACTTATCAAATATTTGTGGAAGGAATTGGATTAATTTATTTTATCTAAGCAAAAAAATCCAATAAATCCAATATAATGTTATTCTATCAACTTAATAAACACAATTTTTCATTAGTAATAAAAGAAATTAAGACGTGACGCAATCCATAAATTTCAAGAAAATCCGTTTATAAGATTATCCGTTTATAAGATATATATATGTCAGGGGTGACCAACCTGAGGCACGCTAACCACATGCAGCTTTTTGAAGAATTATTTGTGGCTCTCGATAAATGTACTCGAGTTCCCTTTTCACTTCTGTGTCATTATAATTTTAAAAAATTATTAAAACTGATGGAGCTCCTGCTATGATGGGAAAAAATTGGTGTTATTGATCTTTTAAAAGATGATTCTTAAATTCCCCAATTCATACAGATTCAATGAATAATTCAACGAGAATATCGCGTTACAAAATATTTAAAATATCCTGATCTTATGAAAGCTGTGTAACACATTGTAAATTCCATTCCCACCAAAGCAAAAAATCATCGACAATTAAAAAATTTATTTGAAAAATTAAAGGACGAAGAACTTCCAAATGACATTCAATAATTATAATTTCTGTAAAAAATAATTTAATACCTTTTTTGCATACCTTTTAAATACGTATTGAAATGCGGCTCTCGTAAAATTTCAAATTTTATAAAATGGCTCGGATTATCAAGAAGCTTAGCCACCCCTGGTATATGTATAAGATTATATAAATAAATTTACCACTAAATATAATAATAACAATATCTTTAGATGTGGTCTTTCACTGCCTAATAGACAGATATTGATAGGTAAAACATCCTATATATTTTTAAGTTGAAATAAGTATACAGAGAAATAAGTACTAAGTTGAAATACGTATATACATTTTCTGAGTATACAGATGTTGATATAAACAGTTAAATAGCCTGAATATAAAAATAAAATATAAAAGAAAACCGAAAAATTATTTTCTCGACACAGTTTTATAAAGCAAAAAAAGTACTAGAGGTGTTAAAACAGAAAGTAGATGCTAATACTTGAAAATAAAATGCGTTGATACTCAAAATAAGATGCATGTTAACGCTACCCTTTTTCTGCTGCAATTTTGCATCAACTGCCATTGACATCAACTTTTATTTCTTTTGGACACGTTGTAGATGCGATTCCCAAAGAATCCCCATAAAAATACCAACTTTTCAATAATAATATTTCACTTATACCTTCTAGATAGATAGCCTTCATATAAAATCTTGAGTTACAAAAAAAATGTTAAGTATAAGGTGTCGTAATAAAAAAAGAATTGCAAGTTGACTCATAGATATAAAAAGAATAATATAAAATAAAAGTGCAGTACGGTATAAATATATAGAACGAATAAACTGCAAGAAAATAATTTCCTTTAAGAAAAAGTACTTTTATAACATGTTAAAAAGGTTTTAATGTAAGTGTTAAAATGCTGTCAGAATAGGAGAAGAATTTTGTCAAAAACGCTGTTATAAGAAATAAAAATTCTTTTGTTGTGCAAATTAGTCTTTTAATTCAAACATCCTTTAATTTCCTTCAAAAACCAAGTACCAAGCAAGATTTCAAATTTCTCATTATTCCCAACGCTTTTGTATATATTACTAAAACTTTTCATACATTGTTTCTAATCTCAGCTTCTCCCTCTGTCTCGAAATGCTTTGTAACAAGCAGCGAAATTCTTACGAGCTTTTATCACGTTCTTTTCTCATACGTTCTTTTTCTCTTTGTGACCTTAATCTTCAGCAGCATTTCTTTTGCGCTGCAACGTTTGAGGTCCTGCAGCTTTTACATTATCATTCCAAGGTATCAAATTTTAATTAAGTTTTTCACTTCAGAAAAGTTTTCTATACTTTCAAGGACTTAAATTCGTGAATCCGAAGCTCTATTTCATAAATTAACCTGGCATTAAACTTACATTGAAATTTTATGATTTTTTCCCCCACTTTAACCGTTCCCACCCCCTATCTCCAAAAAAATGCTTTTTAATGACGAAAAAAATTCTACTCTGAAACGTGCAGTGATTCTAACTCATAAAAAAATATTCGGGAACAAATCTTAGCCAAGAATTCTTTTTAGACAAATGAGAAACGTAATTTTTCAAACCTAGACTCCTCGTGTTCTAAATTTTATTTCTTAAACACATTTATTACATCTCCCGGGAAATTCTCCCTGTGATAGTGAAACCAACAAGAGAAATTTAAGATTATGTTTTGCTCCTTTTTTTCTTTCCTAAAATCAGAATTTCTCTTTCATATCATTAATTCTAATTTTACCAGACAAATTCAGGTTACATTATATTAGATTTAAAATATAAACATTTAAGAATAAGTAAAACCAAAAACACTACATATTTTTTATTAAAAACAAGCATAAAATATCTTAAATGCTGTTCCATATTTTAGTATTTAATATTTATAAAATGAGCATAATTACTTAAAACTTCGTATTGGATTTTAAATTTAAATGTAAGTCCAAACTTCATGGAAATGTTCCAAAATGTGAAATTATATCTTTCTATGCTCGATTTATAACAATTTTGTCGTAAAAAGTATAATGTCAGAAATGCATAAGCACTTAAAAATACTATTGAATGTTAAACCTTTTAATACTCATTTTTCTCAGTTAAGTTTCAATGCTTGGTACGGATTACTCTTTAAATAAGAACTAGTTTTTTTATTTCATTTTATGTGAAGAATAAAGACTAGCAATGAGTCTTGATCTCCTTTACTTAAGTTTAGGTCACTTTAAATGACTAAGGTCATTAAGTACCTCAAAATCTGCTGGAGTATTTCAGAAAGGAAGTATTCACCATAATTAAAATTTGAAAGTAGGATGCCTTCTTAAAGTAAAACCTCCTCAAGATTTTGAACGGAATGTGTACAAGAGTTTTCCCACAATGATTCCCTCAGCAACCTAACCTGCATTAGTTCCAATAAAAAGAACCATGATAGAAAAGAGAACTTTGAGAAGAAAAGAAAAAGAAAGCTCACGTGAAAGAGAAGAATGAGAAGGAATCAGTCCTTAAGTTTAAATCCTGGAGATAAAATGCTTAGATTACTTTAAATCCATCTACCTACTTTCTTTATAATGAAATAAAGAAAATGGAGTATTCTTTGTTCTGGATTTCGGACCTTAATTCAACCAATCTGAAAATGAACTTCATATTATTTTCAGCACTTTAAACATTTCCATTCAAAATTTCGAATAAAGATAGTAATAAAAAAACTCATAAAAATTTTAAAAGTCGATTATTGAGGCAAGATATAACTACAGTAGAACCTCCTTTTAACGCCCCACGATACAACGACCCCTGAGTTAGAATGACCATCTTTAAAAATCCCAATTGTTTTACTATAGGAATAATGTTAATTTTAAATCATTACAACGACCTCAAGCGTATTATTTTTCGTTAAAACGACCGCCAATTTTAGTGTGCAGAACTCATGAGCAAGTGGGCTATTTTAAAATTATTGTACTGTGGTGCAAGTTCAAGAAACCTATACTTCTCTCTTTGTGTTTGCTCAAAGGAGGGGAGTGGCCATGACGAAAAGGGGAGAACTAAATCTTCAATTATCTTTTGATGCGTTTGTTGCAGTAGACAAAAATTTACAGTGCTGCGAAGAAAATTTGAATAAGGACGTTTTATTGCCCGTATTACCGGAAAAAAAGAAATCTGCGATTCCGACTGAGAAGAAATCGTCCAAGCTTTTGCGAAAAAGAAGCCTTCAATACAATCAATGTCTTGCGTCAGTATTTTGAAGGACAATTTAATTCTGAAGATTTCCTTCAAAATCTAACGGATATGGAATTAGTGATAATGAAAAATTCCCAAATGAACTTGAAACAAGCGTCAATCAAAGACTTTTTTTCAAAAATTCAGTAATGGAAATACGAAAAAATAGAAGTGTTCTCTAGGTATGTACTGTTGAATCATTTCTTTGCTTGATTTTTTTTATTATTATTTTTTCAGTTCGTTACAACGACCATATGATGTTGGTCCCACAGGGGGTCGTTATATCGAGGCTCTATTGTATAAGTAAATGTAAGTAAGCAAAGAATATTATGTGTTATTTTCAGATCTTTAAGCAAAGAATGAAAGTTAATACGTTTCAAATTATTCAACTGTTTTGGTGTTCAGAATAGGCTCTTACCTAGACTAGTGAAGAATATTGAAGATCTTCATATTTTATAAATCCTGAGGTAAATCTTAATCACACACTGTTGCAACCCTATTTTTATATCACACTGAAACTTTCAAAGGGAAAAAGAAATAGTCTTGGTAATTATAAAATTCTTTTATGGAATAACTTGTACTAAACAGCTTAGATTTGCACGTAATCAGGAAGAATGCTATCAAATTGATAAATTTAAAAACATATCAAGCAATATATGCCCAGAAACTAAATAAATTTCTTCCCTTTTCAGTTTTCATATTCTCTGTGATATTTTTTCTCAACCAACCTTTGACCACAAAATTGTATAAACTTTCTAGAATACATGAACACAAATGTCTATCCTTTCTCGTGGGAATACACAGGACGAAAGTCTTGAAATAGCTGCTTTGTTTTCATAGCTAAAACATAGAATGCATTTGATAGAATAAAATAAGGAACATCGTTTGTTTCTCAAATGTTTGCGATGCGATGCCAATACATTAAACTGCATTATTAATGCATAAACAGTCCATCATTCCTGTATTAAATATTTTTTAACTTTAGAGTAACAATAGTAAAATTCCAACTTCAAACTTTTAAAAGATTTACTGAAATACATTAGAATGGTAACTACTGTGAAACCTTTTACACTGATCTCTTACTCTAATCGAATTTTCAACTGCAAATTTCATGATTCTAATATTCTCTGGTTTTAATGAAAAACAAATATCAAGTACATTTCTTCCTGTTAGAGAAATTACTTTGAAAAGAATTAGTTTTATCGAGTGTGAGATTTAGCAATATATTGCTTTGCAATATGCTCTGTATGTGGCTCATTGGTTGTTGAACAAAATAAAACTAAATATTCACAAATCTTTAAATTTAGATCTGAAACAAATTAAAGCATGCATAAACATTTTTGTAGGTATTTAGTAATTTAGTAAAGAAACAATGTAAAAAGTTTTTAAAATAAACTATTAAACCGAAGTTATTTTAAGTGGTATAGTATCATTCATTAATCTATAGTACGCATCATTCACGCATGATCGTCAACACGAGTGTCACATTGAAAATATTGTTAGTAGTATTCGTAGCGTATCATTCCTAAACTCTTTATTTTTCTAAATAAATATTTTTAAAGTTGTATAAGAATAAACAAATATAATAATTTTATTATTATTATTATTATTATTATTATTATTATTATTATTATTATTATTATTATTATTATTATTATTTTATTTCATTATTATGAACAAATATAATAATTATAATTATATTATTATACTATTGTTATTATTATTATTATTATTATTATTATTATTATTATTATTATTATTATTATTATTTTAATTATTATTTATTATTTTATTTTATTATTATAAACAAATGTATTTTAAACAAATATTATAATTAAAATTATATTATTATATTATTATTACTATTATTATTATTATTATTATTATTATTATTATTATTATTATTATTATTATTATTATTATATAATTACTATTTATTGTTTTATATTATTATGATTGTTATTTTTATTTATATTATTATTATTATTATTTATAATTTGCATTGAAATTTATATAATGTTGTTTTCGTCGATTTTTCTAGGACTTAAAAGGTATGAGAGACCTTAACAAATATTTTTGTTTACCCCCTTAAACTCTGAAAAAGTAATTTGCTATAAGAAAATGTTTTGCTTTCAAAATTAATCTATTAGTTTAAATTGTTATTGTTAATGAAACTGAAAATTATTTAAAACACTTGAGATTAAATGGTATTCATAAAATGGTTATAGATACTATATTAAATTTGACTGGACCACTCCTTGGATTATGTGTCAATAGATACCGAGACATTTTATGTAGAGATTAAGAAATAAGAATATAAAGAATTACCAGCCTATTTTAAGGAATGTGTGCTCCATTTTTATAGATAAAAATAATAAACTACAAGAAAAATGAAAAATCTAAAATTTATCGGAAGAGAGATTAAGTGAGGCCATCTATTGTAACTCTTCTACTCTTCCCAAGCAGGATAAATGTGTTTTACATTGACAAAAGTATATTTTAGCTGTCTTCTTCCTTTTAACCAAGAGTTTCAAGAGTAATGGGGAAAAAGTAAATCATTTGCAAAATTTTAATTAAATTACAGAATGATAAAGGACTTTAACTCACAGATTAATAGATAGAATAGCAATTTTAAAATGTCCGATTCTTGTAGGTATTAAGAAATTTTTAAAAAGCAAAGAAACAATGTATTTAAAAACAAACTATTAAAGTGAAGTTGTCATTTTAAGTGGTATCGTATGATTCATCATAGAATAAAGGTATAGTACGCATCTTTCACGCCTGATCGTTAACACGAGAATCATATTGAAACTATTGTTGATATTATATAACCAGTAACTATATCTGACCCATACACATGAATTAAAAGTTCTTTAAAACTACACCATTAAAAAAATAAAGGTAGCTTATCATTCCTAATTTTTTTAAAATTTTCTAAATAAATATTTTTTAATGTTATATAAGATTGAAAATAATGTTGTTTTCGTAGACTTTTCTAGGACTTAAAATGTATGAGAGATCTTAATAACTATTTTTGTTACACCCTTAAATTCTAAAAAAAGTAATTTGCGATAAGAAAATGTTTTGCTTTCAAAATGAATAAGTTAAAAGTACTATTGTTAATGAAACTGAAAATTAACTAATAAACATGAAATTATATGATATTCATGAAACGGTTATGGATACAATATTAAAGTGACTGGACCACTCCATGGTTTATGTGTTAATAAATACCAACTGAGACATTTTAGATGAAGATTAAAAAATAAGAATATAAAGAATTACCAGCCTATTTTAAGGAATGTGTGCTCCATTTTTATAGTTAAAAATAATAAAATACAAGAAAAAATGAAAAATCTAAAATTTATCGGAAGAGAGATTAAGTAAGGTCATCTGTTGTAATCCTTCTACTCCTATCAAGCAAGATAAATGTGTTGTGCATTGACAAAAGTATATTTTAGCTGTCTTCTTCCTTTTAACCATAAATTTCAAGAGTAACGGGGAAAAAGTAAATCATTTGTAAAATTTTAATCATCATTTTAAAAACAGAATGATAGAGGAATGTAGCTCCCAGATTAATAGATAGAATAGCAATTTTAAAATGTCCAATTCTTGTAGGTATTAAGTAATTAAAAAAAACAAAGAAACAATGTATTTAAAAACGAACTATTAAAGTGAAGTTGTCATTTTAAGTGGTATCATATCATTCATCAAAAAATAAAGGTATAGTAAGCATCATTCACGCATGATCGTTAACACAAGAATGATATTGAAACTATTATTGTTATTATATTACCAGTAACTACAACTGATCTATACACATGAATTAAAAATTCTTTTAAACCCCATCATTAAAGAATAAAGGTAGCTTATCATTCCTAAACTTCTTATTTTTCTAGATAAATATTTTTAAAGTTATATAAGATTGAAAATAATGTTGTTTTGGTAGACTTTTCTAATACTTAAAAGTTATGAGAGATCTTAATAAATATTTTTGTTTACACTCTTAACCTCTAGAAAAGTAATTTGCTATAAGAAAACGTTTTGCTTTCAAAATTAATATGTTAAAAGTGCTATTGTTCATGAAACTGAAAATTAACTAAAACACATGAGATTATATTATATTCATAAAACGGTTATGGATACAATATTAAAGTGACTGGTCCACTCCATGGTTTATGTGTTAATAAATACCAACTGAGACATTTTAGATGAAGATTAAAAAATAAGAATATAAAGAATTACCAGCCTATTTTAAGGAATGTGTGCTCAATTTTTATCGATAAAAATAATAAAATACAAAAGAAAATGAAAAATCTAAAATTTATCGGAAGAGAGATTAAGTGAGGCCATCTATTGTAATTCTTCTACTCCTCCCAAGCAAGATAAATGTGTTGTGCATTGACAAAAAAGTATATTTTAGCTATCTTCTTCCTTTTAACCATAAGTTTCAAGAAGAAAAATTTTTCACGTAGAAAAATTAAATCATTGGTAAAATTTTAATTATCATTTTAAAAACAGAATTATAAATGAATCTAAATCACAGATTAGTAGATAGAATAGCAATTTTAAAATGTCCGATTATTTTAAAGAAAACAATACTAGCTTAAGAATTATAAATAAGAGAGATAACCTATACAATATATAAATTAAAATGTTTACACAAAGCTTTTAGTTGTCTCAAGGCTTTAGAGAATTCTTCCTTAAAGCAAGAAATTTTAAAAAATGCAGAAAAATTCAAAAATCAGCTTGTCTTTTTTACATATTAGGGTGACGTCTGTGTTCAAAATTTCCCTCTTGCAGTTTGAAGTTTCTTTCCTCCTGTCATTGAGGAAGAAACTTTTAACGTTTTAATTTTACATTTTGTAATTTGCTCTCTCTTACTGTCCAAGTAATTTTTGAGTCCGCTTCTCTTTATTCTGACTCTAGAGAAAGTTATAAAAGAATTTAACATTAACGATAAAATAACTATTAAATCTGTACAATGTATCAATAAATATACCAATGTACAAATGTTTCCTTTTATGACTTGAACATAATTATTTGAACGCCAGAGACTCTCAATTCAATTTTAAAGTGTCATGAATTTCAAGCAAATAAAATGCACCAAAGAATCAACCAAAAATAATCAAAATTACTCTTAATTAATTGTTCAATGGCCCAATTTGAGTATCCCTACTTGTAAATAAGAAACTTAAAGTTCCAAATATTTAGGTTCTGAGTTTTCAACTTAAAAAATATAACTTCAGAAATTTGCGATATACTTCTTAGAATCTTTCTTTCGAATAAATTAATATTGATAATCAATGTTAGAGCAATATCTAAATGTAAATATTTTACTTAAGCAAAAACTAACATATATGCACAAAAACATAATTAGACTCAATTTTACGTATGTGTATAGAAACATGGTTAATGTCCTAGAAAGATGTAACAATAAGTTACATTCGGTTCAGCTTTTTTTTACCCCTTCTCGTAAGCCTTTGTCAAAGACATACAGGACAGGACCGCTTTGAGCTAGAAAGATACTTCGGACTTCTCCCAATCAATAGGATTCTGACCCTTCCGTTCTTGAATAAACCACTGTTTTGACCGCAAGGGCAGTCAAATTTTTTAGAGGACAAGGTTGTTACGAGAGCAGAGAAGAGGGTGAAAGCTGCTGGTATCCGCTGTTTGCGGGATAGACATTTTTTGAAGCGACACGAGAAAAGGGAAAACCGGCGCCATATTTGTGAAACTGACGCCGAATCCACAGGAGTTATCCATATCCACAAATGATAAGTTGTATCCTAATTGTATTCTTTAGGCATTTAATTTTATAAAATTATTTAATCAAGACATATTTGTCCATGTGTTTTTTAATGAGTTAAAATTTCTTCTTTCTCAAACACTAGGCCAAGGTAACATTATTTTTACAAAAGGTAAAGAGATGCTCCCTGTATTTCAAAGAAATATTCCCAGCAGTATATTTGTCGTAACAGAAGAGAAAAATTTAGGGAGAAAATAGGACCAAATTCGATGTATGCAAAATATATACAGACTCAAGCATCATTCAGTTCTTAACTATTCAGAGATTATGACTGGACAGACATACGAGGTATGGTCATAAAGCTTCTGGAATAGGTCAGTTACAAATTATTAAAAATAGGACAATAATTTTACCATGTTAGCCCTTAAAGTACTGTCTTCCTGCATCTGCACGCTTTTTCCAATGTGCGATTACAGTCCAAAACACTCCTGGAATCCATTTTCTGAGAGGTCGATCACGTCAACTAAATCCACAAAATGGTATCCTTTTAATTTCATTTTCAGCCGTAGAAACATATAAAAAATCTGCTGGTACTAGGACTGGAAAATAAATAGGGTGTTCTAGAGAGGAAACATGGTTTCTGCCAATGTACTTTTTCACAATCAGAACGCGTGCCGAACGATGTCCGAATGGTTAGGGTGCTGGCCTTCGGAACCTGAGTTCGTGGGATTGAATCCCACTATGGAATGGATGTTCGTAGCCGTTCGGAATCGGCTTTAAACAGTAGGTCCCGTTCTCATTAGCCCTCGTGTTGCAAAAAGTAGACCGTAGCATTCCAAAACCAAACCAATCAGAACGCGATGTGGTGGAGTATTGTCGAGTAAAAAACAATTGTTTGTTACCCATTTTTCACGTCGTTTTAGTCTGATTGCCTCTCGTAGTCGTTTACAGATTTCCATGTAAAGTTATTGATTCACAGTTTGGCCTTGAGGAATTATATAATTCTAAATGACAACCTTGTAATTGAAAAACATCTCCAACATAACTTTCTTCTGCTTTTGTCGAAGCAAAATTTCTCTATCCTTGTTGATGTTTCTGCTTTCCATATTCACTTGGCTGACGTTTTTGTCTGTGGGTCTTAAAGATGTACCATATCTCATTTTCTTCAAGAAACTGTTATCTTCATCAGCCATATTAATCAAATCCTTAGACATATTCACGATCAGTTCTTTTTGTTCAGGAGATTTTTGAAACCATAAAAAAAAACACATGTTATGTTCGAATTATCATGAAAAATTCTGTGAACACTTCCATATGAAACTCCAAGTTCAGAAGCAACAGCATCAATGGTTATTCATCTGTCTGCAGACCCAATTTCAAGAACGCTCTCAACATTCTCATCTGTGCTGGAAGAGGAGGGGCACCAATTTTCATAAAATTCTGCAGGTAGAACAAAGATACCAGAATGAAATAAGATGCATAGTTAAATTAAAAACAAAGTTTTATCCATTTTAGCTGCTTTAAGTAGTTGAAAATTCCTGTGTTATAAAATATATTTGTGAGGTCCGTGACTGTTTATGCATTTTAAAGGAAAGAATAAACATAAGAATGTAGAAAACAAGATAGAACAAAAAGCATTTTTAAAGTTTAAGTATAATAATGATAAATTTTGTAGCATTAGTTATTTTACATTTGCATTAATGGGTGAAATGTAAACAAACGAAAATCTAGTGTGCTGTAAACAACTGAATTTTGAAAGAAGAACACTTAACAGAATGAGTTTATTCTAAATTAATATTTACAAATACCTTAAGACGAAATAAAATTATTAATATAATTAAAATACAGTTTTGAAATTGATAATTTAGTGGCGGTATTGTGGATAGTCACCTGCATCAATCAATGAATGTATGTCCACCACTAGATCTATTAAAGCTTATCTCAGAAGATAAAGTAAGGATCAATTTAAAAGTCGAGTTCTGTACTGAAATTTAATGTCTTTCATCGAATAAAAAAAACTACGCAACCATGATTTTTTTTAGTTTTTGAAGGTCCCTAAATTGGCATCACAGGCCAGGTGACACTTGCTAGGTGACAGTCAGAATCAACGTTTAAAACCGTTCAAAACCCAAAAGAGGAAGTATATCCTATACCAATCACCACTTATATTACTAAAATAATTTAAGGTAGTAATCCAAACAAACAAACAAACTAATATTTTTATTAGTCTTTCATCAGTCAAAATAAATAAGTACATAAAATTCATAAAGATTCCGAAAAACCTAATCTAAATTTAAAATTTTAGCCCATTTGCTTTTATTTCCTTTCGTGTATATACAACAAACAATAAAGATATTATGCGTAAATAATAAAACTCATATAGCTAAACCTGATAATGAAGAAGTTTTATTAAAAAATTGTGTATTATTTTGTATGTTAAAGAAAAAAAGGTCAGTAATGGTTTCAAAACTAATAGTTAGAATTGTATTGAATTATAGTTAGTAACTATTTAGCTAAGTTATTATAATTATCAATCAATATTGTGAGGAGAATTTGATTTAGAGCTAAATGATTATCTCGAAATTTGCTAAGACACTTCACTTAATTTAAATGCGCTTTAAATAAAAGGTATAAATCCCATTGGATTCTACACTAATGAACTTTCCTGTTACAAATAATTGAAAGAAGCACTAAAAAACAGGAAAACAAATCTCTTTATATCATTCGAAATAAATCCCTGCTTACATAGAAAAAATTGTATTCCAGAAAGACACAGTCTAAAAATAAAATTTTAGACAGCTTTCCTTTTACATACTTTTTTCATTTCCTCTAGTATAAATTATGAAAAACATTACGTAACAAAACTCGACCCTAGCCTTTCTGTTAAAATTAGTAAACATATTTCAGTATGTCAGCTTTAATAATCTGCACCGGACTTGGTTTACTGCATATGCATCATTATTAGATACACACTGCGCTTTATGAAAATGTTTGCATAAGTTGTGTAGCTAAAACATGCCTAAACTTTCACTTCTAATAAAAATAAAATTTTCAGATTTTAAATGTGTTTCTTTATGCAACAGGAAAACACGTGAGAGCTAGAAATTTCCTTCCACTTAGCATTCATTTTTTATACTTTTTTATGCTTCTAAACTAAGAGTTTATTTGCAAAAACAAAAAAAAAGAGAACAAATCGTGATTTTTAAAATTGTTCACCAGAAAATTATTTGACAAAAAAAAAGTTTTATATCTATATAGCATAAAGGTAAACATAACTTCCATTTATTTTTATTTGGCTGAACATTTTAAAAATTTTGCTTTTTAATATTTCAAAATCTTTGATGCATTTAATATTTTACATAAATATTTATTCTTTCGGTAGTAATTACTTTTGTCCCTACAAATACTGTGTGCAGAAAAAAATTACGTCAGTTTAATATTTCTGCTATTGATTCAAGAAGTATTTAGAAAGTTTTATTTAAAAATATAAATTAGTTCTACTGTAATTAATCCTCGCTATTTATGTATTATTTTAATGCATCAATCATTAAATACTAACTCCATTGTTTAATTTTTTTATTGAAATTAGATCATTGTGCGAAAATACTTCACCTGCTTAAATAAATATTTTAATGTTTGCATGAATTCCTTTCATACTATGCAATCCTATATTTTTATATCTTTTTATCTTATTTTCTTTTCTTATTTAAATTTTTTAATGCAGTAAACATTAAAAGCATTTATTATTCTCAGTGAATAAAATGAATTCAATATTCAAAATATTTTAGAATCAGATGTTTATTATTTTTACCTAAATAGTTGTCAATATAGGTAATGGTTTAAACGAAATAGTTATAATTAGCATTAAATGAATTAATGGAATGTAATTTGTTGCACGATTAATTATCCTTATTATTAAATATTTTCCGAGTTTTAGAATTAATAGACTATTAGTCTGCTAATTAATGCATACATACGAAATATATGGTACTAGAATTAAAAAGCAAAGAACACCATTCATTTTTTTTTTTAATTTCTAGTTTTATGGAAAGTTTATAAAGTATAGTAGATTAATTTTCCTTAAGGTAAAGCTATGATTTTACACTATTATTGTTTCTTTAGATACAATGCAGAATATGGTCTTCTTAACATTTGGATGAATGGTTAGTTTCTTAAAAGATTTACTTCAAATGTGTGGTGAAATCAAACGTGCATCATATCAAAAGCTCATGTTTGGATGTGTTCCGTTAAGGACAGAACTTGGTACTTATACAAAATGCCTAAAAAGATCATTGTCACATTTCATGTTGTCTTGTCATACTATAACAAACAAGATTTGTATAAGAACTTATGTCCAGAGAATTAAACTTCGACCATTAGACGATGATGCTCTAAAAATTATGGGAGTGTAGGAAGGATATGATATTATTTCAGTATGAAAAGATTTTACTATTTTAGGAAGGGCAGATATGCATTACATGTATCCTTGAACGCCTCATCAGGAATGACTATCATGCATTTTTAGAAAAAATATTGCTGGATCTGATGGTTGATATTAAACTAGCTACACTTTGAAACATCTGGTTTCAGCATAATGAAGCGCCTGACCATTTCAGCAGAACTATGAGGAATTACCTCGATAGGACTTATCCTGATAATTGGATTGGCAGAAGTGGATAAATAGCATGTCCCATCTGATTCAACGACCTGACACCTCTGGTTTACTATCTGTTGGAATACCAGGTGTACATGAGACGACCTTAACGTCGGACATAAATATCATAACCAGAATCATGGGGGCAGATGCACACCTGCGCATCCATACGTTGACGTTGTAAGGCACACACTATGGCAAATAGAAGGAATTTTTAAATCTTTCGTGATTTATCCATGTATTTTTAATAAAAGTCATATTAACACCCCTTACGATAGCTTAACATTCTAGGCTTCTATAACTATGAATATTTCCCTCTAGCGGTCGCTTTTCTTATTTTCGGACAGAAGTTCCTGTGTCAAATTATTCATCGTGATATGACAGACCTGCCTGTTAGGTTTGGCATCGGTCTTTTGGAACATGCTATCTAACCGTGCTTGAAAACTCCCCAATAGCCGTATTTCCCGTTGCGTATTTTCTTTCCTTACTCAAATTCGAAATTTACATAAAATATTGGAATCTCATTTTAATTCGAAGATAATAATGTTGATAAAATCGAGGTTTTAACGAATATTAATGTTTCAGACTTCTTTAAATCCGAAAAACACGTTTGATTCACAGACGTACAACTATTTGAGGATACATATTGTTAATATAAGCACTCCTGCACACCCTTTTTTGGGGAATGACCAAAATATTGGGGTATTATACTACATCATTAAATGACAAAAATTCAAAAAGTAG
>CM063498.1:131072035-131077035 GCA_032207245.1 Pardosa pseudoannulata
AGTTTCCTACTTTGGTATTCAAAAGGAGCTGATGTCTTATTCAAAATGATATAAATGCAACAAAATTACTTTTTGTATTACTGAAACACATAAAGAGACATCGAGAACTGCTTATTTATTAAAACATGTTTTAAAATTATTTTCGAGTATTATTATTATTGGCTTAAAAAGATAATAATTATTGAGAAGTAAAATAACCTTAGATATCGATATTCCAAAGTAGCCTGTTTACAAAGCAATAAAAAAATTAGTCTTTTAATTTACTTTATCGGATATATAAGTATGAATTAACGTTTTCTTGCTTATTAAAAAAACTTTTTATTTATTATGAAAAATTTTTATTTCTTTAGTGAGATAATGTATTTTTTTTTAACTTTATTTTTTGAGATTTAATGCTTAAATATATCAGTACAGATGTATTACGTATGTTGTTGTTGTTGCTTATGCCACTCGGTCAAACCAAACATGATTCAGCAGGAGGCTATTCGTATTAAGGCAAAGAGGTTCGCCTTTCGTTTTGACGAGAATCTCAAATGTGAAAGTACAATTTCTTGCTCAAGTGGGTCCTCGTAATTTTGAAGCAGGGACCAAGCAGCAGACCCATTGGTTTAGCCTGCCACCCCCCAGAGGTATTGAATGAGAACATGTAGGACATTGTTACCACGAACATATTTTACGCTGTCCTGTCACCTTTAACCCTCCGAGTGGAACACACAGAGTGGAAAAAGTCTCCAAAAATACGGTAAAGTTTTATTGTGTCAGTGACCAAAGTGGTCTATGATTTTTTACTTCACCCTTTGCCCCACCCTCGCTATTGTCCCTCAACTTCCGGTTATAAATAGATAAATAAATAGACATTATTGATTGTTAATTTTTAATACACTTAAAGCTCGTTAAGTCGCGAAGATCATCACATAAGAAATAATGTATTCTAAAAGTACGAATAAAAATATTTTTAAAGAGAATTATTTATATTTTTTTACTAAAGTCATCCAAGATATTTCAGTGGTGCAATTAGAGATATATCTGTTACCGCAAAGGAAATACTTCGAAATAGAGATTGACAAAGCCATGAGAAGCTATCAGCGTCTTTGTTCCTCAGAGAGTAGGGGTGCATCCCTCAATAAATGTCAGTCTAAGAGGAGTGCAGTTAATAAACAATCGACCTGACCCTCCTACTTCAAAACTCCATGGGGGAAAGCACTGTCAGAAATGTACAATACATCTATTTTCGGAACGTTTTTGGAGGTCGAAAATTGTCTGTCACAGCCGGCGGAATTGTACGTGCAAACTGCTTAGAGGGTTAACGAACAAGGCTGATCTTAGGCCTTCTCGGGTTCCGAATACTCAACCCTCCAGTTACGAGAGCGTTGCCACATCACTACTGATCATTACTGTCATAACGTTTCATTTACTTAATTTATTTCCGTTCCATTTAGTTTATTTTAATTCTTTAAGTTTCCCTTAAGCAAATACCATGTTTGTAACTTCCCTGCTAAACTTTCAATTATCACGTTGGTGAGTCGAAAAGCTATTTTTTTTTATCGCATAAGCCGCTCTGTATTTTCAATCAGATGACATCACGCATACCAGGAGCGTCACTTGGCGTTCTCCTTGGAATTGCAGTAGTTTTATAAATTCGCTCTTTTTTTTTATATGACATATCCCCACTCCACACATTAGCTTGTTTTCAGAGCTGTTCTTGGCGATTTTCCACCGTGTCACCAGGCACAAGGAATTTTGATGAGCTTTCCAGACTGGCGGTTCTCATCCGAAGATACAGGATGGAGGAGAGAGAGAGACCTGGATCCCGTAAAAAGAAGAGGAACTCTGAGTTCCGTTCTCCATAATTGTCTTACTTTTTAGTCCGTTTTTGCTTTCTCCTTTCTTTTTATTAATTTTTATCTTTCAAAAAAAAAACTCAATCAAATGGCTCCTATTAATTTTTTTAATTTCATTTTAATATCAATAAAATCCATTAATTCACTAACTTCTCCTCTCCTTTTTTAATGCCTATTGTGTTTTTACTTTGAGATTTAAACTTAAGTTGGCGAAAGCCAAATATAATTTAAATATTAAAAAAATTTCGGTTAGGGACATAGAGCGTACTTTCACTATACATCACCACTCATCAAATATACTTTTTTTACTGTCTTTTCTGTGGGTTTTTCAGGCACCAACCCTTTAGGTTTTGCTCGAAGCGTACATTCCCATAGAAACCTTCTTCCTTCAGAATTACGTATGTTGATGACATTAATTAATACTTCCTAGTAAGAAGATTGTAGTAATGAAAACCTGCTATGCCTTTATATTCAAAATTACTTGATATCTTAAAGTTCACAATTTGTTACAATATTAAAAATGTTTTTTGATTCTGGTAATATTCTTAAAATTTAAGGATTGTTGTTAAAGGCTTGTTGCTTATTGTACTCGTTAGTGGAGAATTTATGCTTTCTAAATTAGGCTAACTTCATCAACAATATATTATTTTTTACTTCCAAAATGTATATTCAATCGCTTTTTAGCACAGGAGACAGTTCTAGCAAATATCTCCAACTTTATAAAGTTTAAGTACTGGGCAAAACACTTGTTATAACATTCTATCATCTTATTAATTAACATACTGTATGCGGGACACGTACTAGTACGTCTTCTGACGTTTGATACTTGAGAGCGGGTCACGTACAAATACGGGTTAGTGTAACAATATAGTTTGTGGGTACAAAAACAACGGTATATACAGGAAAACAAAGCAAAATATTCTTGTCTACTACATAGATTCGGGAAAAATTTAGACAAAAACTATTTTTTACATCAGTTGAAGCAGAACCACATAACGGGAAGGTTTATTAAAAAAAATCAATTTAGATTTAAAATTAAAACTATATACTACTATTTCTATTTGGTTTTTCATATTTACGATACTATTATAAATTTATCCCCTAAAATATATATTTTTTGTTTACAAAAAATTATGGTTGTTATTTATATATTTCTATTTCTATATTTGTTTATATCTTTCAATATAAAATGCGAAAAGTTGGTTAAAAAATTAAATAATTTTGGATCTATTGAGATTTAACTGAATAACTAAATTTACGCTCAAAATGCCAGTTCCCGGTACAATTCCGCTGCAAAATGTACCCGCACACAATGAGTTAAATACAAAAAATAGAGGCGAAAAAAAGAAAACCATCAAAGGCGATTTAAGTTTCAATGATGCAATTTTTTTTTAAATCTCCATATTGCATTATTTTCTTTCTTGCACAAAAATATACTACATGCTACGCCTCTTAAGAAAGGTTTTCTGTTATAAGCAAATTACAGGTTTTTTCTGGAAAATAACCAATTTTACAATAATTTTAAAATTATTTGATTATCCGAATCAGCTATGTCTGAATTATTACAGATGATTGGGGTTCATCAACAATATATAAAAAAAAGCTTTACTTGATCACGAAATGAAAATAAATGTAAAATTGTGGAGGCACTGTTAAAAAAATCGTTTTATTTTTCTTTACAAAATCTGCAAAAAAAATGTAAACGTGTCATTTCAAATATCGGTCTCAGATGAAATTCTATTATTTCCTCACTTTATTTGGTTTTTGCATTATTTGAGACTAAATTCAGATTTATGTTCTTTCGAGTTAAAATTTATGAGCTAATATTTTTCCCGCGTGGAATATCTAAATCTCCGGCCCGCAAACAATCTGATATTGACAGTTTACTTAGAAAAATATACTCCAGTTAGAATGAAAGGATATGCTTTCTTCACAACCTTGATATCTGAAAGTGACATCTAAAAACCAGGCCTTATATTGAAAGATACAATAAACAAATAGATGATAAAGAAAGCAATGTCTAGCTCTAAGCACTGCAGTTGAATAGTTAGAAATAATTAGGTTCTACAGTGATTATAAATGCATAACATTAGTTTTGAAATATATTTTGGTTTTATGGTTAATGTCGAAACTCTATTATATATACCAGTGGTTCTGAAAGTGTGACACCTTGGTATTGAATTCTTCAAAATGTCTCCCCTAGATATATAATAATATTCACGTTGAATTAGGAAATTTTAAAATGTTTGGAAAGGAATATAACAGTAAATATAAATCCAAAGTAATTATGGCCCAAAGAGATTCAATGCAAACAGCTATTCTTCAGTTAAGAATAAGCTACATAGTTCAGTCGTAAAGATTAGCAATACCAGGGCCAGTTGCAAAGCTTCCTAGATAGTTAGAACTTTATAAAGTTTTTAAATAATTAAATTAAACTTGTTTACGCCGATAAAGAAAAATCTTCGGCATAAAGTGAAGTGCCCAAGTTCTCGGACCCGGTCTCTGACGTCAAGCGGAGGTGTTTTGCCCTTGTTCTCTAGGAGGCTTTACCAGTTGTCGATTCCATGGAACTTAGAGGCTGAATAATCACCTTAATATGAGTATTCATTCTCCAATTATATTTGTTCAACACAAGGCCTATATTAGGCTTTAGTTTTGTCACATTCCTCAGTCTACTTTTATAGATACTGAGTTTGCTTACTTATTTTATGTATATTCTAGAGCCATAACATTATGACCACCTATCAATAACGAGTTGGGCCACTTTTGGAATGCAACACAGCTTTAACCCGCTTTGGCATGGATGCCACAAATCCTTGGTAGATGGCCGGAGACAGATTGAACCAGATGTTTGAGCAACGGTTACGCAAATCCGATATATTGCGAATTAATGGTCTTTGAACTCTGAGCTGCCGTCCCATGACATCCCAAATGTGTTCTATCATATTAAGATCCGGTGAGTTAGGTGACCATGACATTAACTGGAATTCGGCATCATGTTCCTGGAACCACTCCAACACAATTTTAGCCTTCTGATACAGGACGTTGTCTTGTTGGAGCATTCCATTTCCAACTGGAAAAACATAAGCCAGTAAGGGTGCAATTGGTCCGCAATGATGTTCAAATACCCTGTAGCATTCATGGTCTGCTCTACCACAA
>CM063498.1:131082035-131104535 GCA_032207245.1 Pardosa pseudoannulata
CCAATTCTTTTTTTATATTTCTCGTTTCGAATTCCATAGCAAATTTTATAATCTATTAAAGGAATTGGAAAGTTATAAAAATTTTTATTATTATTATTAATCTTATCATCTCTTTTCCACTAGATATTTTTTTTTTTCTCTCGAATGGTAATTTCGTTGCGATTGATATTATAAATGAATTCGAGTTAGCCATTTATATATTCATTTTCTTTCTGCCAGAAATGATATTTTTTTGAGGCAGAGATTGACGAAAAGTTTTATTTGGGTGCCCGTCCCAGATTTATTTCGTTATATCAAATTCAGGATGCAACGGCTATGATTTTGTTTAATTTTATTATTGAGTTATATTAACCTTCTTTTCGGATGCTTTTTTGTGTATTAATGTAATAGAAACATGTCAAAAGATTTAATTTTGAATACCAGATTTTAAACAGGCACCTACTCACAATCAATCAGTTTCATTTGAGAAATTAATTTCTGTTTTTGGATGTTTATTAGATGTTATGTTTTTAGATCTATTGGTCGTGAAGAGTCTGTTTATCAAAATTTTAATTTGCTTCTTAACACACGTATTAATCTGTGTCACATATTTTTTTTATTCTATTACTCTTAAAATGTTTCATAATTTAGTTTCTACTCAATTATATTTAATTTTTGTATGTCTGTATATTCGGCAACTGGTTCAATCTAGTTGACTTGGACGTCAAATGGATGTTCCAAGGAACCTCTGATGGTAAATTTTGACAAACCTTTATTGCGATGACATCACTCGGAGCTAACTCATAAAAAATCTTGTCTCCAATCAAAAAAATAAATTTTATTTCAGGTTACTTCCGGAAACTTTAATCTTTTTCCACTCATGCATATGTATTTTACATTTATATATTTATTTTAAATATAAAATCTGGATTAATATTATTTATTATTATTATTAAGGGCATTATTAATACTTTTTCCACTTATGCATATGTATTTTATATTTATGTATTATAATTAAATAAAGAATCTGGAAAGTTATTAAGGATTATTAATTATTATTATTAAGAGTATTATTAATACCCTTTTCCTCTTATGCATATGTATTTTATATTCATACATTATAATTAATTATAGAATCTGGAAAATTATTAATTATTAATTATTATTATTATGAGTATTATTAATACCGTTTTCCACTTATGCATATGTATTTTATATTTATATATTATAATTAAATATAGAATATGGAAAGTTATAAAAGATTATTAATTATTATTATTAAGGGTATTATTAATGCCCTTTTCCACTTATATGTATTTTATATTTATATGTTATAATTAAATATACAATCTGGAAAATTATTAATGCTTATTAATTATTATTATTATGAGTATTATTAATACCCTTTTCCACTTATGCATATGTATTTTATATTGATATATTATAGCTAAATATAGAATCTGGAAACTTATTAAAGATTCCCAGTGCCATTTTAACTCATTTACGGTGAAAGGAGACTCTTACAACGACACTAACTATAGTTGAATTGGAAAGCCCTTTCTCTGTTACCGGAGTTTTTGATACGAATCTCATTGATGGCATAGTCTTCCTCGCTTTTTGGAATCGGTTTTAAAAAAGCAGGCCCGTTCTTTAGCGAAAAGAGATAATAGTTTTAATAACCAAAATAAAAGTTATCTAAATAGATAGTGTTCGCCTTTAATATGTTTACATACATCCGCTTATGATTTTTCTTTGTATTCATTTTCAAACGCATTAAATATTTCACAAATACCATCATAAATTTGTATACTGTCTTCAGTTAAAATAAGGACCATAACTTTACCTTGCATTTTAAGAACAAACGTATTTTACCGATCTCAGTCTTTCTGTAATTTATTTATTTCATTTAAATACAATTGCTAATAAGGTCTAGGGGTACAGGGTTATGTTTTAAAATCTTTAGCTTTTAGTGTTATAATAGCAAAACAATAAGTAAAACATTATCCTCGTTATTCATTTAAGCGTCTATTTTATATCCATAGTGGCTTTGCTCGTAAATAGTCAGAGCTAGAGATATTGTTTAGCAGTAGTTTAGGGTGGTTTTTGAAGAGAAATTAAGGCTACTAAAATTTCAGAAAGTGTAAACTTTAAGTACAGTACCAGGACATTTTATGATATATATTTGAATATAATATAGCCTTAAAATAGTTTCTGCATTCTCATTTAAACACTAAAAACTTGTTAGGAGAGATACGATAAAACAAAACTAAAAAATAGAAAGCTATTTTCCTTTCAAACTCCTCTAGAATGGCAAATTTTCAAAACACACGGATTTTAATGATAAAAAATTAAACACCTAAATAGATACTATCCGCTTATGATCTGTTTTAAATATATGTATATAATACTTTTGTGTTCATTTTCAAACGCAACTAAACATATTTCATAAGAATCCTATATCTGAATTTCATACCGTCCTCAGTTAAAATATGGACCATAACTTTACCTTGCATTTTAAGAACAAACGTAATTTGCCGATCTCAATCCTTCTGTAATTTCTTTATTTCACTGAAGTATAATTGTTAATAAGGTTTATTTGTGGGGGATTATGTTTTAAAAATCCTTAGCTTTTAGTGTTATAATAGCGTAACAAGAAATAAAGCATTATCCTCGTTATTCATTTAAGTGTCTATTTTATATCCTTAGTACTTTTGCTCTTAAATGGTCAGAGTTAGAGCCATTGTTTAACAGTTGTTTATGGTGGTTCTGGAGGAGAAATTAAGGCTACTAAAACTTCAGAAAATAAAAACGTTAAGTACAATACGAGGACATTTTATGATATATTCAAATTAGCTTTAAAATAGTTTCTACATTATTATTTAAACACTAAAAACTTGTTAGGAGAGATACGATAAAACAAAACTTAAAAATAGGCTACTAAAACTTCAAAAAGTGTAAACGTTACGTACAATACCAGGACATTTTATGGTATATTCAAATTAGCCTTAAAATAGTTTTTGCATTAACATTTCAACACTAAAATCTTCCAGAGGTACGATAAAACAAAACTTAAAAATAAAAAGCTATTTTCCTTTCAAAGGCGTCTGGAATGGCAACTTTTCAAAAGAGACACGGATTTTAATGATAAAAAATTAAACCTACCTAAATAGGTACTATCCGCTTATAATCTGCTTTAAATATATGTATATAATATTTTTGTGTTCATTTTCAAACGCAACTAAACATATTTCATAGGAATTCCATATCTGAATTCCATACTGTCTTCAGTTAAAATATGGACCTTAACTTTACCTTGCATTTTAAGAACAAACGTATTTTGCCGATCTCAATCCTTCTTTAATTTATTTATTTCACTTAAGTAAAATTGCTACTAAGGTCTAGGGGATGGAGGGTTATGTTTTAAAATCCTTAGCTTTTAGTATTATAATAACATAACAATAAATAAAACTTTATCCTCGTTATTCATTTAAGAGTCTATTTTATAATCATAGTGCTTTTGATCGTAAATAGTCAGAGTTAGAGGCATTGTTTAACAGTAGTTTATGGTGGTTCTTGAGGAGAAATTAAGGCTACTAAAACTTCAGAATGTGTAAACGTTAAGTACAATACCAGAACATTTTATGATACATTCGAATTAGCCTTAAAATAGTTTCTGCATTATCATTTAAACACTAAAAACTTGTTAGGAGAGATACGATAAAACAAAACTAAAAAATAGAAAGCTATTTTCCTTTCAAACACCTCCGGAATGGAAACTTTTCAAAAGAGAGACGAATTTTAATGACCAAAAATAAAACTTATCTAAGTAGATACTGTCCGAATATTAATATGCTTTAAATACATGTACATAATCATTTTTCTTTGTATTCATTTTCAAACCCCACTAAACATATTTGGCACGGATCCCATGACAGTAAAAATTCACAAAAGAGACAGAGCAAGATAATGTCAGGCGAAAGCAGCATTAAAATGGCTAAAAGTTTATCTCTGACCTCATAACGTATGTAAAATTCAAGAAGAAAAAAAGAATATAAGCAATGAAATTGTGTTTACTTTCAGGAACGTAAACATCCATGCAAATAATGAAAGCAGAATTTTTACATTTTAAGTAAACATTCCCTTCGCATATTGAAGATTATTCTAAAGTTCGTTTAAAGCTAATATTTCTTATTGAAATCATAAAAGCGATATTAAACAAGGAAGTTTTCTGCCAGCCTGTAATCGGATGATAATGTAAAGGTTTCTTTTAATCTTCGATAAATTAACCGATTATCTCTCGTATAAACTTCCTTTTTAATTGTTCCTTCCATTTTTCATTAACGAGTGTCGTCGCACTAAAGTATTTTTAGAAAATTTCGATTTACTTAATTCCCAAAGCATGTTTATAGTAAACAAGTTAATTACGATCTATTTTGATACTTTAAGTATACATATCAAAACAGGGAGTAAGTAGTATCATATTTATTTAGTGTATTCGTTCGTGTTATATTTCGAAAACGATTTTAATTTAAATATCCAAAAAAAAGACTCTTTAAGCTGAGAGATAGGATAAGGTAATGATGAACTAAATTTTAAAACTGCTTTTAGAATTTTTAAAAGGACGATTATGATACATTGTAGTTTAAAAATCCTCTACATAAAAATAGCCTAAGTTATCTTCCCATCTGTTGTCGAATTTATGAAGCGTTCAAATCTGGAATGCATAGAGACACCCATATTGGGTTCTTGATGAGTTAGGGTTAGCCAAATTCAAATCGAGTAAAGATTATCTTCTCCTAAACTATCGATCCTATTCTAAAATATATTGGTATAAATATGCTTCCTATCACAGCAAATATACTGTAGTTTTAAAAACGTTCGAAATCACCCCTCCCCCCATTTTCGAGTGTTTAATGCCATTATTTCGAGCCCTATTTTCCTCGGTTTAGAACAGGTGATTAAATTTATCACATTGTAAGTAGATGAAAATAATATTTTTTTCAAGTATTATGACGTACCCCTTTAACCGTCTCATTTAATCATTTTTTATTTTATATTATTTAAATATCGTCTGCATTATTTTCATCCGCTTTATCAGTGAGCTTAGATATGACGTATTTTTTTCTTTTATATCTGGTTTAAATAACAGATTAGGTACATATGGGATAATTTTAACTTTAGTCATCGTTTATTTTTTGTTGCAATGAAGATTTTATCACCGGTATTAACCCTCTAAGCGGTTCGCATGCACAATTCCGCCAAACCGATGATGTCTTCAAAGCGGTTGTCAAGTACAATTTTCGACCTCCAAAAACGTTCCGAAAATGGATGTAATGTAAATTTCTGCCAGTGTTTGAAGTAGGAGAATCTGGTCGATTGTTTGGAAACTGCATCCCTCTTTGACTGACATTTATTGAGGGATGCACCCCTACTCCCTGAAATACAAAAACACTGATGGCTTTTCATGGCTTTGTAAATCTCTATTTCGAAGTATTTCGTTTGCTTTATCAGATGCATGTCTAATTGCACCACTTAAATATCTTGGATAACTTTCTTTAAAAAATATAACTAATTCTCTTAAAGTATATTTTTATTTGTACTTTTAGAATCCATTATTTCTTATGGAAAGATCTTCGAGACTTGACGAGCTTTATGTGTATTAAAAATTAACAATCTATAATATCTATTTATGACCGGAAGTAAAGGAACAATAACGAGGGTGGGTTTCACGTATTCCATTCTAGTCGACAAAGGGTGAAGTAAAAAATCATAGAACGCTTTGGCCATTGACACAATAAACCTTTAGAGTATTTTTGGAGACTTTTTTTCATCGGTATGTTCCACTCGGAGGGTTATCAACAATTACTTTTGATAAAATCAAGGAGTCTATTTCACGGACTAATAAATATCTAGCATTTAATTTATATATCTTTGAAAATTAAGAAGTTTCTGTGTTTCTTTTTTATACATAACCACACGTTTGACTAAATGAACTCAACGTCATTCTAAACTGCCTTCACAGTGTCGGGAGATTTTAGAGGAGTGTGAAGATAATCAAATTATTGAGCCTGTACCAGATAATTCTCAGCAAGAAAGAAAACCTTTTTTAACCTTCTTCATAGGGTACTTTACAATTCTGGAAAATTAAAAACTTTACTGATCTAGTTATATGACGGCTATATGCTAGTACATTATATTTTCAGGTTTTCAGGAGAATTTTTTTCTAAAATCACATGTTTTTGTTTGTATTCTTATTCTCATATCATTTTAACAGCAATGTAGAATTAAGTAAATCATCAAGCTTTATTTGAATTCCCAACAAGCATAAAGTAGTTTCGGAAATTTTAAATTTTATTTCAACTATTTTAATTTTATTTTCAACTATGTTCAATTTTATTTCAATTGGACAGGAATGCATTTTTACCCAAATATAGAAAAATTTTAACGATATATATAAATCAATGTACTAAAAATATATAAATATATATGTATAGGTATGTTTATTAATATTATTTTTTACCATAGAACTGAGTAATATGCTTACTGTCGTATTGTGCTCTTAAGTTTATTCAAAGCTGAATATCATGAAATTGAGCAGAAGAGTATTTCGTGTATTACACTCCAATAACAATCATCTTTGATGAATACTAACAGAAGACATGACTAAACAACATAAAACTTATACTAAGCAGCAATGAAAAATGATCATTTTATCCTATGAGATTATTTTTTTCTGTTGAATAACTATATCGGCAAGTTTATTCAGATCTGAATATCATGAAATGGAGCAGACGAATATTTCGTGTATTACATACCAATAACATTCATCTCTGATGAATACTAACAGGATACATGACTAAAGAACATAAAACTTTTACTAAGCAGCAATGGAAAATAATCACTTGATACTATAAGTTTAATTGTTTTACAGTTATTTAACAATATTGGCAAGTTTATTCACATCTGAATATCATGAAATGGAGCAGACAAGTATTTTGTGTATTGCATTCCAATAACAATCATCTCTGATGAATACTAACAGAAGACATGACTAAACAACATAAAACTTTTACTAAGCAGCAATGGAAAATAATCACTTGATACTATAAGTTTAATTGTTTTACAGTTATTTAACAATATTGGCAAGTTTATTCACATCTGAATATCATGAAATGGAGCAGACAAGTATTTTGTGTATTGCATTCCAATAACAATCATCTCTGATGAATACTAACAGAAGACATGACTAAACAACATAAAACTTTTACTAAGCAGCAATGGAAAATAATCATTTGATACTATGAGTTTAATTGTTTTACAGTTATTTAACCATATTGGCAAGTTTATTCAGATCTGAATATCATGAAATGGAGCAGACAAGTATTTTGTGTATTGCATTCCAATAACAATCATCTCTGATGAATACTAACAGAAGACATGACTAAACAACATAAAACGTTTACTAAGCAGCAATGGAAAATGATCATTTGATCCTATGAGTTTAATTGTTTTACAGTTATTTAACCATATTGGCAAGTTTATTCAGATCTGAATATCATGAAATGGAGCAGACAAGTATTTTGTGTATTGCATTCCAATAACAATCATCTCTGATGAATACTAACAGAAGACATGACTAAACAACATAAAACGTTTACTAAGCAGCAATGGAAAATGATCATTTGATCCTATGAGTTTTAATTGTTTTACAGTTATTTAACCATATTGGCAAGTTTATTCAGATCTGAATATCATGAAATGGAGCAGACAAGTATTTTGTGTATTGCATTCCAATAACAATCATCTCTGATGAATACTAACAGAAGACATGACTAAACAACATAAAACGTTTACTAAGCAGCAATGGAAAATGATCATTTGATCCTATGAGTTTTAATTGTTTAATTTTTTGTCATTTACAATATTGGCAAGTTTATTCAGATCCAAATATCATGAAATGGAGCAGACAAGTATTTTGTGTATTGCATTCCAATAACAATCATCTCTGATGAATACTAACAGAAGACATGACTAAACAACATAAAACTTTTACTGCAGCAATGGAAAATATCATTTGATCCTTAGTTTATTTTCCTGTTATTTAACCATATTGGCAAGTTTATTCAGGTCTGAATATCATGAAATGGAGCAGACAAGTATTTTGTGTATTGCATTCCAATAACAATCATCTCTGATGAATACTAACAGAACATGACTAAACAACATAAAACTTATACTAAGCAGCAATGAAAATGATCATTTGATCTCTGAGTTTATATTTTTTCAGTTATTAACCATATTGGCAAGTATATTCTTATCTGTTTATCATGAAATGGAGCAGACAAGTATTTTGTGTATCATTCATAACAATTTTCTCTGATAATACTAATAGAAGCTTGACTAAACAACATAAAATTTTGCTAAGCAGTAATGGAAACTTATTTTTTTTGTACCTAATACTAATTTTTTTTAATTAACCACTTTAAGTTATTAGATCTGAAATATTTAAATTACAAGTATTTTGTGTATTGCATTAACATAACAATATTCTTAATGAATACTAACAAACATACTAAATTAAACATAAAAATTTTATAAGACATAATGTTATATTTGATTTATTAATTTTTTAATTATTTTAACATAATATATACTATCCATACTAATAAACATACATAATACTATTCTACATAAAATATATTTTCATACATATTTATTTTCCAACATATATAATAAATATTTATTATTTATACAATCTAAATCTAAATATTTATACATAAAAAATTTAATTTTAATACGATAAATAGAATAACACAATTTTTAACAATTTCTTTGTTTACAATATAAAGAATTAATAAATATGTAATTTACAATTTAAGAAGATACATAATATATTTGCTACTTTCCGTTTTATATTACGGCATTTTAAATAACTATACAATTAACACAATACAAATTATTGTTATAAACTACAACATAATTATCTATCTACATAAAAATGCATCATGTTTTTTTTGTTTGTAATTTATAATATCAGACAATGTACCAAACAGACGAAAAAACATAGAACAACCAGTTTGAAATAATCTTTTATGAATTAAAAAAAGATCCTAAATCTAATAGAAAACAGCATTTTAAAAACAAATAAAATAGTAATAATTTTAAACAAAAAAATTAACACGATAATCAGTTATAAAAAATTAAAGTATTCTAAAAGAAAATAAATTAAAAAATACAGACAAAAAATAAATTTATGAATTTGATTAATTATAAATCACAATTGAAATAAGGAAAACACGAATTGAACAAACTAAAACTAAAAACTGTACAAGTAAAAATAATTTATAATTATTGAAGAAAAAGTTAAAAATTAAATTGTATTTTTGAATAAAAAATTGAAAACAAATAAAAAATTTAGGAACAATAAAATTATATTCTAATAAAATATATTATATATAAAAAACATTTTATAAGTATTTCATAAATGAAATTTATATATTTTTTTTTTAAAATTTTTTAAATATTTTTCAGATTTAATATATATTATTCATATACATTAATATCAACATTCTAAAAAAATATAAAAACATTAACATACACATTACATAAAAACTAATTAAATTATCAATAAATATAAATATACATATATAATACATTTTGAATTATATATTATATATACATATATAACATATTTATTTATATTACACAACATATATACATATATAAAAAACATATAACATAAATTCATTATATCATATTTTATACATATATTTTATATATTTTTATATATATATATATTACAATATTTATTTTAATTTTTTTTAAGTTATAATATTCATTTTTTTTATTTTTCGATACAATTCCCAAAGCTTTCTATCCTATAGATATAAATTTTCTGTCTATTCAACACGTTTCCAGCGGTTAAATGGCTCCTCGTTTTTTCCTGATCTTACTCTTAAATTCCCTGAGTAAGTGGAAAAATTCTTTCTGTTTTTGCTCTTGGGTACACCTCTGTTCGATTAGAGCGATTTTTATTTTTTTCTCTTGTCCGTCATTGACTAGAAAAGATGTCCGTTTTAGCAGCTCTGAAATAAAGTTTTAATTAGACTTCTGCTGTTCTCTTCAATGGTGGCCAGACTGCATCATCGTTATTACTTTTAGCTGTATTAGGCTTCTCTTTGCCCAGTAGACGGGCAAGTAAAAACAATAGGGGCTACATAATTATTGTGACTAGAGGAAATAATTTATTACACACATACACACCACATATATATTACATAGATACATAATTCATATATAATTTATTTATATATATATATATATATATATATATATATTATATATATATATTTATATAAACATACATATATTTTACATACATATATATATATACATACATACATACATATATATATACATACATACATACATATTTATAACACACATATATATAATATATATATATATTATATTTTTATATATATACATACATATTATACATACATACATATTATATATATATATACATACATACATATATATATACATACATACATATATATACACACATATATATATATAGATACATATTATATAATATATATATATATATATATATATATATATATATATACATACATACATACATACATGCATACATATATATATATATATATATATATATATACATTCTTTTAAATACATATTCTAATAATTATTTAAGAAATTAGTGTTAAGTTCAAATCCGGTGTCACTAACATAATTTTTAATAAAAATACCAAATTTAAATAAAACAAAGTAATTGTGTAAGAAAATATATCAAATTTTCTAAAAGAGAATCTTGTGTTATAAACACGTAAAAGAGTTATATAAGCTTTAATTTGTGCTTTGAAGATATTTGCACTACTACTTTATTTTGCTACTTTATTCCGGAGAATTTTTTTCTGTATCTTGTAAAAAATCAGTATTGTTAAATAAAGTATCAAAATAGAGGAGCTTAAAAATACACTGTTATTTTTCTACCGCTTCCGAAACTTTACGTATGAGTTGAGAGCGATTTCTTTTCGCTTCGAATTTTACGGAGATTCGACAATTTGTGGGAACCTGAAAAATCTCTTTCAGCAGGCGAAGACTGAAAAACGCTTATCGGTAGCGGTTTAAAAAAAAGGTACAGTTTGGAAAATGTAAATACTTTTTCGTCTAAACGTTGCACGCCTTATTCAGAGGAATAGGTCATCATAAGAACAAACTGTGCATTGCCTATATCAGGGTTGACCAAACTTTTGGGATCCTTGGTCTACTCCACATTTAAAAATTCCAAGGCGGTCTACCGATGGCAGAGCTAAGTTAACGTAACGTGCATGTTTATATATTTATTTTCAATAAAAAGAATAAATGGTAAATTATCTAATTTTTCTAAAAAAAATTGATATTAATATTTACAAAATAAAAATTTACTGGCGGAAATAATCAAATTATTCATATATCAAAAATTTGACATCCTATTCACTTCGTTTAGTTGAAATTTAGCACTGTATATCTGCGAGAAGTTTATCATATTGCGGCTGGAACGAGCTTATTGCAATGCGTAAACAAGAAACTAAATGTATTAAATGTTCATCTGAAAACGAACCATTACGAAGCAGGGTTGCCACTACAAAATTCCAAAAAGCTTGGAAAGCTTAAAGTTGCCAAAAGTCTCCAGCGACGTGTGACATCGCACGAAAAGTAGCCAAGTTTGGCGACAAAAACCGCGGTGTGTATAGTATATCGTATCAGTACCATATAATGATTATATGGTACTGCATATATATAGAATATTATAATCTAAGCATCCCCCTTTGTCAAGTTGTTTCCATTAAACTCTTCACTGTAAAACGGCAAATTCATTGTATTAATTTGCCCAGTTTATTTTAGGTTTTAAAGCTTAAACCATAATAAATTTTATTTTAAATAATTCATTATTTCTATGTCATAAGTCATAAATTAAATTGTTAATGTCCAAGATCATTACCGGGATGGTCGCACTCACTACCTAAAATATATTCCCGGTCGATCAGTCGACCGTTGTCGACTTCTTGGCCACCCCTGCCCTATATAATAATAACCTAAGTTATCTGTCCGTCTGTCCTCGAATTTATGAAGAGGCCGGACCTGGAATGGATAGATTAATCCATATTGAATTCTTGATGAGTTAGGGTTAGCAACATTCAAAATCTACCCATTACCTCTTTTCCTAGCATTTAATGCCATTATTTCAAGCTATATTTTCCCGGTTAAGAGCAGGCGATTAAACTTATCAATTTGTCACATAATAAATAGGTAATAATAACACTTTATCTACCATTATGACGTCATTCATTTAACCATATCGTTTAATTATTTCTTATTTTAAATTATTTAAATATCGTCTGCAATATTTTCATACATTTTATAACTGAATTTAGATATCACGTAATAGGTTTTCTTTTATATTTGGCTTAAATAATAGATTAGGTACATGGGTGATAATTTTAAATCTAATCATCGATTATTTTTGTTGCAATGAAAAATTTTATCACAGGTATTAACAACAAATTCTATCTACCTCCAGGATGAAATGGAAATGATAGTTTCATTCTTTTACTTCCATTAATTATTGAGTAAAAAATTAGGAAGAATAATTTCGACGTAGCTAAGAAAATTTGAATTATCTTTCTAACTGAATTCAACTTGATTCTAAACTGCATTCAAAGTATCGGGAGACTTTTAGGGGGGTATGAAGGTAAACAAATTATTGAGCGTGTACCAGGTAATTCTCAGCCAAAAAACAAACCATTTTTTTACCTATCTCATAGGGTACTTTACAATTCGGGAAAATTAAAACTGTTACCAATTCCGGGATATGACGGGCTAAATGCTACTTTGTATATATATTAAGTGACTGCAATCCTTTGATTAGAAACAAACAATTTTGCACAAGCTAACCTTCTTTTTTATTTAGGTTGGTTTATTTTGAAGCATTATAATCTAATGTTTTTGCTAAATGATAACCATTGAAAACAGGACCTATTACTTAATATCAATTTTGAATTACTGTAAACATTCATGCTAGCAGTGTGATTTTGGAGAGCAGTGCTTGGTTTAGATTGAAGCATTATAATCTACTGTTTTTGATAAATGATGGTCATTGAAAACAGGACCTCCAACTTAATGTCAATTTTGAATGACTGTAAACATTCATGCTAGCAGTGTGATTTTGGAGAGCAGTGCTTGGTTTAGATTGAAGCATTATAATCTACTGTTTTTGATAAATGATGGTCATTGAAAACAGGACCTCCAACTTAATGTCAATTTTGAATGACTGTAAACATTCATGCGAGCAGTGTGATACATATATATATCATATATATATATATATATATATATATATATATATATATATATATATATATATATATATATATATATATATATATATATATATATATATATATATATATATATATATATATATATATATATATATATATATATATATATATATATATATATATATATATATATATATATATATATATATATATATATATATATATATATATATATATATATATATATATATATATATATATATATATATATATATATATATATATATATATATATATATAATATGTTATAAGATAAAATTTTCAATTTTTTAAGCAAATTCACTTTACATTAAAAGAACATATAAATAACTTAGTACAGGGTACACTTATTCTAGAAATGCATTTGCGCATCATAATGTATTCGGGAAAACAAAATTTTTGTTTTGAGATAGAAAAATTGTACTTTAACAAGCGAAAGAGTTTTATAATCTTTAATTCGGGCATGGAAATATATCAGACAGTTTGGACGGGGAAAGTATTTATTTTCTTGTGTCTAGTAAAAATCCAGAACTTTCTAAATGGGTTATCAAAATATACCAGCTTTAAAACATATTGTTTTAAGCTAAAAAGTATATTATTTTCTTACTTACGGAGCTGAAACTTGAAGTATTAATTGCATGGAATTTCTTTCGCTTCAAATCTTGTAAAGATTCGACAATTTGAGAACTAAGTAATCTTCCATATCAAGATAGGATTAAAAATGCATAAATATGAAATGTTACATACATTGTAAGCATACATACATTATAAATAATTGCACGTTTACACTTGTACATTATGCATTATAAATACCTGCACATGATGTATACCTGCACTTTATACTTTATAAGTGTGTACATTTTATACGGAGAAAAGAAGATAGCAAACAGTCTTCTCGCGGATCTTTTTTTATTATGAGATTATACATATATAGCTTAAATAATTTAGGACAGGAACATGTTACAGATCAGTTTACGAATGATTATATTATTACGTATACTTATGTGTAAAAGTAATGAATTCGTAAGTAGAACGATGATTATATGTATATATATACATATATATACATATATATACATATATATACATATATATACATATATATATACATATATATATACATATATATACATATATATATATATATATATATATATATATATACATATATATACATATATATATACATATATATACATATATATATACATATATATATACATATATATACATATATATACATACAGACACACACATGTATATACATATATATACATACAGACACACCCATATATATATATATATATATATATAGCAAGATCGGCACGTGTGGTTTCCTCAGTTCAGACACAGATAGCGTGCGATGAACGTGAACAATTTTACGAACGCCAAGATGGCAGATATCCATTTCATCTACAGTCTAGCCAACAGAAATGGACGTGCTGCTGTTCGGTTGTATCGGCAAAGGTATCCTAGGAGGTGACAACCAAATCATCAAACGTTCGCCCGGGTGCATCAGAACTTCGCGGAACATGAATCTTTCAGAGCCACGATTGGACGTTTTGGACGGCCACGAATAACACGAACACCCGTATTCGAAGAGGGTGTGTTCGTGAGCATTTGGACCGGGAATTTCCAAACAGGTGGATTGGGCGTGGTGGTCCAGTCACTTGGCCTCCCAGATTTCCTGATTTATCTGCTCTGGATTTTTTTCTCTGGGGTGCTATGAAGAGTCTTGTCTATGACACGTCCGTCAATTTTACAATGGACCTGGTGGCACGGATATCCATCGCTGCTACTACGATACGTAAAACGCCCGGTATTTTCGAAAATGACCGCCAATCGCATCGGTGTCGTGCTTGCATTCATGCCAATGGCAGCAATTTCGAACACAGTATGTCATACTTTTTATTTATTATTTTTGTTTTTTGTGTAATAAAGCATTTTACACTACATTCTGTGAGTGTCCTTATTGTCTTTGTGTCTCTTTATCTCGTAAGGGTTACATTTCCGCCTATGCTTTCCTATGTAATTATGGCTCCTCACTAAGTTCTCTACCTCCCCTCCAAGTTTGTACACGGACTTCAGAGACACCCTGTATATACACATATATATATGCATACACATATATATATGCATATATATATACATATATACATAAACATATATATATATATAACTAAAAATTATGAGGGTTTGAAACCTGTCGTCAGAATAATCTTTGTCTTATCCTTCTTCAGTGAGAGATATGTATATACGTACGAACATACAAACGTCACTACAAAATTCATCAAAATCCATTCAGGGATTGTTAAAATTGTATATTTAATATTTCAAAGTTAAAGTTTCCGTGTATGTTCATACAGGACCTACGTGCAAATTGTACACATTTGATTCAAGCATGATAGAAATGGATATTTTTGTTGAAATCTGGAGGGGGCATAAAATTTTCATGGTTACAATACTTCTTTACTTCCTACTTATCAAAATATCAAAAAATATCAAAATTACGAAATTTTTGTAAATTAAATAATTTTAATACCCCTTAAAAAATCAAATTCGGATGGTGGTCAAATTCTCAAATTAACAGCGTGCCTTGGTTCAACAGCTCAAGCTTTTCAGTTTTCTCCATTGAAAAATTTAAATCGATATAAACTCTCTACACAGAAAAAATAAAAAATCTGACCATCCATCACGGATGAACGATAAACGAAAAAGAGTTTTTCGCAGAAATATTTTAATCAAAAAGAAAGGAAAAGACCTTCCGAGAAGAAACACAAAACTAAAAAATTTCCATTCACCGAAAAGTAATTTGCATAATATCAGAACCTAATGAAAAAAAAATTGAATACTAGTCTACCTTTGTCATTGTACTAAAAGTAGCTGTCATATCAGGCATGAAAAGGAATCAAAATACAAGTTCGTTTAAGACACATTTTGAAGAAACAATTTCGAAATAAGATAAAACGGTTTGACAGGAAAATTTCTTTGTCTAAAATTGCAGAAGTTGTTTCGAAAATAATACGAAGCAGTTCATATTTAATGTATTGCATGTGAATGTAGAATAATTTTAAAATGTATCTACTTGCTTATTTGACATTACTTTATTTTTTTCTTTCTTTTCTTCTAATCCAGTTTCATATGACGTAAAGAAAAATGTGTCCAAATTATGGTTTTTATTTTCCTTATTCTTTTATTTAATTATTTTATATTACGTTATTTAATTACGTTGCTTAATTATTTTGTATTTTGATTTGAAATTTGGCAACAGCAATGTTGTGGATGCTACTCAGTTTCAAAACCATGAGTTGTAGTTTCTAATGTCACTTGGACAAACAAAGCAAGATTGAGCTATACTCTACTCGTGTTAAGGCAAAGGAGTGCGCCTTTCGTTTTAACGAGTACCTGAAAGGTAAAAGTATGACTTATGTTCGAGTAGCCCCTCGTAATTTTGCAGAAGACCTATAGCCTTAGCCTTCCACCCCTAGAGATATTGATTGAGAAAGGACATTATGATCACGAACCTATAAGATGAAACATTTTGACAGGAAACTTTCTTTGTCTAAAATTGCAGAAATTGTTTCGGAAATAATACAAAGCAGTTCATACTTGATGTAATGCATGTGAGTGTAAATTAATTTTAAAATGTATCTATTTGCTTATTTGACATTACTTTATTTTTTTTCTTTTCTTTTAATCTAGTTTCATATGACGTAAAGAAAAATGTGTCCAAATTATGGTTTTTATTTTCCTTATTCTTTTATTTAATTATTTTATATTACGTTATTTAATTACGTTTCTTAATTATTTTGTATTTTGATTTGAAATTTGGCAACAGCAATGTTGTGGATGCTACTCAGTTTCAAAACCATGAGTTGTAGTTTCTAATGTCACTTAGACAAACAAAGCAAGATTGAGCTATACGCTACTCGTATTAAGCAAAGGGGTGCTCCTTTCGTTTTAACGAGTACCTCAAAGGTAAAAGTATGACTTAAGTTCAAGTAGGCCCTCGTAATTTTAAAGCAAGAAACAGGCAGAAGACTATTTTCTTTATTTATTTTATATTACGCACTATTTTGAAATTTGGCAGCAGCACTGTTGTGGATGCTATTCAGTTTCAACACCATGAATAGTTGTAGTTTCTAAAGCAACTTGGACAAACCAAGCACGATTGAGTAGTATTCTATTCGTATTAAGGCAAAGGGGTAAGTCTTTCGTTTTAAAGAGCACGGCAAGGGTGAAAGTTAAGACGTTGATCAAGTGGGTCCTCGTAATTTTGAAGAAAGAACCAAGCAGAAGAACTTTAGACCTGACCTGCACATTGAGAACTTGGAGATGACTTTGTGACCATGAACATATTTTACGTTCCCGAGTTACCTTTAATGAATACGGATGATCTTAGGCCGGCTCTGGTTCCGAACCCGCAACCTCTCAGTTACCAGATCGTTGTCTTTGCCGACTGATCTACGACGGCTCACACCATGAGTATTTGCATCAGCTGGCCCACCACAGAAGCCATTCCTGAAAACTGGATGGTTTTCAGGTGTTTTTGTCAGTATTAAAAATTTCCCAGTCAACTGAAAATTCCACCAACTGTAAAACACACTCTGTCATTTATTTATTTTAATGAAAAAGATGTGAACGTGACAGAATAAAATGCATGGAGAAAATATTAAGTGAAAAGATACTAAAAAAGCTTGTTAAAGCACTGAAAGGTGGCCGCATGGATGTACATAAAAAGTAGAGTGACGGATCACGTTGTGATGTCACTTTGACGTCAGCTTGCAGACATTATGCGAGCAAACACACTAGCTGACTTGAAAATCACAACGAACGTTCGTACCGACTTTCAACGTCAAGAGTAAGCCCCTTGGTGCATAAAAAATATAGTCGAGTGAACAGACACTTAACGATCTCATCTTTATGAAATGGTTTTATATCTCAAGTTTTAAGGTATCTTTTTATGGAATCGTGGAATATTAAAAAAAGCGTGTTAAAGCACTGAAAGGTGGCCGCATGGATGTACATAAAGAGTGGAGTGATGGATCACCTGTCATTATTGAATACTTGGGGACTTACTCTGGACGTTGCGAGTTGGTTCGAACGTTCGTTGTGACGTCACTTTGACGTCAGCTTGCAGACATGAGAGTAAACATCAACATCACAACGAACTTTCGTACCGACTTTCAACGTCCAGAGTAAGCCCCTTGGTGCATAAAGAAAATATTCGATTGAACAGACACTTAAAGATTTCATCTTTATGAAATGATTTTATATCTCAAGTTTCAAGGCATCGTGGAAGACATTATGGAATCGTGGCTCAATTAAGGCACAATCGTGGCATAAATTATCGCAAGTTTGTCTGACACTGAAGACCGAATATTTAGATTGAGAGTGGCACAAAACCTAGCTTTTAGACTGTACCTAGACAGGTGGTAGATATCTATCAGAACTAAATTCGAAACCTAATTCTCCGATAACATACGAGGCGAAAGATAATAGAATAATAGATCGGTGCTCTTTGAAAAGAGTTCACGGATTAGAATCCCGTTGCTGGTATCATATTCGTAGCAGTTCCGAATCGTCTTTAAGCAGTTGGCCCCTGTCTCGTCTTGTTTTTCAGACCAATAGACCTTAGCGCTCTAAACCAACCCACACTAACCGATGCAAATGTGCCTTGATATTGACAGAAATTATTTTGAAAAATTGACTAAAGTATAGGATTTCATGTAAAAACAAAATTAATAGAAAAGCAACTTTTGTGTTTTTAATTAAAAAAGTGCACTTACTTAAAACACATCGTACTTCTTTCGCTAAGATTAAAAGTTGGTTATTATATTACTTACATGGAAAAACAGTTTCTTCACTGATATTTATCTATTAGTTTAAATTTCGGTAATACCCTGAGCTAAGATTTATGATGACAAATTGCTAATTCTTTAAAGTTTTGCTCCTTTACGAGAAAAGGAAACATCCAATAAGGTTTTAAAGGAAAACATTTTATAACATTCACCTGATACTAAACATAAACAATAGAAATCTTTCCATAAAATTTTTTTCTCGTGAATTTTAAAGCAAAAATCAATTACTGAATGGCTAATGAAAAATACCATGTTGCAAAGAATCATTTTTCTTAATCTGATACAAATATGTCTCTGTTACATGCATTTTATTAGATTACATTTTAGGACCAACTTAGATTTCTTGGTAAACCAAACTCTTTTTTTTTCCTGAAAAAATTATGACTCCATATAAATTAAACTCGGTAAAAAAGATGTCAAGACTTGTTTTATTTCAAGAACAAGTTAATAACGAGTGTAAAAAAGTTATAATGTTGAAGCTGAACTAGCGATCAAATACTTTTAATAATAAATATCCCCAACACAAATTTAATAAATAGTATGGAAAAAAACATTCAATGCATTTAATTATTTGCTATTTTTCATTTTTATTTATTTATTATACTTATTTTATGTCATTCAAACTATTTTATTATCTATTTTTTATAGAACATCAAATTTTAATCCTGCTTTTCGATTGATTAGTATTTATTCATTTATACGCTTTGTTTGTGTATCTATTTGATATTTCTCTCTGTTTTACTTTTATTGATAATTTTATTTTAGCTACATGACATTAAGTAATTTCAATTAAGCGGTCCCAGGAGATTTAAAGCAGCTACGTTACTGTGTAATTACGTTTTCATTTTGGCTTCCAATAACATAATATTGTTACAATTGACAGATGTTTTTTACAGCTTTTCAAAGTATTTTCATAATTAATTTTTTTCTTAAGGGGCCATATTTATTGTAGCCTTTTTTTTTTTACTAATCATCATAAAAAAAATTCACTTATTTTAGAATAAATTCCTTAAACATTCTTTTAGAACGCTCTAACAAAATAAATTATTTAGTTTTGTCATTTTAAGTGTTTTATTTTTTTAAATATCTTTAAAAATATATACTTACATGCAAAGTAATTTTCCAAATATCTATATTAGAAACTAAATCTTTCTGTCAAACTGAAAATAGATATCTATTTTATTCCGTAAACATAAAACTTTAAAGGTATCTTATATTTTTAAGTTTTTGAACTTTAAAACTGTTAAGAAAATTAAATTTTCTAATGCTGCACTTATAATACTATAAAATAAAATATATCACTTATATTAATATAATTGTTATTCACAGAATTAAATAGCTTATTGTTTATATTAAAAAGTATATTATTTTATAATTATATTTTATTATTATATTAGTTTCTGATTTACAAATTTCAAAAGTTATTTTACGAGGAAGTCGATTTATATTTTTTTCGCTTGGTATCTATACTGATGATCTAGGGAAAATTTTATCCTAAACAGAGTAGAACTTTTATATTGGTGTATAGAACACTGGTATCAAAGATCAATAGCCTAACCATTGGTCATCGTTTGGCTAAAATTCATTGGATGATAACATGTTAAATTAAATGGTTGAATACTGAATATGAAAGCCATGTTTTTTAAATAAGGGCCGTTTGGAAATCTAGCTACTGCAAGATTGTTAATACTGTTTTGCGCATGCCCACTGAGAAGCTGGAAACCATTTTCTGGGTAGCCATAGCCTCAATTCTGGAAGAATTCAGATTCTTAAGTCTGTGAAGGATTAGAAGGCCTCAGTCAATTGGAATTTTCACTGACTGCGATGCACGCCATTCGTCTTCTCAATACAAAAAGTGAGAAACATTCAAATTTCTCGGGATATCAGTGAAATATATGGATAACACATTGATAAAAGTAATGCTAAGACTGATTGTTCAGCTACTTAAATAAGGAATATTAATGAACATGAGGAGTAGGGAAGTGATCTACCGTCATTAAGATGATGGAAACACTCTGGATAACAGATGCTTTGCGATTTTGTCTTTATGAAATGAGTTTCCTCTCTTTTGAGAATGAGTATTTTATGGAATTAAAACACAACCCTCAAGTTATTATACTTTTGTCTCACAATGGGAAACAATATGCTGACTAATGGACCCAAAACCAAACTTTTAGTCAGTGTGTTGACAGACGGCACAGATCTATGTGAAATGAATCTAAAAGCTACTTCGCTATTCACGATTATGCTTTGATTTTAGTGGATTTGATTTAGTGAGAAACATTCAAATTTCTCGGGATATCAATAAAATATATGGTTAAAACATTGATAAAAGTAATGCTAAGACTGATTGTTCGGCTACTTAAACAGGAAAGATTAATGCACTTGAGGAGCAGTGAAGGGATCTACTGTCATTAAGATGATGGAAACACTCTGGATAACAGATGCTTTGCGATTTTATTGATATGAAATGAATTTCTTCACTGTTGAGAATGAGTATTTCATGAAATTAAAACACAACCCCAAAGTTGTTATAACTTTGCCTCACACTGTGAAAAAATAATGCTGACTAATAGACCCAAAATCAAACGTTTAGTCAGTGTGTTGACAGACGGTACATTTCTATGAGAATTGAATCCAAAAGTAGATCATTATTCACTATTCTACATTAGTCGAAATGCTTTGATTTTAGTGGAAATCATATAAAATGTAGTTTGAATTTACTTAAATTTTCATCTCTAATACTAAACTTATATGCGACATAAGTATTAAAAATATAAAACACTTTAAAATATCAAAATAAAGGGTTTACAATATCACAATACCATAACTACTAAAATATTTACTAAAAATATTCTCCCTAAAGCAGCTTGAACTATTTTTAGGCCACAATCTGCCAAAATAATAACAATAACCAGTCATCCTCTCACACATTTTCTTTTCAAAATAAAAGTAATACGACACGGAGATAAGCTCGCAATTCGCTAAAGAGGAAATAAATGAACCTTTTCAGGAAATAAAATGAAATCGTAGAATCGATATCCCTACAGAACAGGGAAAATAATTGAACTGATCTTTCATTTTAAAGGTTCGTTACAAAGTCTTTCGTATCAAGATTCTCAAGTGCAAAGTAAAATCAAATCTTTTAGGAGGAGGAGAGATATCCTGTTTAATTTCAAATCCGACCATTTTGGCTTTTATAGGTTAAAGAAAAGCGTGATTAAAAGAATATCCTGAGATATTTATCTAGCAGTCTATTCAGCAATGTA
>CM063498.1:131112035-131119535 GCA_032207245.1 Pardosa pseudoannulata
AAATTCTCCACAAGCCTTTTAAAACCCTAGATGACATTGTCATGCTGTAAGACATTCAATTTTTATCCAACTTCATTGTTCTTGTTTTGAAAACATCCTGAGAACACTTACTTTAGACCGCAAGCTAATACAAGGATAAGTTCTTAGCTTCACTCCGCAGGCGAGTGATGTAGGAAGGGTAAGTCTGTTTGCTGAGAGGTAAGGTAGGTATATAGCTAACGTATGGTATACGCGACATTCTTTGGTTTGGTTGCGTAGCAGCCAAATCAATTTTTCAATTCAAAGCGTAGCATCAATTTTTATAGCAGTTTTGCAAATATTAAAGTTCCAACCCTTATATTTAAAATTTTCTTTAGGTATTTAAGTTAATTTCCCTATTATTCTTCTTTCAAAGCACAAATTTTAAACAAGTTGCAGTTATTTTCTTCTTTGAATGAAATAAAGCAATTTGTTTCGTTGATAGCAATTTAGGACGTCTCTTAATTCTGGTTACTTTTTGATTATAATTATCAATGTCAACGGACGTGAAAGTTTAAAGAAATTATATTATGTAAGAAATTAAAGAGAACAAAAAGAAAGCATTCAGTTCTGTCAATAGCCATGACATTTATTGGAAACTAATTAAAATGAAAGTATGAAAAGAAATAAAAGTTCTTTATGAAATCATATCTTTGAGTTACGTAAGTAATCTTTTCTAACCTAAAGGTTAAAGCTGGGTAACTAACGGTCAATTCAAAACAGTTCATCGCCTTGTCTCGATAAAGCTAGATTTAAAAAAAAGGTACGATGTAGCTATCCGACTTCGAAAATTAATGTTAAGATTTAAATGAAAACAAAAATGAAAATTCATATTTTATGACCATATGCGTAGAAGTATCACAAAGTTTTATTTATTACTATGAAATAACCTGGATAAAATCTGGTAAAAATGTTTTTGAATATTAATTTATCTGATATCGCTTAGGGATAATATTCAAGGTTTATTCCAGAGGTATTTAGATAAAATTTGTTTTGAACATTAATTGATCGTTAAGCACATAATGTTGCAAATTAATGATATTGATGCTGATTTCTTAGGTTTTAGATTGGGGCAAGCTGCAAATGGAGAAGACACACGCTAGCACTGGGATTTTAAAGTGACGGCTTTCGATAAGTCAAGAAAACCTGAAAGAAAGGTATAGCACTAACTAGTGACTATTAAAATAAGTCTGACAAATAAAGATTGAGTTCCTATCTTAGTTATCATTTAGTTATAATTGAAACTTTATAATTCCCCTCGTACTTATTTGCAATTAAGTACCAAAGATAAACGTCATTTAAACAACTGAATATTAAGTTATCTGATATCGGTTAGAGATGATATTCAAGGTTTATATCAGAGGTATTTAGATGAAGTTAGTTCTGAATATTAATTGATCGTTAAGTATATAATGTTGCAAATTATGGATATTGATGCTGATTTCATAGGTTTCCAGATTGGAGTAAGCTGCAAAAAGAGAAGACAGACGCTAGTACTGGAATTTTAAAGTGACGGCCTTCGATAAGTGAAGAAACGCTGAAAGAAAGCTATAACACAAACTAGTGACTATGAAAATAAAACTGTCAAATAAAAATTGAGTTCCTGTTTTAGTTTTCATTTAGTAATAATTAAAACTTTATAAACCTCGTACTTATTTGCAATGAAGTACCACAGATAAACGGGACTTAAACAACTGCTTTGACTTGTTAAAAATGTTTTTTAAACACGAGCAATTTCTTATATTTTAATGTGTTAGAGGAAATGAAGTATTAATTTTAAAGACTGTTCTGTAACGTTTAGTCTATTACTATACTTCATACACTAATATTATCTAATAATAAATGATCTTTCGGCAAAACATGAGATGCAACATACAACTTTTAACTTTTTAAAGTTGCTTGAAGCATTAAATTTAATTTTTTTAAATATTCAACTTTTTAATTTTTTCTTACTATGAGCACAAATAATTCTCTTACATTAATGATATTTAGACTAAAAACTGCTTCAGTAATCTCTAATTAAAATTTAAAACACTTATAGAAAAAATGAGTGCCCAAGAGCATTCATTAAAAACGCTTCTTGTACTCTGTATATTAGACATTTGCTTTCATTTTTTACTATATGTTTAACATATACACAGAAACAATACTGGATATTGAATTCCACTTAGGTAAAACACAGTTTATGAAAAAAATATTTAAAATTTGGCAATGTTCTAGCCATTTTTTAAGCCATTACAACCTCTGTAACCCAACGGAGTTTTTAATGTTTTAGAAAATGATAGCCTGTTTTATGATAAATATATCAATAGATAATTTCAAAAAATGTTGAGCGATTCAGAAAAAGCTTAGTTGGAACATTTTAAAGTCAACGGCAAGTACAAATAATCTAATTCTAAAAATATAATTTTTAACAAGGATTTATGTTATGGGTATTGAAACGAATAACTCAATACTGGTACTTGAGCAGAAAAAGGTTCTGGTAGTGATTTCTGTGTGAGTGCAACTATGTTTGATATAAGGTTTGCGAAACTGATTTGCTCGCCGCACTCACACGTTGTGGGTTGAATGCCCAAGTTTTTTTTCTCGACTCCAGGAAGCGTGTGGTGTGGCCAGTGAAAATAATTGCACTTAAACTTCATCAAGTTTTGGAGAATTGTGATTGGTCTCCAGGAGGCGATTCAGGACCATTCTTGCAGTTTCGGTCCTTCTGGGCAGAGCCGAGAAAGGACGCATTGTAAAAAAGACAATGAAACAACGAACAAGATAAATGAAAAGTATAGGGTTGCCTGAGAGAAAGAAGGAAGAAAAAGAAGGAAGCGTTCTCTTGGACATTGGCATTTTTTTTTTGGGGGGGGGGAGCAAGCGGAGTACTTCTTTTACTTTTTAATTATATATATATATATATATTTGCATATTTACTTGTCGTTTGTTCTAATTTTGAACACTGTATAATATATCAGTGGTATTATACCATAATTAAAAGCAGTATAAAGCAACTTTGGGTTATCAATGTCTTTGAAATAACAATGCAATGTACTACACCACAACAATTTCCATGAGTACTACAAAGTTACAATTGTAGAGGAAAAGAAACTGAAGTTATATATATATAAATGAGAAACTATTTAAAAACGAAAATAAAAGTAGATTTATTTTAGATCTTAAAATAATAGCATATTTTACGATGTCCGCCTACGTGCCGGGAAAAATGCACAAGTACGAAAATCAATCCACAGGTCCTGTTATATATCCAGCACCAGACATCGCATACAATTTTAGGTAATCATGTGACTTCCTCCCCCACTCAGCCAATTACAAAATTACACAGTTCGTAGCTACCTAGTGAGAGTTGAAGTCACATTTGTGTTTGCCATGCAGACTTCACGATCAAACATACAGCTAGAGTCAGCTCCCTTAACGAATGACGCTCAAATTGGCGGTAAAATCTGCCTCGTTTAACTTAAAAAAATGTCGGATTCACCGGAAGTTCAGAAGGTGCTGTTCCGGTTGCAACTTCTAGCAATATATAACAAAGGATAAATTTTTAAGGAAATAAAATTATCCTTCTACTGCAAAAGTTTGACTCACTCAGAACGCGGATGATCTTTGTCTTGGTGCAGAAACCAATTTACAAAAAGTCGTAATTCTGAGTTTTTGATACCTCAAGCTACCACGAAGAAATTTAAAACACCTCTACTTGTAAAATTAGATGATTACTAGACCAGGTGGGGCAAATTCCTTGATTTCAGTGCCCTAAGAAGAAAACTAGGAAAACATGAGCCTTGTTTCCTCCTTTTAAAAAGACTGCAGCCCTGGTAAGCCTTACTTTATACATATCCACTTCAAGCCTGAACAGAAAAGATGCTATGTGTGTTACAATGTTCAACATTTTATGCCTCAGTAGACAAATTTAAAGTAAAGAAGTTTAATTATGGATGCCGTATACTTCCAAGATTACCGTAAGTCTTGAAAATTTGAAGATTACTGACTTAGACTAAAGAGATATAAATGACAAATCTTTAAAATTTTATCAGTGTTGAGAAAAAAAGATGTTTTCTATTTAAAGTGCATGTCCTTAAGTTATGTAATGTAAGTTATAAAAGCATTCGATTTATTCATAGTTCAGTAATAACGTTCAAATCCATTTTCTATTTATAACATAAATAAATATGTTTTCATCTCTTCTTGGAAAATTCAATGAAATTTTTTTTCGGTTTTTGTATTTGTTTAATAAAACATAGGCTAAAACAAGTCAAAACAGCATCATGGACTATAAATATATCTATATTAAACAAGAGAGAAGTTGAAGAAATTAATATGATATGCCAATGTCCTTTTTAATTATATACATAACTGCATATTTTTTCTATGAAGCTGCTGTTTAGAATTCGTTTCTATATTCATTATTAGTATTCATTTATTTACGGAATTTATTAAATTGTTAATATAAAGCCTTGATCAAAAAAATCGAATTTAATATAGGTATACAGTTATAAGCGCATAAAAGTTATATATTAAAAATATTGTTTAAAAGTTATAAATTCAATTCATCTAGAAATCTATTACGATTGTTAATTGATTATAATCATAAAAATTTATAATAGTAACTTTCAAATACTAATGAAATTAACTTTAACATTTATATCACGATTTTCCTAGTTCCTTTCCTTTGATATGCAGACATTTTTTTTAAATACAATGGCTAGGACCATTGTATTTAAAAAATAATTCAATAATAATGCATTTTAATAATTCATTTGAATTCAATGATAAATTTATGTTTATTTTAAGTAATTAAAACATGGTTCAATTACTATAACTATAATAAAAATTATAATTAATATATCTTGATAGAAATATATTTCTTCTACAAAATTAGCAAAAACTAACTTACAATATTCTTCAAAACCTTTTAATTAATTCTTAAAGTTTAAATTATGAGTGCAATGGAATAAGGTACATTGTACTCTACAGTGTGGTCACATTTCTTAATTCATTGACGGATTATCGATTGCTGTACTCAGTTCCGTGCTCCCACATACTTATAACGTTTGGGATTTTATGGTCATAAAAAACAGCTTACCAACAAGGTAATATCCTTTTAACACGTTCACGGACACGAAAATAGCTGTCCAATACGAAACGGTCGTTTTTAGATACAGGGTGATTCAAAAATGACTGGTATATTTGAAAAATCAATAAAAACTAAACGGACAGTGATAGAAATACACAGTTTATTGCAATATGCTTGGGATAATAGTAAATTTTCAGGCAGACAAACTTTCAAAATTAGTTACAATGTACCATAACAGATAGCGCTGCAGTCTGGAAAAATCTAAACTACGATGTTTTCCCAATATTCACCATGCGCAGCAATAATATGACGTATTCTCAGAACGAAATTATCAGAAACCAGTGTAAACGTCTCAGGCGGGATGGCTTCACATGCAAAACAGATTTCAGTTATTCAATTGTTTCGAATAGTGGCCGTACACCTGGTCTTTTAAGTGTCCCCACACAATTAATATCAAAGTTTAGATTTTTCCAGACAGCAGCGCCATCTGTTGTGGAATATTCTAACTAATTTTGAAAGTTTGTCTTGATTAGGAATTTAAGTTAGTAGGAATGTTTTATATTATGTATTTGTTTCATATTACTTTTATATTGAAAATTATACCGTTAACTTTTATTTCTATTGTAATTATCCTAATGTGTATTAGAACTGTAATCAAATTTTTCAAATGTTGTGAAATGTGTGACATTTTACATCTTACGCTCTGAACAAGAGCTAAAATTTATCTTCTCACAGTGAGCTTCGCTACCGAACCCAGTTTTTGTGTGTTCGTTACTATTTGTAACATGACAGGCCATTTGGTCACTGTCAAGATTGCTAAGGGTCTTTTCAAGAGACAAATAGTTAAATTATGTTTACTTCCTCTGCATCAAGAATAGCTTCTTGATGACAGTATGTTCAGTGTATAATTACCAGTAATGTTTCATTTTTGTGTTTGCTATTTTGTTCAATAGTTGGCATCACGATTCTTTTTGTATTCCATTCTCTTTGATTTTGCTATAAAAGTTTCAGTTATGATTGAAGTGCTTTGTTGTAAGTGTTAGACACATTAAGGGGTCATTTATTAGTTCTAGTTTTTGTCTTTGTGTGAAATATTTTTCTCCCTGTGTCGGCTGAAGACAGAAATTATTTGTAACTGTTGTGTGTTCATCACTAAAAAAACCATTTTAAAGAATTCATTGAAAATTATTAATTAAACAAGCAAGAGTTTAAGTTATGGTTTGGAAATCTACATGAATATTATTTCACACAAATACAAACAAAAAAATAGAATTAATAAACGACACCTTAATGTGTCTACCAGTTAAAATAATGCATTTCAATCATAACTGAAATTTTTACAGCAAAATCAAAAAAGAATGGAATACAAAAGGAGTGGTGATGCCGTCTGTTGAACAAAATAGCAAGCACAACAATGAAACACTACTGTTAATTATACACTGAACACCATCTGTTAACTGCTTTCTCTTTTATTTCATAATTAATATGTAAAAAATATTCGTGTTACTTCCCATGAAAGTTTCATCATTATCAACAGATATACAGTCCGTTTAAATTGTATCCAGATTCTTCTATATATAGAAGTTGTAAGATAAATGTGAAAACAATGAATTTTAGATGTAAAATGGCATTTTACCACTTATTGTGTAAGTATTTAGTAAGATGAAATTAAAAATATTTCAGTTTCATACCCTTATGTCTCATAAAACTTTTATAACAAATTAAAATTTCATTTATAGCATATGAATCTATATAAAGTATTTTTATTTCCTTGTAAATTTCTTAAAGGAAATTAAGTTGTTTTATTTTTGACATTATTTATACTTCTGGTTTCATATAAAATCAATTTTGAAATAAATATAAACTTAAGGATTAATAAGGAAACTTTAAAGAGTAATTAGAATCTTTAATTACCCAGACAGAAAGTTGGGCCAGAGAGCCTAGGTTATAATAACAAAATTATTCTGCAAGTTCTATGCTAGACAAAAAATTACCCTTTTCTGGCTGTGTAGGGTGTAGTGTACATTAATTTTAGTAAAATCTCGATCTTTTTACATGTTATCATATTCATATTTTTCCAATCTTTTAAAGTTTAGGACTGTATCCAAAGAAATTCCATCATATGAGTTTAAAAAGAAATCAGTAGACGAATACAGGCTTCGTGAAATATGAAATAAGTTGAAGCCTTAGCCAAAGAACATTTGATGTGATGACATTTTGAAGATTTTTAATAAAGAGTTGGATCAGATACTTCCACTTTTTTTCGTAATCATTGTAATTTTATTTCTATCTCGCTGGACCTGACAGAAAAATTCTTTCATAGAGCAGAGGAAAGATTTCATACATAAAGAACGGAAAAGAAATTCAGTTTCAAGCAAGAAAATTTTGGCAGGCTTTATATGAAA
>CM063498.1:131134535-131139535 GCA_032207245.1 Pardosa pseudoannulata
ATGACATTGTCTAAAGCACAGAAAATGGATTTTATTTTCAATGTGTAATGGATTGAAACTGGATTCGAAGAAACAAACAGTGGTTTCTGAAACTTTCATTCATTTAAACAAATTGATTCTTCAGAAATAGAAAGTAGCTCAATATGTTAATCAATTCTCTGTTGTTAACCAAATGTTAAGCTCTAAATAAAGATCGTTTCGTTTTTGATATTCAAATTTCCTTTTTAAGACTATCTTCGTGATAACTTAATAGGAGAAACTAAGTAGCATATCAACGCAGAGCGAAAAACTACTGAAGCTCAGAAAATGAAATTTAGAATAAGTACATTATCCTATGACATTGTCTGAAGCACGGAAAATGGATTTTATTTTCAATGTGTAATGGATTGAAACTGGGTTCGAAGAAACAAACAGTGGTTTCTGAAACTTTCATTCATTTAAACAAATTGATTCTTCAGAAATAGAAAGTAGCTCAATATGTTAATCAATTTTCTGTTGTTAACCAAATGTTAAGCTCTAAATGAAGATCGTTTCGTTTTTGATATTCAAATTTCCTTTTTAAGACTATCTTCGTGATAACGTAATAGGATAAACTAAGTAGCATATCAACGCAGAGCGAAAAACTACTGAAGCTCAGAAAAGGAATTTTAGAATAAGTGCATGATCCTATGACATTGTCTGAAGCACGGAAAATGGATTTTATTTTCAATGTGTAATGGATTGAAACTGGGTTCGAAGAAACAAACAGTGGTTTCTGAAACTTTCATTCATTTAAACAAATTGATTCTTCAGAAATAGAAAGTTGCTCAATATGTTAATCAATTTTCTGTTGTTAACCAAATGTTAAGCTCTAAATGAAGATCGTTTCGTTTTTGATATTCAAATTTCCTTTTTAAGACTATCTTCGTGATAACGTAATAGGAGAAACTAAGTAGCATATCAACGCAGAGCGAAAAACTACTGAAGTTCAGAAATTTAGAATAAGTGCATGATCCTATAACATTGTCTGAAGCACAGAAAAGGGATTTTATTTTCAATGTCTAATGGATTGAAACTGGGTTCGAAGAAACAAACAGTGGTTTCTGAAACTTTCATTCATTTAAACAAATTGATTCTTCAGAAATAGAAAGTTGCTCAATATGTTAATCAATTTTCTGTTGTTAACCAAATGTTAAGCTCTAAATGAAGATCGTTTCGTTTTTGATATTCAAATTTCCTTTTTAAGACTATCTTCGTGATAACGTAATAGGATAAACTAAGTAGCATATCAACGCAGAGCGAAAAACTACTGAAGTTCAGAAAAGGAAATTTAGAATAAGTGCATGATCCTATGACATTGTCTGAAGAACAGAAAAGGGATTTTATTTTCAATGTCTAATGGATTAAAATTGGGTTTGAAGAAAAAAACAGTGGTTTCTGAAACTTTCATTCATTTCAACAAATTGATTCTTCAGAAATAGAAAGTAGCTCAATATGTTAGTCGATTCTCTGTTGTTAATCAAGTGTTAAGCTCTAAATAAAGATCTTTTCGTTTTTGATATTCGAGTTTCCTTTTTAAGACTACTTCGTGATAATATAATAGACACTGAGTAGCATATCAACGGAGAGCGAAAACTACTGAAGCTCGGAACGTGAAATTTAGAATAGGTGTATGATCCTATTACAATGTCTGAAGCACAGGAAAGAAATTTTTTTCAACGTGTAATGATTGAAATGGGTTGAAAGAAACAAAAGTGGTTTCTGAAACTTTCATTCATTTCAACAAATTGATTCTTCAGAAAATAGAGTTGCTCAATATGTTAATCAATTTTCTCTGTAACTAAATGTTAAGTCTAAATAGATCGTTTCGTTTTTTGATATTCAAATTTCCTTTTTAAGACTATCTTCGTGATAACGTAATAGGAAACTAAGTAGCATATCAACGCAGAGCGAAAAACTGCTGAAGCTCAGAAAAGGAATTTTAGAATAAGTGCGATCCTATACATTCTTCTAAGCACGGAAAATGAGATTTTATTTTCAATGTGTAATGATTGAAACTGGGTTCGAAAAACAAACAGTTTTCTGAAACTTTCATTCATTTAAACAAATTGATTCTTCAGAAATAGAAAGTTGCTCAATATGTTAATCAATTTTCTGTTGAACCAAATGTTAAGCTCTAAATGAAGATCGTTTCGTTTTTGATATTCAAATTTCCTTTTAATTTTTCGTGATAACGTAATAGGATAAACTAAGTAGCATATCAACGCAGAGCGAAAAACTACTGAAGTTCAGAAAAGGAAATTTAGAATAAGTGCATGATCCTATGACATTGTCTGAAGAACAGAAAATGGATTTTATTTTCAATGTCTAATGTATTAAAACTGGGTTTGAAGAAAAAAACGTGGTTTCTGAAACTTTCATTCATTTCAACAAATTGATTCTTCAGAAATAGAAAGTAGCTCAATATGTTAGTCGATTCTCTGTTGTTAATCAAGTGTTAAGCTCTAAATAAAGATCTTTTCGTTTTTAAGATTTTAATGATTCGTTTTTAAGTTTTTAAGACTACTTCGTGATAATATAATAGACACTGAGTAGCATATCAACGGAGAGCGAAAACTACTGAAGCTCGGAACGTGAAATTTAGAATAGGTGTATGATCCTATTACAATGTCTGAAGCACAGGAAAGAAATTTTTTCAACGTTTATGAATTGAAATGAGTATTGAAAGAATAAAAAATGTGTTGTTTTTTAATTTCAGCTATTTCAACAAACTGAATCTTCAGAAACAGCCAGTATCTCAATATGTTAGTCAGTTTTCGGTTCTGTCAACTAAATGTTGAGTTCTAAATAAAGAGTTTTTCATATTTGATATTCGAGTCTTTTTCTATTTTAACACTATCTTTAAGACAACTTATAAGAAAAAACTGAGTAACATATCGGCTAGGAGTGAAAACGATTGGATTGGATTGGATTGGAGTGCTACGGTTATGCAACACTAGGGCTAAGTGAAAACAATTGAAGCTCGGAACGTAAAATTTTGAAAATATGTATGATCCTATTAATTCTTCCCTATTCCTTTCGTTTTTAATATTCGAGTACCTTTTTAAGACTATCTTCGTGATAACGTAATCGGAAAAACTGAGTAGCATATAAATGCAGAGCGAAAACTGCTGAAGTTCAGAAAGTGAAATTTACCCTCTAAGCGGTTCTCACGTACAATTCCGCCAAACCGATGATGACTTCAAAACGTACGATTTTCGACCTCCAAAAACGCTCCGAAAAAGATGTATTTACTTTGCCATCTTTCGCCCATGGAGTTTTAAAGAATCATCGATGTTGGAACTGACCCTCTATTCTAACATTCTTGAATCCACTTATCACAAAAGACCTGTTAGCTTCATTTTGTAAAGTATTTCGAAGTATTTTCGTTTGCTCAGATGCATCTCTAATTGCACCACTTAAATATCTTGGATGACTTTGTAAAAAATATAAAGCAAAGAATATTTATTTGTACTTTTAGAACATTATTTCTTATAAATATTCCAGACTTGAAAAGCTTTATGTGTATTAAAAAATTAACAATCTATAATACCTAACCGCAAAAATACATCGATTTCCCGTATTCCATTTTTGACAAATGAAGAAAAAATCATCTCTCCACTCTCCTTTCTCTCTTCTCTTTGAGATTTTTTTTCCTCGATGTGTTCCACTAGGAAGGTTAAAATAAGTGCATGATCCTATTATACAATGTCTCAAGCACAGGAAAGATATTTTTTCGACGTTTATAAATTGAAATGAGTGCTGAAAAAAAATTTCAATGTTATTTTTTTTAAATTTCATCTATCTTAACAAAACTGGCTCTTCAGAAACAGCCAGTATCTCAATATGTTAGTCAGTTTTCGGTTCTGTCAACCAAGTGTTAGTTCTAAATAAAGAGTTTTTCATATTTGATATTCGAGTCTTTTATCTATTTTAACACACAAGACAATTTATAAGAAAAACTTTCATACATCTCAAAGTGAAAACAACTCTGAAGAAAATTTTTATGTGCATGATCCTATAACAATGTCTGAATCACAAAAACAAAGGATTTTTTCAACGTCTAATAAATTGAAATGAGGATTGAAAATGTAAAACAAAATTTATTGAAAATTTTAACTATCTTAATAGATTGACTTTTCAGAAGTGTTACTTTTTCAATTTTCAAACGAAACTAGAAATCTATGAAAATAGAGCTCCGGGTAAATGAATATCTGTATACCATGGCTGAGTAATTACTGTTATTCTAAAACAAAATGGAAAAGATACGTGATTTTTTTTTCTACCAAAAATTTCCTTATAATTTAAACATGCCCTAAGACACATTTTTATTGATAAGCACAACTTACATATCTGTTCAAAAAACTTAAAAGCTGATCCTTTGAAATAACTTAATAAACACAAAAATCTCCATAGAGAAGTATTGACATAGGACTAGTATTATAATAAGTGTCACACCCATATGCTAAACTTCACCCATCTAGTGTGTTTCAATTTTTATCTATTTTGATCAAAGGGAGACACACATTCTCTCTCTCTCTCTCTCTCCCTTCCTTGCAACTTTCCCCCTCTCTCACTCAGCACACATACAGGAAAGACCCAAAATTATTCTATTCGGGCTTAAAGGCGAGTGAAATAAAAATGTTCATCAAAATCTTGAAATCGGCTTTATCGACGGTTACAAATCATTACTCTGAAAATCTATACGGTTACCCTTTTACAGAAGCCAAGAATTTCGATATGTTTCATAATGCAAACATGGTTATTTCTTTTGCATCAGTAAGAGCAATGTCTTTTAACTAGACTAATCAAACTTCATCTCACCCAGCCAAAAATCTTTCAAAACATCTCCAAAACCAACTTTGTACGACGCCCAGTCACGGAAGAAGTAATCCTTTGGACTGTCAAAATTTCCTCGTCTTTGAATAACCTGAAAAAACAGATTACCATAATTAAAATACGAAAAGTTATTGGTGTATATG
>CM063498.1:131147035-131229535 GCA_032207245.1 Pardosa pseudoannulata
AAACCGTTAGATATTATAAACCAAATAAAGGAAAAGTTCTATAATTTTTTTCTTTCCAATGCAACTGCCAATACAGACAGATATATTTATGTTAAACGTGGCTATGAAGGTGTTATTAATTTAGCACCGCCTGAGGATATTCTGTAACTATACATGCAACAGAAACACATCCTTCAATCAAATTATGTTCACAAGCCGTTAAATATTATAAAACCAAATAAAGGAAAAGTTCTATAATTTTTTCTTCCTAATGCAGCTGCCAATACAGACAGATTTCTGTAGAGCGCTTTCCCACCTACCAACACGACAGCGATAAATCTTAAACGACTGTTGTTCTCCGACATCGGCGCACGTAAAATGCACTAGGGAAGAGCTACTCGCTTTCCCACCAACCGATTCAATGACGATTTTGTCGTTTTCGAACGGCCAATATCGTTCATCGGGCAGTTTTGTCGTTCCGCAAGCGCTATTCCTTTTGAATCGGCCCGACATTTTGAGAGCTATCGCTACTCAAGTTGTTTGCTTTGGATTAATAAATTAGATTTTTTGTAATACAGTTGTTCATGTCTTTATTTTTAAATTCCTTATTAATATAATTAAATATTATACTTACTTGTATTTAGATTTCTTAAGCATTAAATTGACACATTCTGCTTTTTTGCATTCAGATTTTAATGTTATGTTATTCTCACTTGCTTGATCATAAAATGCAATTTTATCGTAGATTTGCTACCATTACTGTTTGAATTTCACATCTGTTATATTAAGTTCTCATCTGCAATAATTAATAAGTTCATTTATCACATACTGTTGCTTTTGAAAGCAAATTACTGAGTGTATCAAATTTTGATTTAAGATTGTTTAATAAATTTAAAGAGGTAAAGTTACTAAAGAAAAAATGATCTGGTAAATGTGTTAATAGTTCAAATTAAATAGATTTAAAAAGGGAAATGAAAAGGAAAAAATTAATTACATAAAATTAGAAAAGAGCAATTAAAATTGAAAACATTTTTATTCGTATTTTTTTAATATATTATTGTTTTAAACAAAAATCATTTTAATTATTAGAAGAGATGCCAGAATTTTAGCAGATTTAAGAGAGTTACAGAAAAAAAATTAGAATTAAATAGTAAAAAAAAGCCACCGGGAATCGAACCCGAGGAGGAAAAATACTAACGCAACGCGCTAACACTATGCCAAAACGACTCATACGTCCAGTTTTAAATTGACCCTTTCACAAAAAAAGAGGCGGAGCCAAAGCTTCACTAGCATATCCCCGGTGGAAAGAATATAAGAAATTGGTGCCTAGTATCCAATGTTTTTTAAATGTGTGCAATGAAACAACGTTAAAATTTACTTTTCTAACAATAATCGTTGTAGTAGGTCTATAAAAGTTACTACTTCAGTCATTATAAAACTTGTGCTAGCTTACTGCCATCTTTAAATGAAACGATATCGGTAGAGTGGAAAAACTGCTTTCTAGACGACACGATACCGTTTTGTCGTTGCATTATTTGCCGGCCGATACAGACGTTATCGTGTCGGTAAGTGGGAAAGCGATCTTATGGTAAATGTGTCCGTGAACCTGTTACTCATTACCATCGCCCAAGGACCACGCGTACCTTAAGGAATGCTACGGTTACGAGCAACATTACCCCGTGCCCACTTCTTGTAATATAGAAGCAGGAACCAAGCAAAAGTCCTCCGGGATTGGCCTGCCACTCCAGAGATATCGTTTGAACATGGAGGACATTGCAACCACAAACTTGTTTTACGTTCCTTAGCCACCATTAATGAACAAGGCGGTTCTTTGCCCATTTCGAGCCTTGAACTCCCAACCCTCTAGATATGAGATCGACACTTTTGCCGACTGAACTACCATGGATATTTTTATAGTATACTCAGAAAGAGAGTTAAACATTTTATGACAAAAAAATTCTAATACGCACAACATATTAAAGTATTTTTCTTTAACTGAAAGGAGGTGTAAATCCTTACGTGTAATTTTTATCTTATGTAAATATCATATTACGTTTCTAGATAAAATTACGGCAATACCTTAAGAGGATATTTAAAAAAATTTTATGATCAAACTCCATAGAATACTTTCATGCGAGTGTATAGACTTACCTTGTTATATTAATGTATTCTTTTGCAGTATGAAGAACACTTCCTGCGGCATTCAAAAAATCTGTTAAAGTCTTGGATTTCTGTTTTCCACTTAGATTTTCCTCTATTTGGCAGTGAATTCCTTCCCATAAGACCTCACACAGCATTATTAAGATGATAACAGAATATCGAGATTTCATCTTGAGTCAGATATCTACCTTCCGATTCAATGTCTCACCGAAACTGATACTGCTGTTAACAGAGATACAATTATGCTTAAGCTCTTCTGTTGTGCAGGAAATGTATAGCATCATGTTTATTTCCGGTATTCGTTGAAGCCATTTACGTTTTGTTTCTCTACCATTACATTTGATGTTGAAATCACGGGCATACAGATGAGAAAAAAAAAGGTGAGCTATATTTTACTTTTCAATATATTTGATTTTTTCGTTTTTTACAAATAAATAAAAAGGTTTCGGGATTAACAAGTTGTTTATCCACGGCAATTTTCAGAAATCTATCCAAAAATGACAATTTGATTTACTCACATTATATTATTCATGGAATATTTTTTGTTCGTTTTCTAATAAATTTTCTGTTCATTCATTTTTTGTTCTGCAGATTTTTTTTTGTTCCCCAGCTTGTTTTTTGTGTTTTTCCCAGAAGCCATCTATCCATATTAGCATTGATATACTACGATTTTATTCCTAACTGCTCAAAAATGGCAAGTAAACACAGCACGAAATAACTCGTAGTTGGCGTCCTAAAAGAAACGTAATCTACTAGTTATCTCGTAGTTGGCAGTCAACGTGTTAAATTTCCAATTTTTTTATTGTTTTTATTTTATTATGTATTAAAACCTCCCTTGGCTTTTTGTGCTTTTGTAAATCCTTATACTTGACACCAGGTCTTTGAAACGTAATATTTTTTGGTTCCAACTTTCGTTCCAGTTCAAGTAAAAAAAATATTAGTTTTGTTCCAGTTTTCGTTCCGCTAATCTCGTAGTTAGCATTCAACCTATTAAATTTTCAAGTTTTTTTATTTTTTAAATTTTATTATGTATTAAAACCTTCCTTGGCTTTTTGTGCAACAGAAATTGTGTAATAGAAATATAATTTTATCATAAATGAAAAATATAATTGTATCAAAATTTAGAAGATTTTATTTATTTTTTTTATTGGTACACAATGTGAATTCATACAATTAATCAGCTTGTACGATTCTAGAGGTGATCGGAGAACTTCGAACACTGGCATTGTTATCCATTATCAAAATCGCATTTGACAACTGAACATTTAAATGAATTAAATCAGCCTTCTACAAGTAGGCCGCTTGAAGCTGATAAAGATGTTTTTTGCCAGCAAAGACCAAATATTTTATGAGAGAGGAATTATGCTACTACCAGAAAGATGGCAAAAGGTGTTGGACCAGATCGGCCAATATATAATTTAATAAAGTATTTGTTTATTATACGAAAACTGTCTTTCATTTCCACAAAAAAAACGAAATTACTTTCCGAATAACCAAATATATTTTAAAAAAGTGTTTTTCTAAAGTTAAAAGAGAAACAAACTGATCCCCTATATAATAATAGCCATAGAGCCGATCTCACCAAAGCCTTTTCACGGCTAACAGAGATTACTCTCTGTTTAAACGGAGAATTGCGTTCTACCATTGGTTGGCGCCATGGGTTAATCTTGGTTAACCGTTAAACGACTTTGGTGAGATCGGTCCTAAGATGTCTGTGCATCTGTCCTCAAATTTATGAAGCGGTTGGACCTGGAATGGATAGAGACATCCATATTGGATTCTTGATGAATAAGGGTTAGCAAAATTCAAAGCGAGATCGAAAATGTTCGAAATCCATCCCTTCCTCCCTTTTTGAGCGTTTAATGCCAGTATTTCAATCCCTATTTTCCCAGGTTCAGAGCAGGCGATTAAATTCATCAATAAATCATAATATAAGTAGATGAAAATAACATTTTTTATACCATTATGACTTTATTTTAAATTATTTAAATATCGTATGCATTATTTTCATACATTTTATGGCTGAACTTAGATATTACGTAAATGATTTTCTTTTATATTTGAAATAAATAATAATATGTGATACTTTTAAATTTAATCATCGATTATTTTTTGTTGCAATGAAAATTTTATCACCGCTATTAACAAAAAATTCTTTTCATAAAAGTGTAGGAGTCTATTTGAAGGATTAATAAATATCTAGCGTTTCAGTTATATATCTTTGAAAATTAAGAAATTTGTTCGTTTGTGTGTTTCTTTTTTATACATAACCACACGGATTGCAAAAGATTCTCTAATTTTTGGACATCATTCATATATACCACCAAATAATCACTGTCAATATTAAAACCTCTATCCACCCTATAACGTAATATGACAAGATCAATTAAAGTTGGCAACTAACATGCGGTCAGTAAAGATAAACAAATTATTGAGCGTGTACCAAATTTCATAATTCTAACCAAAAATCAAACTATTGTTTTTTACTTGCCTCATAGGGGGCTTTACAATTCTGGAAAATTAAAAATTTTAGTCACTCCCGCCATATGACGGGATGCTAGTAAATTTTGCTAGTATATTATATTTCTAGAAAAAAAGATTAGCTGAAAAAAATGATTTGTTTTTCTTCAAAGAGTAGCAATATCTTTCTTCAAGACATTTCAAAATGAGCACAATATTAAGCATTACATTAATTTCAAGCTGAATTGGTTCTGCAGCTAATTTCATTTCACAAACTGAAAGCTTGGGCACTAAATATGAATAATCGTTCTCATTAATTAACTATTTAAATTCAAAAGAGTTTTCCTCGTAAATACTTTCAGCAGTTTTCAATTTATTAAATTGAAATTCTGAAAGAATCACAAATTAGAGAATTAGGATAATGTTCTATAAATCAAACCTTTAAAAATTCTTTCAAATATCACGATTCATTCAAACTAAAGATCGACTTTAATTACTCTAAAAATTACATTTTTAAGCCGGAATTTAACTATTTCTATATTCTTTTAATATTTATAATTAATACCCGCATTTCTTGATTCTCAGTGTGATAATTATTATAAACCGATAATTATTATAACCCTTTTCAATTTTACTATTATATCAATGGCTTCTACGAGCTCTAATTATTTTGAACAATTTATTTTTTCAAATTTAAAGCCGTTAACCCTTTAGCGGACAGTGGTTTCGTAGCGAAACCACCTATTAAACATCTTTCTTTTAAACTTTACTTTTTGGAGTACTTTACTTTATCTTTGCATAATTATTTACAGCTCCAATCCCATACATCTGTGATGTATGGAAGCCAATAATGTAGAATTAAGAGCTTTTGCAATTAAAAAAAACTTTTTAGATACATGGATGATTTTTCAATTTTTTTTTATGTTTTTGACATTTTAAATTTACAGCAGATGGTAGCTCTACATTTAATTTATTTTTTCTTTTGAAATATATGTATTTAAACTTGCTGTACCTGAGAAGTCAGTAATTCAATTTATCATTTCTATAGAAACCCCACTTATAAATTGTTAAGCTATTTATTTATTATATCATTTTAAGGATTAATATTTATTGTTCTTCTAGTATAGTTAAACTTTTAAAAAGTATAATGTTCAAGCTGTACAAGGGGAGGGGTTTGTCAGTTAACCCCTTAACGCATTTGCCCGTGTCTCACACGGGCGAAAGTTTCCGGCAAATTTGCACATGCCCTTGTCTCACACGGGCAACCTTGTATCTCGCGTTATTTTATTTCTAATGCTCGTCTGAGATCCGTTCCAGTAAAAATAAATAGGCTAGATTATAATTAAACTTATTTGACATAGATGGCACCACTATTCAGCATTTTTCTTGTGTAAACCAGGTGGCGCATTTTGATGATTAGCTATAAGTTTGCTAGGAATTCTTTGCTATAAAGTAGTCGTTTGGTGTGGAAAAGGTAATATATCCATTTTTATTACGTAAATATAATAAAAGTAAGCAGTTAACTGCAAATTATATTACTAAGTGTTTTTGTAATTTAAAAAAAGTTATCTGATAATGAGCGACTCTGACGATGACAATTTTGAATATGCCAATTTATCAGACAGTTTCAGCGATGAGAGTGATGATTTCTTGAGTGATGGAAGTGAATCGGAAGATAATGACAACGAGATTTTGGATATAGCAAGGAATTGGTATCAAATTAGTATAAATCATTTAATAAAATTTAATTAAAAATAAGATTTTTTAATTAAATTTTTAGTTAAAAATTACTTTTATTTGTCGATCATGTCTTAAAATGCACTAGAGAATATGATTATGCTAGAAAAAAAAAAAAGGTGATTTTTTGACCGAAAATTAGAAACTAATGTGTGCCTTAAGGGGTTAAACAACTCTTCAAAACCTCCTTGCCTAATGATGGCCGATTGGTTAGGGTGCTGGCCTTCGGGACCGGAGTTCGTGGGTACGAATCCCACTGGGGAATGGATGTTCATAGCCGTCTGGAATCGGCTTTAAGCAGTAGGTCCCGGTCTCATTAGACCTAGTGTTGCAAAAGAGTAGATCGTAGCATTCCAAACCAAACCCTTCTTAGGTATCCTCTAAGGTAAACCCTCCTAAGGAATGTAAAGAAAACTTATCATTTATTTTACATTTACAAGATTCATGGATAACATTTATAAATTAATTACGCTAAATTCCAATGAATTTATTTTGGTGACCTTTAAAGGGTTAAATAAAAATCATGCATGGGTTCTTATTCTATATTTTAAATAAGTAAAATTAATCAATATAATGAACGTATATGTGACATAATATGCAAAGTTTAAGTAAAAGACGCAGTTCTTCGATCGTTTAGCATCTTGGGGTTGAATACATTTTCTTTTATTTTTCTTACTTGATATTACTAGCATATAGCCATTCATATGACGGGATCAGTAAAATTATTAATTTTTCAGAATTGTAAAGTACCATGTAATATAATGGTTTATTTTTTTTTGACTGAAAATTATCTGCTACAGGCGCTCAATAATGTGTTTATCTTTATACTCCTCTAAAGTCTCCCGATACTGTGAATGTAGTTTGTAAGAAATGTACTTCGCCACAGCACCGTGCTGCCACCTGTACAAAACAAACACACCCGTAAGAGAAGACTTCCCTAAAAAAAGTCAGTTGGCCTTACAGACTTCAGAGGCGCTGCAACACTTTGACCTCCCCTGGTACTAATTGTGCTATTTTAATTATGTATATTTTGTTTTGACCTCCTCTGGTTCTAATTGTGTTAACTGTTTTAATTACGTATATTTTGTCTGTTTAACTTTTATTTTTTTCCTTTAATTGTTTTGTGTGCAAGCTAAGATTTTATGTAATTAAACTATATTTTGCACTGAAAAGATGTTTTCATTGAACCCCACCCTCACAAATATAGCTTAGCCACAAGTTTAGAATCGCGTTGAATTTATTTAGAAAGATAATTCCAAGTTTTCTTACCTACGTCGAAAATATCGTTAACTTCTTCCCAATTTTTTTGCCGCAGTAATTTATGGAAGTAAAGGAATGAAACTATCATTTCCTTTACACTCTGGAAGTAGATATAATATTTGGTAATACCAATGGTAAAATTTTCATTGCAACGAAAAATCGATGATTAAATTTAAAAGTATTACGTATATGCCTAATCTATTATTCAAGCCAAATATAAAAGAAAATTATTTACGTAATATCTAAGTTCATTGATAAAACGGATGAAAATATTACAGATATTTAAATAATTTAAAATAAGAAACGATTAAATGAGATGGTTAAAGAATGACGTCATAATACTAGAAAAATGTTATTTTTACCTATATTTGTAATACATTTAATGGCCTACTCTTAACCGAGGATAATAGGGCTTGAATTATTGACATTCAATACTGGAAAAGGGGGGAAGGGGTGGATTCCGAACGTTTAACTCATCAAGAATCCGATAAGGATGCCTCTATCCACTCCAGGTCCAACCGCTTCATAAATTCAAGGACAAAAGGATAGATAACTTAGGTTATTATTATACAGGTGATAGGGGATTAAAAATGTCGTTCACATCTTGATTTCGACTTTTGAGAAACTTTTCATGTTTTCTAATAGGCTCCTACGGTTGGTTAATAATATTAACAATACTCCTGGGTTACCTATGATTCGGAATTCGTTTATATAATTTTAAAACACCCCAAAAATAAATTAATTAATGAAAAAATTAAATGTCATCGTGTCATTTTTCTACCTTCTCTCGTTTCGTATTTTATACATATATTTATGTGAATTTGCGCTAGCAAAAAAGATTCTGAATATTCCAAGTTAGTAAATTTCATGGCATTTCCATATATTTCCGCTTTATGGACACCTTCATTGCCATTTTTAACACACTGCTAGAATTACATTACAGGAGTAATCCACAAATGGGAAGAATATTGAATGGTTGATCCCCAAGAATTTGAAAATCTGATTTCAAGTGATAGCAGTCTTTCCAATGCGAAAATTTCTTTTCAATTTCAAAAAAATTATGAATAGGAAGGAAATTTTTTTAAACAAAGTTTCTGAAAGAATCGGAAATGCACATATTCTCACAAAACAAAAGAAAAACAAAAACGTAATTTAGCTCCGATAAGCGTAAATTGGTGGAAAAGCAAAGTCAGCTGTACAAATAAAAAGCGGCAGACTTCCATCCCTGTGCATGCTATAAATTATTTTTCGCGAGTATAGTATTTTATTTTTTGATGAAAGTTTTTGGCAATGAGTCCGTAGCACCAGAGTGGTAGAATGATTAAAGCTAGAAATTTTTTCGCTTTCTTTATGTACTTTTTATCTGACAAAGTAGGTATTAAGAAAAAATATCACATACACTCTCCTAAATCTAGTGTTCAAAGATGTTTGGTGGGGAACATTTGCCAAATAGTAGAATGGAGGAAATTACTGAATAAGGGCAGATCCCACCAAAGTTGTTTAACGCTATCCGCGATTAATCTCGGTTTAAAAGGAGTGTGGGAAATCCCCCGGCGAACTAACTGTAACCGTTACAAAACGAACGGTGTGTCGGTGTCAACCGCGAATGTGTAAACAGTCGAGATGAACTCTCCCTAGCCTTTCCTTTTAAATGTACATAGTTTTCTGTAATTCTTTTTAAATGTATATAAATTTTATTCTTTCTTCACCAATGTTTTCGAGCCTTTTAATGCCAAACACGGAATCAAGGTGTTTATGCGAGAACAATAACAGCCCGGCCCGGGACAAATAGACGAGAAGCAGCACCATCGGAATTTTGGAGGTAAGGCCTCTTTGCTTTACCTGTTAATTTAATTGTGCTGTATTCTCTTGTGGTCTTTTGCGACAACTGGCATCCCTGCCGGGATTCGGGCTTATATTGAAAATTATTGATTTTTAAACACTTTTGAAATCGAAATCGAAACTTTGTAGTTAAAAATGGCTGATGATGAGATTGCTCGAATAAAAAAGAGAAGGGGAATAATAAGAACGTCGGTTACTAAGCAGATCAAAATTATAGAAGCCGAATTAAGCAAAGAAACAATTTTGGACACTTTAGAAGAATCTTTAGAACTTTTGATTGAACACGCTAAAGAACTAGAATCGCTAGATGGGGAATTACAAAAAATCATAGATCCTAAGGAAATTGACGCGGACATCAATACATCAATCGAATATAAGGAAAAAATAATTACTTGTAAATTTAGAGCTCGAAAGAAAATACACGCATTATCAGAATCGAAAACGAAATCTGCCAAAATTACACCCGATACCAGTCTTAAGAATTCATCATTAGAGAATGAGTTTCAAGATAAAATGCAGATTAAATTACCCAAGCTCTCTATTAAAAAATTTTACGGCGAAATAAGCCAATGGCTTAGTTTTTGGAATTCATTCGAGTCTGCGATACACAATAATGCGTCTTTAGACAAGACAAGTAAATTTAATTATTTGAAGGCCTATTTGGGTGGAACTGCTCTTCATACTGTTGAAGGTTATGCTATAACGCCGGAAAATTATGACAACGCCATTTCTTGTCTAAAAGAAAGATTCGGGCGATCAGAAATTTTGATAAACCAACACATTTCAAATATTTTGGCTATCCCACCATTGAAAAATTCAAGTGATATTAAATCATTTCGAAAGCTTTATGACAGAATTGTAACCGAAACTAGAAGTTTAGAAACTTTAAAAGTTAAACCGAATGATTATTCAGCTGTTTTATGCCCATTGTTATTGAAAATGCTCCCTCATGATTTACTTTTGGAGTTTAACAAAGAAGTGCAAAATTCGAATTATGAAGTAAATAAATTAATAGCATTTTTATCAAAACAATTGATTGCACGAGAAAGGTCATCCCTTTCGAAAACCGAAAATCAGAATACTTTCCCAGATCGCAGACAGCATTTCCGCTATGAGGAACAAAATGAAAAAAGAAAAACAACTGCCGCCGATCTTTTCAGTTCTGAATTGATAGGCAATAAATTTTCGCCATGTGTGTTTTGCAGTAATTATCATGAGTCAGCGGACGATTGCTTACATGCTTTAAATTTAACTCTTGATGAAAGGAAAAATATCCTGATTAAACGTGGCGCCTGCTTTCGTTGCACTGGAAAGCATTTGAGTAAACAATGCCAGAAACGCGTTCGTTGCAAACACTGCAATAAAAGGCATTTATCGATTTTATGTTTTTATTCTAACAATAAAAAGAAAGATGAAATTTCTAATGAAACCCCTGATGAAAAAACCTGTGAAAATAGTGTGTTGACGAACAGTTCTTGTTCAAAGGAAGTTCTTTTACAGACTTTAATTGTATGCATTAATGGGAACAACTCGAGTAATTTTTTGAGGATAATTTTAGATTTAGGTTCACAAAAATCCTACGTCAGTAAGTATGTGGCTGAAAAAATGAAATTAAAGTGTATTGGAGAGGAAACAATTACTCATGGGTTATTCGGAGGAATAGAGAAAAGTGAAAGGCATAAGAAATACTCTATTAAGTTAAGCAATATAGATAAGAGTTTCACTTTTGAAATAGAAGTAATGGATCAAAAGAAAATATGTGCCTCTATTCCTAAACTGAAAAATTTTGAATGTATTCAAGAATTGAAAGAGTTGGGAATATTTTTAAGTGATATTACCATTAATGAAAACTGTTGCTTATTTGAAAATAATCCAAACGAAATTCATGCTTTGCTAGGAGCAGATTGTGCCAGTAAACTATTAACTGGGGAAGTCAAGCATTTATCAAATGGGATGCTGGCTATGAGAACGATCTTAGGGTGGACAATTCTGGGAAATTCCGGAGAGGAAAAAACGAAGAATTCTAACATTTTATTATCACTTCATGCAACTAGCTTTGACGTATCTGATAATTGGTCTCTTGATACAATTGGCATTCGTGGCCCCGAGACTAAGATGTTAAGGTCAGATCTTGAAAAGACAGCAAAAGATCATTTTCTTCAGACTGTTACTAGGGATGAAGAGGGGAGGTATTCAGTTAGCTTACCGAGTCTAGCAGAAAAGAGACCAGCTATTTGCGTGAAATCTTTGGAACGAACGGGAAGGTTGACCGATTACGAGAAGGTTTTCAAAGACTGGTTAGCTGAAGATATCATCGAGGAAGTTCCTCTCTGTCATGATATTAAAAATGAACATTTTTTACCGCATCTTCCTGTGCTTAAGGACAATTCCATAACAACTAAGGTGAGACCAGTATTTGATGGTTCCGCCAGAGAAAAGAATTTCCCCTCTTTGAATGATTGTGTAAAAGAAGAGCCTAATCTCATTGAACTGATACCAACCCTGATGAATAGATTTCGCCTTGAGAAGTACGGTGTAACTGCTGGGAAGCTAAGAAATTCTTTCTACGTCGACAATTGCGTTCTTAGTGTTTATAGCCCGGAAGAATTGTTAAAATTGATATCGGAAGCACAGGCTCTGTTAAGCACAGCCAAATTCCATCCCCGAGGGTGGGAGCTTACTCCTTTAGCTTTTAAAAAGGAAAGTGGAGAAGACATCCCTGTCATTTACTGGTCAGATTCAGCCAATGCTTTATATTGGATCAAGGGAACTGAGAATTGGGCTACATTTGTGTACAATCGGGTTCAGGAAATACGAAGACTGAGTAATCCTGTTGACTGGAGACATATACCTGGTCCCTTGAATCCTGCCGACCTCCCTTCACGAGGTTGCAACTCTCAAGAACTGTTGAAAACCCGCTGGTGGGAGGAACCAAGATGGTTGAAGTTATCTCCAAATGAATGGCCTATCTCTAAAATTGAACCAGACCTAGAAATTGTTAACTCAGAGAAAATAAAAACCATCGTGTTAGCCATTAACACCCAAGCAGATACTATCCAATATGCATCTCGAATTTCATCGTATCGCAAAATTGTAAGAACAATGGGTTGGATGCAAAGATTTTGTCACAAGAATAAAGAAGACAGGAAAAAGGGAAAATTAGATTTAGAAGAAATAGATCGAGCCGAGAAAATAATTTTGAGAAAAGTCCAGGAACAATCATTTGAGGAAGTACGAAAGTTGCATTTGCAAACTTTTACAGACAACGATGGGTTGATTAAAGTAAAAAATAGAATTTTAATTTATGAGAAGAAACTGCATATAAGATTTGCGTATAAACAAAAATTACGCCAAGATTTAAGGCTTCGGTTCAGAAGTGAATATTTGGGACAGTTAAGGGAATTTTCAAAACCTAGAAAAGAGTGTTTCGTCAAAGAAGGAGAAATCGTGCTGATAGGAGATTCCAATACTAAGAATATAGATTGGCCGCTGGCCAAAGTTATTAAAACTTTCCCCGTAAAAGATGGAAGAGTACGAGTGGTAGAATTAAAGACAAAGAATGGAACTTTATTACGGCCTGTCCAAAGACTTTATCCATTGGAGATTAGTGAAACTGAAAGTTCTCCAAAGCTCAACGTAACATCCCCAATTGTAGACGACTACAATGGAGCTTGTCATAGGAATGATCCCTTAGAACCTGACAGTGAGCACGAAGAGAATCTTTCTCAAGAACCTGAAGTTCGCCGTTCTCGGTGTGGTCGCGTTCTGAAGGAACCCGACAAACTGAACTTGTGACATTCCATTTCTTCAGTTTGAGTTTTGGAAGGTATCTCAAAACTCAAAGGTGGGAGAATGTGGGAAATCCCCCGGCGAACTAACTGTAACCGTTACAAAACGAACGGTGTGTCGGTGTCAACCGCGAATGTGTAAACAGTCGAGATGAACTCTCCCTAGCCTTTCCTTTTAAATGTACATAGTTTTCTGTAATTCTTTTTAAATGTATATAAATTTTATTCTTTCTTCACCAATGTTTTCGAGCCTTTTAATGCCAAACACGGAATCAAGGTGTTTATGCGAGAACAATAACAGCCCGGCCCGGGACAAATAGACGAGAAGCAGCACCATCGGAATTTTGGAGGTAAGGCCTCTTTGCTTTACCTGTTAATTTAATTGTGCTGTATTCTCTTGTGGTCTTTTGCGACAGGAGAATTGCGTTCCCCCATTGGTTGGCGCCACGGTTAATCGTGGCTAATCGTAGTTGGCCGTTAAACGACTTTGGTGGGATCGGCCCTAAGTCTGCGTAAAACTGCTTAAATTTGTACAATGACGCATTTTAGGAGCAATTTCTGTTAAAATACCGTTTTGGAGCAACTGCGCACCGATATCGAAAATCGGGAAAATTTCGTTCACCCCAACATCCGTAAATGAGTTAAAACATGTCCATAAAATTACATCGAATCTTACACAGCACAAAGTGGCTTAACACCAGAATCTAATGAAAGTGGCTGGAAGGCTGTGGGCTGTCAACAGCAAATTGCTAAAATTGTGGTATAAACTGCAACCTAATACAACATGTATACAACGCGGGCAAATGGGACACGTTAATGACGGTTGTTGAAAAAAAGCGTCTGCTAATCATTCAAAGCTCCTTTTTACTTAAAACTACAAGTTGTTTCTTACTTAAAACAACTCCTAACTATGCACTCTTTGGGTTAACAGGCTTGCAGCCAAGTCCTCTGCCTTGTTTCGGATAGAAAGGCAAATTCGGCGTGGAGAGATCTCTTCCCTGAGGAAGTCAACCGCAAATTAAACACCTTCTTTCTCCATCCAACAAACCGCTCTCTCAGCGTGAGAGCAAAGTAAGTCGAGTCAAAGGCCTCGGTCCAAGTTTACCTTGATGGCTAGAAAACTAATGCGTGAGTCGGAGCCGCATTTATCTTCATCTTTAGTGGCACTAGAACCTGCTACAGGCCAAGGTCGTTTTCATCGATAGCAAGGCTCTTCTAGTTTCCTTTTTTTAACAAGACTAAAGTCCCTCTCAACTGATTTAAACTACATAATAGGTAGATTTCCTCATCTTCTGTTTCCCATGAGATTAGTGAAAGTACGTTTTTTCTGGGTTGGTTCATTTATAGCCTATAAATAAAGTGAAAGCAATTCTTAAGTAAAACCAAAATGTAGTGACAAAGTGGTAGTAAATGCCCTCCTCATTAACCACTATCTATAGACTGCCTTCTGCTACACGAATTGCACCTTAACAAACCCTCAGATACATCTTGGGAAGTCTTGCCCAAGATTCTAATTAATAGCCTTGTATTGATAAGACAGCCGAGGGCAAACCAATGTGCCCCCATTGCCCCAGGAAGAACTTAGTCTAAAGAGATTAAGTAAGTTTATTTTTTAGAAATCAATAAAACTGAATACGACAACATTTTAAGTGGCGACATTTGGATTTTGGTTTAGTCGAAAGTTTGAAATCCGAAACGTTTTAATATAATAAAAAATATAGATTTTTTTATGTGGGGTTTAAAATAACATTCTTTCAACATAAAATATTATAGATTAATAATCTTTTTTTTATATGCATGTTTGACATTTTGATGCTAGTGAGTTTTCAATTAAATATCTTTGTTTATTAAATCATTCTACTAACGAATTAAATAACTGTATATTATTGTGACCATTCCACTAAAAAAGAGAAGGGAAATTTCACGGATTCTGTTTGTTTCTTATGCATGAAAAATTAATATTCAGTACCTATAACTGAAAATATTAAATTCAATAATTCAGGCAATCATTTAGTTTAGAGAGATAGGGTGTGCCTTTTCTTTTTAGCTTAACGGGACTTAAAATGGGTATGACCAACTGTTTCAAGTATACATCGAACGTTCACGATCAGCAGCTATAAAACCAATCCCACTTACCATCGATGGCCAGACAATCTCACGAAAAGTGTCAGATAGTTATAAAATTCTTAGTCTTGATCGACGTTAGATAACCAACCTTTAAGAAGCGTTCTGTTGCGATGATTATAAAATTCAATAAGAATGCTCTAGCTATGATTATTAATGTTACACAGATAAATCATGAATCATGATGCTATATGAACTAGCTGTATCTAATTTTAAAAATTTTTCATTTTTGCAATTAACATACTTATGCAGACATAATAGAAACCACTAATGGTATCCAATTACATGCACGTCGAACGTCATATACTGTCCATTTTTAAAATTCCATTAAAAAATTATTCATTATTAGAATTCCATTTCTAGTCCATTATTAAAATTAGAGATTAGCGCTAAATGACGACTATTTAAAACCAGATAATGACTTTTTTTATTATTATTACAGCCCATATGTCAGTATATACACCAAGCGGAAATGGGGGATTATAGTTAGAACCAGTGAATTACTAGCGCCACTATATCGTTAAAAAATCGACTGACGTTTGCTGATTGTTAAACACTGAAAGCTGATATATCATTGCTTCATGATTAAAAGTATATTCGCTAAGTTTAACATACCTATTTCTTCAAATTATGATAATACCCTGGCCACAGCAAAATCATAATCTCCTCCTACATATAATACATTTGTCTAAACCCGATATAGTGAAGAAGTCGACTTTTTTTTTACTAAACGACAGTTAATGCTATCGAATGATAGTTTAGGAGATTGTAGAATACTACTATCATTTTCTACAGCAATCTAATTCGAATCTACATACTCTTTGAAACAGTAGGGTAGCATCTTAACCACTCTAAAAAGTTTTTACTAAAAGTATCATTACGTTAAAACTTACGTCTGTAGCAAGGTTTAAAACTTTTTCTGGTATGTGTATCAAGTAGTTTACTTTATCCATAGATATGTACAAAAAAAGAAGCAGCTTTACAGCTGTGGTTTAACAAAGTTTAAAGATAGTCTTAGAAATTAAATTTTTTATAATCGAAGTTGAAACTAAAATTTTTTATAGCTATCCCGGAAGTATTTACTAATATATAATATCACCACAGCATCTATAACTTTAACCTTAGCTTTTTCAGAGGTTTAATTATTTGTCCGAACATAGTTTTATCACTGTACGTTGTAAATTTGTTTTGTATATTCATAGACCAGGGCAAAAATCACAGAGAGTTTTCTTTAAATAGATTATGTGTTACAACTAGTGTCCGTATTATTTGGTTTTTATTTTGACCAAGACCATGTGTAGACGGTATGTTATGTAAGAGAGAAAGTTAGATTAGACCAGATGTAACATATGATACGACTAATATTAAGATTTTCCTACATCCAAAAGTCACTTTTTGACTTCGATCCGTAATATCGACTTTGGCCAGGTTTTGTCCATTTTACCACTGGTCTGATAGAAATTCTAATTTAGTTTCCCAATTACGTTGAACAGTCTAGACCAGTGGTGAGCAAACTAAGGGTAGCGACCCCTGTAGGAGCCAGAAGTTTTTGGTGATCGCCAAATTTTTATGAATTGCATTATCCCTGCATGTTGCATACTTTACAGTGTACATATAAAGAGTGAAGAGGCGTCACTCACTGTTTAATTGCAATTTCGTGCTGTCCACTCTTTCTTTGACCGTAATGCGTAATGTATGTAAAGTATGAAGACGCAAATTTTTCACTCCGGTACATAGCGCCCTCTTCACCGTAATTCGTCAGTTTGAAAGTTGTTTAGTAAAAAAGAGCAATTGATAGATCTAATTAGTGATTATACTTTTCGAAATCAATTTAAGACTCAGCCTAGCCAAAAATTTTGGCTGTCTGTGGAAAAACAATATCACGTTTTATGCAAGAATGCCATCAGAGTGTTAATACAATTTGCATCAATGTATTTATGTGAAATTGGATTTAGCAAACTAGTTTTAATAAAATCTAAATACCGCTCGCGTTTAAACCCTGAAAAATGATATGCGAATTGCAATTATCAACATACATACATCCAAACATCAATAAGATAATTACAAATTTGCAGCCACATACATCTCATTAAAGGGCAATTTACTGATTTTGTGTTATACAAAAAGTATTTTCTTAAAATTATAAATAAAATTAATATGAGTCAAATATGATGATGTTTTTATTCAATGAACCGGAAGAAATGCGTGAAATCGTTTTTGTGAACATTTATCTCTAGGGGTCTCCAAAAATTTTTTCTCTACAAAAGGGGTTGCAGTCGAAAAAAATTTGCGCACCACTGGCCTAGACGTTCGAAACCTAATTTAAATACACATGTCAGAAATTGATTTGGGTGTTATGATGTGATTGTAAATTAATTACGAGAGCTGGCAATTAATTTACAAATTGTTGGGATTAAATAACGACAAACACAAAAGAATACATATTTTTGCTACGAAAAACCAAAGAAAATAAAAAGCAATCAAGATGACTATACATAAAACTGGATTCATGCCTAATTTCTTCAATATTCTTTTTAAATCTTCGTCGTATAACGAAATTGAGAATCCTTCACACGTTTAAAATTCAAAGACGTTTTTCTGACGGAAATTTACGTCCGGTCTATAGACCTATCTTTAAAATATTTTGAGTGGTAATAGTCTGTAGCTCATTGTTGGGCTATCATCGTCCACAAAACTTCTCAAAAGATGAGATATTACTTGTTTCCTAGTTGATTATCTTCGGATGGTACCATCTTTGGGCTGCACAACTCTACCCATTGTATGGTCTTATCCATATAAACCGCTCTCATTTTCATGTTTATATTCATACGCCTTTTAATTGAAATATTCGTGAAAATGTTTATATGCGTAAAATAAATTTTGTCTGTTAGAAATTCCAATAGTATTAGCCGATGTTTGACGCAAAGGAAAAATATTTTCAATTTGCTCTTCCAAGAAGTAACGCCTGTAAAAGAGAAAAAAAAAATATATTACAAATATTTCCTTGATCTAACAGTACATAGGAAAAAATAAAAGTTTAATTTTATACTATGGAATAAAGCACCGATTAATACATTGAACTATTCCCCCTAGAGGCAATAATTTATATAATACAGAGAACGTCTCTCAAGTACATCAACAGTTCCGTTTAGATCTCAATCAAAATTTTCACATTGGACCTTCTTGATGTCAACAGGAAGGTCAATGTCTATTTTTACATTCCTCTGAGACTTAATAGATATTACAACATTGAGAGGTCCAATTTCTTCAATCTTTTAAGCGAATTTTTTAGCAACGCTCGCCGAAACAGCAGACGAAAATTAGTTTGCATAATGATTTGGACCTTTATAAAATTCTCAACTATTCGTTCGAGAATTTATTGAAATAAAATCATGAACTGTAAAGTATATACTGATAATTTACCCGTCGTACAATATTTTTTTTACAAGAAAATATATTTAACGCAAATCTTCAGAGCACTCAATGTTCTACGTTTGTCTGTTCGGAGAGTAAATAAACAAAATATATGGCTTGCAGAAAATAACAATTTTTACAAATAATAAATAACAAATTTTTAAATTGCCCTAATGTACACTTCATTTCGGTACAATCTTGAATCGTATAAAAGTCCACAATTTAATTTCTCGAAATGTGTAATATACGTATAAATCAACCAAACAACCAACTCCCCACAAAAATTTAATAAATTCATGCCTTTTTGTACCGATAACGTGAATTATTTTTTCGTGCATACGTAAGCTGTTTTATTCAATTTCAAAACATTTTAGAAACCCATTAGAAATCACTAATTAAAGACCCCAATTTAAATGGAAAAAGCTACTAACTTCCTTACTTTATTGTATTGTTATTGTTTTGTTGCTTACTTTTTTTACTATTGTTTAAAAGTAAAATTAGGAAACGTAAAAATTCCTCATTAATAATTTTACAAAACTTTTTCTGTTTTCGCTTTGAATTAAAATTTTGAAGATTTTATTTTAAAATTGGTACACTATGTAAATTTATACAATTAACAAGCACGTACGATACCAGCAGTGAGCAGGGAACGACGAGCATTCCATTATCAAAATCGTATTTGACGACTGAACATTCGTTTGAATAAAACCTGAATTTTACAAGTAGTTTCATGAAAAACTGAAACAAAAAAAAAATACTGGTGAACATCGAATTGTAAAATCGAGAAGCAATGTACATGCAATGACAATAATTATATGGTTGACGTTAAATTAGAAAATGCTGACAAGTTGGTTACAGTAACAAAATGATTGAAGATGTATCGAACCGAAACAAACCGATGTTTTTTTTCGGTTCAGTTGCGGTTTTCGTTCCGACCAAAATAACGGTTTTTTTTTCGGTTTTCGGTTCAGTTTCGGTGCGGAGATTTTCCTAACAATGAGGAACTTGCATATTTTTCTGATAATTTCAGGCTCGTTAATTCCAAAAATGTTCCCAAAAATGTTAAAAAAAAATTGGTTCACCATTTTAAAAATTAATTTTAAAGTTAAGCGAAAACCACGTGGCATCAAAACGCTCTGATTGGTTGTGACGTCACAATTCATGATATTCAATGTTTACATTTTCTTAGCAAGTGCTTTCTAATTCCGGATTGTGCTTTGCTCGTATTTTAAAATGTTCTAGTCTTCAAAATTTATTTCTACTCCGACCTTTAGGTTACTTTTATCAATTTCAATAATATATATGTCTACATCATTTAATCAAAATCAAAAGATATGTAAAATAATTTTTCATATTTTTCAATTTATCTTAACGTACTTCAAATTTATAAGTGCTCTATTAAAAACACACAGCTATTCAGTTTGTAGACACTGACAACAGGTCAAACATATCGATATTTATGCCCACATATACATTTGTTGTTGCAGTATCACGTTTTATATATAGAGATAGAAATAATGCTTAAATAAAAAATTAGAGAAGGTTATTTCTGTCAATTGGAAGTTATCTACAAATAAAATTTTGATCTGGTAAAATAAAAAATTTAAAAAAAAAAATTTGTATGCAAAATACCTTATCAACCAGTCATTTCATATTCACATTCAAAAGAGATTCATCTCAAGAATTTATAGAAATGAATGAAGGTTTGTAAAATTATATTGATAAATTGATATTCATAAATTGATATGTAGACATGCATATAACACTACGGCCTGTGCACTTTTGAGTTAATATTAATTTTAGGAATAGCATAAGCTTGACCAATAATTTGGGCTCAAATTAAAACAAACAAGAAATGCAATAGGAAAAGAATAAATATAAATTGGCCTATTTAATGTATATGGAACCTGTTTTTGATAGCAGATAGAAATAATGATGTATAAATTTCAGAAAATTTAATAATCACATTTTTTTGTGTTGAAATCTGAAATCGATATTGTGTTTATATTTTAATTATAAATATAATATATATTCACTCTACTATTTATTAAATAAATCACAAATTACTTTTTGTAATGTCTGGATTATTTAGATTCTTAGTATTTTTTTGTACTTGAATTGTATTACTTGATTGTATTACTTTTGATTTATATATTAAATATACATTTTTATTTCCCAATATAAATGTTAAATAAAAATGTATATAGTTTCTGGAATTAAATTTACATTTTTAAGTAATATCAGTAGAGTATTTTAAAAATATCACAATTTTCAAATTCGCTTCCATTTTAATTGAAAAATGTCACAGTGTGAAACGCGAAATTCAAGAAAATAGGTATCTCTGGAGAAAAAATTTAAATACCTTGAGAATACATAATTTTTGTGAGTTATATATTAAATAGTTATTGCAATTTATATCCTTCTTCCTAAACTCATTATAAAGTAACTAAGCTTTGTAAAAATACTCCAAAATGAGAAATGTTTTTAAAGGTAAAACAGTACTGGTTAACCAACAACACTTTTAAATATATTAAAAAGGCAAAAATTTAGTTACAGTAAAATGGTTTTCACAAACCTAAATAGATGATTTTTATGATAATTTGGGGTTTAATTTCTCATCTGTTTCCATAGCATTAGTCCAAGTTTTACGTACATTGGCTTCTTTGGAACGCTGAAAAATATCTTTTATGCAATTAGTTGTTGTATTCGTAGAGTGTGGCACAATACAGTATTTAGAAGACTTTTTAATGTCAAACATAATAAAAAATTCTATTATGTGTGATTATTTGAATAGAACAAATTTAAAAAGTCGCCTTCTCCCATGTAAACAACATAGGCGGTGTTTTCATAAACTGTGACGTCACAAACTCGGAGGAGGAAAAATAGCGTTATTGATAGACCGATATAAACCCATTAGAAATCACTAATTAAAGTCCCAAATTAAATGGAAAAAGATACTAACTTCCTTACTTTATTTTATTGTTTCGTTCCTTAATTTTTTACTATTGTTTAAAAGTAAAATTAGGAAACGTAAAAATTCCTCATTAATAATTTTACAAAACTTTTTCTGTGTTCCCTTTCAATTAAAATTTAGAAGATTTTATTTTAAAATTGGTACACTATGTAAATTTATACAATTAAAAAACACGTACAATACGAGCAGTGAGCTGGGAACGACGACATTCCATTATCAAAATCGTATTTGACAACTGAATATTCGGTTGCATTAAAGACTGAACCCTTAAACCTGACTTTAACAAGTAGTTTCATGCGAAACTGAAACAAAAAAATACTAGTGAACATCAAAAGGTGAAATCGAAAAGCAATGAACATGCAATAACAATAATTATATGTTTGACGTTAAATTAGAAAATGCTGATAAGTTGGTCACAGTAACAAAATGATTGAAGATGTATCGAACCGAAACAAACCGGTATTTTATTCGGTTCAGTTCCGGTTTTCGTTTTGAGCAAAATAACGGGTTTTTTTTCGGTTTTCGGTTCAGTTTTTGATCGGAGAACCTTTTGCAACAATCAAATTTAACAAATTAACAGAAGAATATACATTAGCAACTTCAAACTCTTACGGTTGTTTTATATCCAGGGTAATGTTTGAGAAATCGAAGCAAAATTCAATTTTTTAAAAATCAATTCTTTTAAACTCCTTTGATTCCTATAAGGCCGCATTGCTTACTCAAGGACTTTAGATGCATGTGGGTTATTTTTCTTTCAAAAAATAATTCTTATCGGATTGGGGTAGAGCGCTACGGTTTACTCTTTTGCTACACGAGGTCTAATGAGACTTATACCTACTGTTTAACACTGATTTCGAACGGCTACGAACATCCATGCCATTGAGGGACTCGAACCCACGAACTACGGTACCGAAGGTCAGCGCTCTGACCATTCGACCGCCTTTCGGCAATTGTTATTGGAGACATATAAATTCAAACAATGTGAGTGGTGTGAACTTTTAATAAGAAAATCAGAAAAACATTTTGGAGAATTTCGAATTATAAAGGGAAAATTAATTTAATGGAATAATTGAAAGTCTTAAGTTCTGTAACTGTAACGACGTTACAACTGTGCGACGTCAACAAAACTCAACATCTTTTCACTTAAACAGATGTTGGCGTGATTCAAAGAAGATACATACAAACACCATGCCTATTCTCTCAATTTAATTTTCAAAACAGAAAAAAACGTAGCTAGATACCCTAGAAAGAAGTAAATTGAAAATATCACATTTTCAAGTTCTCTGTAATTAATATTTTGCATAAGAGTTTTCAGAAAACTTGTTTGTCCATATACATCTAACTGAATGGTACATTGTTTTAAAAAATACTATGCAAAATTTAAGTTTTGTGTAAAAATATTAAGTTTTAATTGTTATTTAAGTAAAGCATGTATCGGAATTTTCACTTTTAAAACATCAAATTGAATCTAAAAACTTTGTGAACGAGTTTGAATGACATTATGTTGTTCAATCCCCAGATCCTTTCCTTTTCCATTTTTAAACAGCTCACAGAATAGTGCAATAAAATATAAAATCGGCAAAAATAACTGAATTCATAGGAGGTATCACTAAAAGGAGTGTTCAAAAATTGGTCAAAAAAAAAAAATCGTGTTTAACCACTTGCGCTACGATTTAACTGCCAGTGGCCGCGCCGCGCTCCGCGACATAACTTTAAAAAATACTTCATTCAATTTTTCAGCATTATAGTAAGATTCTCAAAAAATTCTCAAAAAAAATTCGTACAACATACTCAGGTATATTCTTAACTCTGGTATATTCTCAAGACAGCACGCAATGTTATTCACTGTAGAACTGTAGCTGGTAGAATGAACGGCTGAACTCTTACGATTAGCCGAGGTACCATGCACAAGTCGCATTTGTTTCTGCGCGAAGTGACTATCGACATGGTATTCACGTCGCATTTGTTTCTGCGCGATGTGACTATCGACGTGGTATACACGGCGCTTTCGGTTCTGTAACAAAAGCATCTCGACGTGCCTGGCACGTCTTTGTAGCGCAAGTGGTTAAAGCTCAGAAACCTAAATTTTGGGCTTTCCTTCGTTTTAACCCATTTGTATCATACCGAAAAAAAAAGAAAATGTTTGTTGTAAGCAATAGTTATTTTTATTGCTTCAAAATGAAACTATTTTAAAACTTAATCATAAAGTAATAATTTTTCTTGTTAGAAATGCTGAAAACTGCCTAAAAATTTGGGCATGTATGTATTTTTGTAATAATAACCAGCAGATTCGGTGTTTATATGAGCTTATGATTCAAACGAATTAATGGCAAGAGGTTGTTAGGGTTACGCAGTCATTTAACTAAATGACTTGTTTGCGATGTCACGATGTAATATTTTGGATGAGCTGCCGGTATATCTTTTTTTTTGGCAACGAGTTAGATAAAAGGTTGTTGAGAAAAATTCTCTTGAAATAAATGGTAAAATTTTAGGCTGTCTCATGAATTGTGTGTAATTATAACATAAATTGAGTTCACGACTGACTTTTTAAAGCCGTACGACCTACTGTGAGATTCTGAAGACACAGGGTCCTACTGCTTATTTATTAACACCCTAGCACTGAAGTTTCCAATGTCCTCTAATAACCAGCCGGATTGCTGAAATTTTGCGTGTTTTATACCAAATTCTTGTTCACCCATCAATCTACGAAAACAAATTGCACACCGTTTCTTGATGGAAACTACCCACTAAATTATTCTTCACACTCTTTCTTGATTCGTTGGTCACACCCCTTTGTCCATCAGAGCTCTGAGGCATGAAAATTAGAAATGAAACAAACATACGCTTATCTCGAATACTGATAATAAATTGTATTTTATAGGCAGAACGAAAATATGCGTTTTAAGTTGCTTTAAAAATTAAATAATTTTCGATCTATTGAGATTTAACTGAATAAATAAATTTATGACTAAAACGCCCGCTCCCTGTACAATTCCCCTGCGAAATGTACTCGCACACAATGTGTTAACCTCTTGTCTTATGAATCGAGTGACGATTGTGTGTGCCACTTTCGATGAAAGCTTTTCTCATGCGTCGCGACTAGAAGCAGTTTGATAACTAAATTTTGCACACTTTTTTTTTTTTTGCAGGGCAAACTACAATGCTATCTTTAGATGTATCCAAATCGGTATCTGTTTCAGTTTGTAATGTGTAAGCAGGATACTTTCCAGCTCTGTTATTAGTATCAATTTCCCTTTCTGCCATTAGGTTAAATTTTTAGATTTTTTTAAGAATTTTTTAAGCACCAAAAGTTAATTATTTATTGCATATAATATAATATTCTTTTGCAATTACGCCTAAGATCAAGTTAGACAGCAAAGAACATTTCTCGCTGTGCTGTAAGTAACATACAGGAAAACCGCATGGTTTGTAGAAAATAGTATTCAAGAAAGTGAGAAAAATAAGCTTCTTAATCCGTTTTTAAGTTAAAATGTTCAAAAAATATGAAATTAAACATTTATTATGATTTCTATGTTAATGTAATGGTTTTATTTAAATGAACTGTGTTACTGAAAACAGTGATATAGAATAACTACAATACTTATGTTTAAAAATAATATAAAGCAGCCAAAAATAATTTTTAAGCCGTTCTAACTTTTTTAACCGCTTGACATACAATTAAAACGCAATTTAATGTGAACGAAAAATACTTTTTAGTTTGGCTTTTCTAGACAACTTTGTTGAGAAAGAGGCGATTTTATCTGGTATGAAACATTTAATGAGGTATTTATGATATTACTGGGCAATATAATTAATGGTATAAAATTAGTATTTCTGTAAAGTATGAAACATTACGAAGCATTATCGATTAGGTAGAGGAACTGAGATTTTTTACACTTCTATGTAGTTTTACAACTTATATTAATTTGTAATCAAAGCAGAAACGGAGCACGACTTAAATGATTTAATATTTTGCTGCACATCTGCCGGTGACAGTTCTCGACGTCTCGGAGACGTCAAATTCTGCATTGGCACATAAAATGACTGACGTCTCCCAGACATCATTGTATGGCAAGGGGTGAATATTGATTTCTAGCACTTGATAGAAGCGTAATGATAGTCAAAGTATCAGAAAGAAGTATCTGAATTTATCATATTTATATAAAAATATAAATAAATGGTGGGTGGGTAATGTTACGCAAGTCCGTAACATACTGTAAACTACACGTGCCTCCTTATAGTGATAAATGACTAAAGACTTTTTACAAGAATGGAGCAATGCATAGTGTCTTTGAAGGTTTGTGTGTTTTGCACTGGAATGCTGGAGGGAGGTCACAGGTAAATACTATCACCTACAGAATATTTCCCAGATGCACCGCAGTTGTGGCATTTCGTCTGGTTTGGTTTGGTTTGTTTTGCAACACGATGGCTAATGAGACCGGGACCTACAGCTTAAAGCCGATTCCGAACGGCTACGAACATCCACGCCACTGTGGGATTCGAACCCACGAACTCTGGTACCGAAGGCCAGCACCCTAACCAATCGGCCATCGTTTGGCGCATTTCGCCTGGAGACCGGTCACGATAGCCTCACCAAACACCTTTACCTCATAAACCTCTGTATGTTAAAACAAAATATTGATGTGGGCAAAGACCACCTTGCAAAGAGTCCATCTTTGAAGAGGAAAACCTCTACAATCGATATTGGCGGGCAAGATAGATCATGCAGTAAACAGATTGATTTTATTTGGTTTTTAATGTTTTATTCTTCGTGTTTTAATGCTCTTGATTCTAATTGTAGATTTTATGAAGTTTATTACTTTACCTTTTTGTTATTATTTACGGCTTCCAATCCCATACATCGGTGATGTATGAATGCCACTGATGTAGAATAAAGAGATTTTGCAATAAAAAAAAAGTTCTGGCTTAGCAGAAGAATTTTGTACAAGATGAGAAAACGAACATTTTATTTTGAAACATGCATTGCTATGCAATATTTAATCAGGTTTATATGTGATGTTAATCAGCAATAATTAAATTTTATAAAATTAGAATTTTTATAAAGTATAAAACATTAAAAATCATTTTCTAATAGAACTTTTTTTTTTACACTTCTAAGTTGATCCGCTTCCTACATTATTTTTAAGGGCACATTAATCTTGAACAGTCTAATAAAAACGGAATTAAAGCCCAAGTTCAGCGATTTAATATTATGCTGCACGATGTTAGTCCGAAACATCTATTGTCGTCAAATGACTGATGTCTCCCAGGCGTCATTGTATGTCATACGAATAAAATAAGTGTTGACTCAGAAACCAGGCGTTTTATTTTCAAATTTATATTGTTATATAACATTCAATAAGGTTAATATATAGTGTCAATGTATAATTTATTAAGTGATACTATAAAATATACTTCCCAATGTTCGCCGAAAGGAGTTCTTGTCATCTCGGAGACGTCAGAGTCTACCATAGCATATCGAATACATGACGTCTCGGTATGTCAAGGAGTTAAGGCATATTAACCCCTTTCAAAAGGGAAATCAGGTAATAAATATCTTTGAAGAAACACCTGCGCAAATGTGGCCTTAACAAGTGGTGACTTTGCAAAGCCAGAAAGTGTAATTGAATTCACGCGGGATGCCTATTTTAATTAAATCAAACGAACAAGTTGATGAGCAGCGCATTAAAATGCAGTGTAAAGGGGTCACATAAGGCCAAACATTTTTTAATTCTTTCTATGTGCTGGAAAACCAACATTAAATCATAATAACCCTGATTGTTGGCTTTGCAGAAAAAATTATTTTAAACTCAAAATGAACTCAAAAGTTAAAAAAGGAAGGCATATATTACACATACACATAGTTTTATGTAATTTTCTTGAATAAAAAATGGGCACTTTTATGACCGTTTTTCCCAAAATTATGCAATTAAGGAGTCAAACAGCACTTATTAATGATTTGTTTGTTTACCTTCTAATAGTTTTGTTAGAAAATGACCTTATTTTTATAAGTAATTTTATTTTATTACCATCTCATAACCACTGACGATATTAGTATATGTATTATGCATGCATTTTCTTTCGAGTCGTGACGTACTGCATATGTTTGAAGATCGTTTCTTTCCCTACCGCTAAGTACTCGGGGGGAAAAGGCTACGTATCAGTCAATGTGGTCGTAGTTGTACGGCTGTGTGTGCCGTCAGTTAGCCGGTGTTTATTTTCCTTTTTCTTTTACGTTTAATAAATGTAGTTTTAAATGTTGATAACGTTTGTCTTAATACTGTTCAGGATTGATAGGGCAAAATGCTTCTACTTCAACTATTATTCTATTATAGCTTTAAATAAGCTAACAAGTTTATTAACACATTGTATGCAGGACACGTACTTGTACGTTTTCTGCCGATTGATACTTGGTACGTTTTCTGACGATTGATACTTGAGGGCGGGTCACGTACTAGTGCGGGTTAGCATAAAACATGCTTTATTTGTGGATACAAAAATAACGGTATATACAGAAAAACTAAGCCGAATGCTCTTGTCTACTACAAAGATTCTGGAAAATTTTAGACAAATAAAAACTGGTTTTTACATTAGTTTTATGATTGCTCTTTTCATTTTTTTATAATGTAAAAATGTTTATATATAACATAATTCGAAAAACTTTAAACTATATTCTACTATTTTTATTTGATTTTTCATATTTACGATATTATTATAAATTTATCCACTAAAAAATATATTTTTTGTTTACAAAAATCTTTTGGCTATTATTTATATGCATCTATTTATATATTTGTTTATATATTTCAATATAAAATACGAAAAGTTGGTTAAAAAATTACATAATTTTCGATCTATTGAGATTTAACTGAATAACTAAATTTACGCGCAAAACGGCAGCTCCCTGTACAATGAGGTATTTGCACATGTAGGGGATTCGAACAACTTAGTATTTTTCTGATAATTACAGACTCGTAGATTCCAAAAATGTTCTAAAAAATGTAAAAAACTGGGTCCATCATTGGAAAAATTATAATTTTAAAGTTAAGCGAAAATCACGTGACATCTAAACTCTCCGTGATTGGTTGTGACGTCATCTGAAACGTTGTCCAATATTTTCTTATTGCTTGTAAACGCGCACTATTTTCCGAATTTGTTTCTGCAAGTTCCTGAAATTTTGTAGCTATGAAAATTTATTTTTATTTAAACCTGAAGGTTTATTTTATCGATCTCGATAGCTTAATCTCAATTTGTCATAAATGTCTCTTCTATCTGGATTTACCAAAGGACAGTCAGGCAACCTCCCGAAAATTGACAGCATGCCAATGTTTTCGTTCTTACGAAAAAAACCCGGATTTTATACCGGAGCAGAAATAGGGGGAATTAAAACCCAAAAGGTATGTAAAATCAATTATATATTTATCCAATTTTACTTAACATGTATTAATATTCTATTCATGCTAATCACAGCTCTTCTGTTTGTAGACACAGACAAGTCAAATAAATATGCATATATCATATACACACACTTGTAGTAGCATCGCTTTTTATAAATAGAGATAGATGTAATATATTAAAATAAAAATTAGAGGAGATGTTTATTGTGAGACCGGGACCTTTAGACTTTGTGTTGCAAAAAGTAGACCGTAGCGCTCCAAAACCAAACGAATTCTTAAGTATTTTAAATTTGATGAAAAGAAATTTAAAATCTTTAAAAGGCTTTACTTAATAAAACTGTATTGCTATTTAAAAAAGCATAAATAATTGTCTTTAATATTAATGTTAAATTAAAAAATGTATAAACTGAAATTAAATTTAATTTTTAAAGTAATAATATAAGTATTTTAAAAATATATACTTTTTTCAAATTAGTCACAGATTTCATCGAAAAATATCATTGTGAATTGATGCACTTAAGAAAGTATGCATCACTGAAGAAAAAAAATTATATTACCTTGAAAATACATAACCTTTCCCTCCCCCGAGTTATTTATTAGATAATTATATGCCTTAGATATTTACATGTTTTACGATATTTATATGCTTTATCAAACATTTATTGTAGTTGAACTCTGTGATAGTACTCGAAAATTAACAGTTTTAAAAGTTAAATAGCACTGGTTAATCAACAGGCCTTTTAAAGGTATATATGTATTTTTATATACTTTAATTTTTCTAAACTAGTAATATTTAAACAAAAGCAAGCATTTATTTATGATAAGTGGTCTTCACAAACCCATAGAGATGATTTATATGATAATTTGGGGTTTAATTTCTCATCCCTTTTCATCGCATTTGTCCAGATTTTACGTGTATTTGAATCTTTGGGAAATCTGAAAATATCTTCTCATTGCAATTAGTTGTTGTATTTTTACAGAGTAGCATAATACAGTATTTATGATTTTTTAATGCCTGACATAGTAAAAAAATTTCTGTTATATGCGATACTTTACACAGAAACAAATTTAAAAGTCGCCTTTTAACATGTGAAAAACATAGGCGCTCTGTGTCAACGTGAACGATGACGTCACAAACTCGGCGGAGGAAAAGTATCGTTTTTAAGAGACGTTAAATAGTCCGCTATAAAATCCATTAGAAATCAGTAATTAGGCCCCCAAATGAAAGAAAAATATCTACTGTCCTGCTTACTTTTTTGGCTTCTATCGTTTAAATTAAAATTAGAAAACGTGAAAATTCCTCATTCCGCTGCGAAATGCACCCGTACCCAATGTGTTAAAATCCTCAGTGGGCATATTCTAGTTTTTGATCTGTGTGGTGTACATGCGTGAACTCTGTTCGAGATATTAAAGAATTTAGGCGATGAAAAAGTTGAAAATCATTATGACCTTAATCAACATTGTTAGGTACCATCCATATTGGATTACTCTGGCTCATTTTACCCCTGTGGAAAATTGCTTTGCTTCTGAGCAGATATCTTTAAACAAACTTTATAGCCTGATAGAGATAAAAGCTCTTCAAGGTAAAATGAAAAATCTTAATGAAAATGCGAACTAGCAAATATAGTGGACTCCGCTTAATGTGAGCGCGGTTAGTGATATCAATCGCTTATTGTTATCGAAATAACTTAGTCCAGATTTTCTCTATTTATTTGTATGATAAAATTATCGCTTTATGTAATCATTACATCGGTTAATGTTATCAGTTTTCGAATCTCATTTTAACTGGCAAAGGAATATTCACAATATATTCAGAAATAACCCATTCTTTTCGTTTGAATTTCTGAGAATTTTCCCTCTTCCTCCTAGGGAAATGGAGAATGACCAAAGGAGTGGGGGTATTACCCGTTCCTGGAATTTTTCAGGAACACACACTCCCTGCTGATGGTCAGTGGTTGTCAGATAAGCAGGAGGCATCACATTCTTATCGGAACCGAGAAGAAGCGTATTCACATTTTATGCCTTTCTCGCTTGCATCTTGTCGATATGGGATCCAGAAAGCGAAATGATTTAACATTAAAAGAAGAGAAAATTTAAATCTGTTACCAGAAGTAAGTCAGCGTAATGCTACAGAGCAGTTAAACATTTCTCAGCCTCTATTGTGCAAAATTCTGTAAAATCAAGGTCAAGGTAATTGGGTTTAACGGAATACCTAGCGAAGTGTAAAGTCTTCACTTTAGCCTCCGAACGTAAGCAGATCAAAACGTAAATTTACGCCTCTAGGCAAAAAGTGATCCAAACAAAAATTCAATACACTCCAGCTCACAAGGAAGCGAGGAGGTGAGAACTTTCTCATAAAAAATTATGAGTAACCAATGCGTTGTCTAATTAGGGGATAATTACACCGTGTTCCGTCCAACAGCCATGATGCTACAGCAATTAATAGTTTTTTTAGCTCTGTTTATTTTGTTACCACTGAGCGTAGTGCCATCTAAAAAAATAATACAATAGTGTTCGCTGAGAGCAAGGAGATTAAATCGGCTATATATTCTCTTTTTTCTTGTTTTCTATAAAGTGGATGGTTTGGACGACGTTGGGAGTGAAAATGTTCAAAGTCATTGTAATAAGTAAATTCTTAATTCCTTTAATCATATTGGGTTTTCATTTTACCAAAGCTGATTCAATCCATATGCATTTAATTCTATTTGATTGTGTTTATGTATTATGTATCCTACTCGTTTATATTATTTTTATCTATTGTACTATGTTAATTTCTTAAATTTTAGTCATTCTCTAAATATATTTGCTTTGTAATATCAAATTCGAATCTACAATAAACTGTTAGCAAATCCCTTTCCTTTGGTCATTTCTCAATCACAAAGTCTTTATTTTAGTTTATATATTTAATTATACATTCCACTAATTCTTAACATCTCACAGACTGGAACTTTGACAATGACCAGTAGGTATAGCTAACAGCAATGCATGGATTCAACAACATGAAGCTCAGAAATAATAAAAAAAGTAAGTACAATAAAAATAATAGGGACAGCGAAAAAGTTGCAACTTGGTACAGCAATTAAAAATAAACAAAAAGTGACAACACCAACAAAAAGATATATTTTTAAGTTTTATAAAATTTTAAAATTTATTAAGCATTTTTTCAGTTTTTTTTTATTATTATTTTTATAACAAAACAAGACGCAAAGTGTGATGAGGCGATTTAGATATGTTTTATAATTGATTCATTCATAAAGGAAGTAAAACGTTCGGGATAAAAATCTGACCTCATCACATCGTTGTAGATAGAGACCATAAATTTCGATAAAACGGATATTGTAGTCTTGTACGGTTGTCTCGGGCGGGGTTCTGATTCCAGTCCCAGATTAGAATCCCGTCTCCGTACTTGACATTAAATAAGAATGTACCTTTGTGGAGTATTTATGAGTCCCTAAGGGACAGTGCCCAATTAGAAGAGATAAGGTTGTTCACGTTGGTGGTCTCAGGGCGGGGTTTGGTCAGACCAATGAAATTCTGGCAACTATCCCGATTGGAAGACAAGAAGGAGGAGGGGATAAAGTTTGAGTTAATAAAATATGAAAAATCTAAAAAATGAGGAGATGGATTAGGAGGCCCCAGAAGAGATTGGTTCGGAGGTCCAAAAAGAAGGTGCTCGATAGTCCAGACTAGGAGAGTCCAGCCAAGTTCGCCAGGAAGTGTTCCTGCACAAAGTAGTACGGCCGCACCCCAAGGACTCAGGAGAAATCCCCTGACGATGCCTGTAACAGATCAACGGATGATGTATAGATTCCCTCTCCTGATCAGCCATTGATACCCTTCAACCAGAAGTGTTCCGGGCCCAACATTTTAGACCCACAAAGGTACCCATTTTGCATTACATTTTGAAATCGAGATTAGGTCCTCCCTCTACTTACAATATTTGTTTAAGTATATAAAAAGTTGTCAGAACTAATTTTGAATATATTGACTAAGCTTACTTATGAAAATTAGCATCATTTTGGTTTTGTAAATAGATGTATAAATATATTATAATAAATTTACTTTTTTTTATATTAAGCTAGTTTTGGTTGCTATCATTTTAGAGGTTAGTTTTTCTTCATATTTATGTCTGTAGTTTCTCAGAACCTGTGGTTAAATCTTAGTACAAAAATATTTAACACAAAGCAATTAAAAATAAATCCCACTATACATTTGATCACAGGTTTTTAACTCAAATACATAACGAGGACTACACGACACAAAGTATAAAATAAACGAAAGCAAAGTAGCGGAATGATACGATACCCAAAATATTGGAAAATGTAAAATTAAAAGAAAAATATCCAAAAAGTACAGAAAACTGTACATCACTATAAAAACACAGCAAAAAACAAAAAATTAGGCAATAGAACCTAAAAGCGAAATTTTAAGTAAATTTACAGGTCGATGTCGTCGCCAGAGACAGATGAACCCCGTTTACATGTGCCAAAAGCAGCGTAGAATGCAGGGTAGATACGCGAATTGTACTCCCCTTTCAAGAATTATCCCTAGCTAGGTAAAAAATTAAGAGGTAGAAAGAACCCACCTTTCTACCAGGGTAATGGAGTTTACTCTTTACCATCATCCTTTGCGCTTAGATGATTGCCGTCCCGTATGATCACGTGACTTCTAGCGACGATCCCGGCGAAATGGAGGATAGAAATAATTGACCATGTAAACAGGTTTCTCCGACCCTGCAAACAAAATCCCTTTACCCGGGTAAAAAGAAGGTTACATGACTGACACATGTAAACGGGGCTAGAGAGACAGAGCAATGAGTTAGCATCATACAAACAAAGTGCAAACCTAATAGAGCTAGTAAAGATGAGCAAGTTGAAAAGGCTCTAAGACTGGTCTGAAAATGTTCGAGAACGTGATGGTCTAGTCAATGGACCCCTTATGAAACAAAAACCAAGAAGTTCAGCTTCTCAAAATGGAAAAGAAGATTTTGTTGCAACAAAAGGTTGGTTCCAGCGATGGAAGACACGTGAAAATATTGTTTGTAAGAGAATTCACCGAAATTTAGTACGTGTTAATTAAAGGGAGGGGCTAAATTTATCTAATTCTGCATATCGTTTATTATCAAAATCACGTTGTCCAAAACTGATCACATTAAGCGGAGTTCACTGTATTTGCATTAAAAAAAGATATCGAAGTGATTTTAGAAAATAAACATTAAACATATTTTTTTTTCGCTCTTTTTTTAAAAGTTTAACCCCCTCCGGTAAAACGACGAGTCTAGCTCGTCATTGGTTTTTCATTCCACACCGCACAATAAGGAGCTACACTCGTCATGCGACTAAAGTTAATGTTAAATATGATAATTTAGTTTATAATTTCTAGTATACTGAATTTAGCAAGACTTTTGTTACTTGTGGAAATACTAGGTCACTATTGCATATTGTTTACTTAGAATTTCTTGGTACAAGTCACTGCCAAATTGATGAATCAGAATAAAAGAAAACCTACTAAGAAATGCCGTGTGTGTTACAAGAATCAAATTAGAAGTGAGACTCCCTGGCGGTGTAAACAATTCAGTATTTTCCTTTGCACTTTGTTGTGAAAAGTACCACTATCTTGAAGACTATTATCTGTATACCTTATTAATGTTTTGCTTTGATATTTTCTTAATCACACCTTTTCTGATATTATTTAACACTATGTAAAAAGTGGATTTTAATTAGGAATATGTAAGAATTGTAAAATGAAACAAGTTTTTTAAATAAAAAATAAATGGTTACTTCACGCACAGTTTTTCATTATTAAATCGTACCGGAAGGGGTTAATAAAGCATTGTCATCGAAGATATTTTGTTCTATCACAGTAAAAATTAGTTTAAAGACACCTTTAACCCTTTAGAGAACAGTGGTTTCACAGCGAAACCTCTTGTTAAATATTTTTTTCTTTAATTTTTGGAGAAATATGAATGTTTTTTTTAGATTTTTTTTATGTTTTTGACATTTAAAACTTACAATACATGATAGTACTGTATTTAATTTATTTATTTTTCTTTTTCCTGAATTTAATCTATTTTTCTTTTTGTATTTATACTTAGTGTACATGAAAGTTAGTAATTCGATTTTTTTTCGCTTATGACCCCACACAAAAACGACTTTTCAAACAACACTTATAAATTGTTAAACTATTTATTTATTATATTTTTAAGAACATTTATTTACTGTTCTTCCAATATAATTAAAATTTTAAAAAGTATTCTGTTCACGCTGTACAAGAGGATGGGTTGGTCAGTTAAAGCCCCTCAATCCCTCCTATGGTATACTCTAAGGCAGAGGTCGGCAACCTGTTTGTCCTTAAGGGCGCAATACTAAATTTGAAAATCACCGAGGGCGCATATTTTACAGATAATCAACAGGTATAAATAGGCATTAAAAAAAAGATTTTTTATAACTTTATATTGTTGGTGGAATACATAATGATACATAACTCAGTGTGAAACTTGAGTGTCTTGCAACGTGTTTATAGCTGAAACTATTTCTTTTTTATTTTAAATTCTTCAAAAGGTGAATCAGCAGCTTCTAACATGGCTTCTTTCACTATTTCCTCCACCTGTAAATGGTTTTTTATTCTTAGCTAGCAAATGCGATATTTTATATGACGCGATCGTTGTTGTTTAATGTTGTTGCAGTGGTTTAGTAAAAAAACTTTGCTGGTTAGTTATTGAAGATTTTAAAGAAATAATTTTTTTATCTTCTAGTTTCAGAGTTCATTGGATAGTCACTATCAAAATTGGTATGAATGGTCTTAAAATGTCATTCAATATTACTTTTCTTGGGAATCGCAACACTATTATTACACAACAAATTCACTTCGCTTTGTAATCAACGAAACAATATAGATGTTCCCATTCATCGTTAAAATATGTTATTTTTCTTTTACATTTATCCATGAAGGGTTTTGAAAGAAAAGAATTATTTCGGATTACTTGGTAGTTTTAAATGCACGGTCTATGCGTGGTCTATTCGAAATACGATCACACACTAACAAAAAATAAGTGCGTGTTATTAGATACGCTCAAGGTTAGCAAACTGCTAATCTATGCACAATCCTAAACTCAACTGACTACTTGCTGTATATCGCCGTTTGACAAGAGTAAGTAAATCGCTCTGGCTATCATACATTTACATTAGTCCAGCGAGGGCGCATTAAAAATCGATCGGGGGCGCCATGGCGCCCGCGTGCGCAGCGTTGCCTACCCCTGCTCTAACGCAAACCCTTCTAAAAATTGAAAAAAAAAAATTTGCATTTATAAGGTTTATAGATAATATTTATAAAGCAATTTCATTAAATTCCAAAGAATTTGTGTAGGTGACCTTTAAAGGGTTAAATGTAACTAGTAGAACTATTTATACTACACTATTACAGATCTAGAGAAATCCAATATGGCCAGTAGGGGAGAGTGGTGCACCTTGGGACATAGCCCACCTTGGGACACCTTTATTTTCAAGCTTTAATTTGTAACCAGGAATTAGTTCTCATGTGTATTGATAGGTGGCCTTCCTCTTCACTTCTCAAAGAATTTTGATGAAAATAGTTCTTATAGGAAAGGAACAATTTTTTTTTTTTTTTAATAACCCAAAATTACATCAATGTGCATTTTAAAAAGTAATTTGTTTGAAAAAAAAATTAAAAATTTATGTTGCATACAATTTTTAAGCATTCTTTCTTTGATAAAGAATTATTTATATATTTATTTATTTATAACTTGAGTTTGTTTACACCCTAGATATTTAGCCCCTAGGTTTAGTATATAAAATTGTAAGATTTTCAAAGTTAGTATGTTAGTAGCTATGCAATTTCTTACCAAAGGAAAATTTTATTTGTAACATACCCATGTTTGCAAGTGTTAAATAAAAGGTCACTTAATCTGCCTCTACGCATGCAGTTTCATCTTACTTTACTTGACTCTGCTATAGCTTGAATATGAATTTTCACACATAGTCAAGTATTGAGTCCAGAAACTTTCCTCTAAACAAGAACTATTGCACATTTTGATTTTAGATTAACACGGAAATATGTTATAATACTATGAAGAAACTCCATATCTAATTAGTTTTGAGAGCACTTAGTAAATCCTAAACTTTCCCACTTAAAAAATTATTTTTCATTTAAAGAATTTAAAATGTAATTTTTATATACTTTTTTAGCTTTATGTGATAATTCCCTCACTTTCTTAGTGTTAAATCAATGATGCTTTTTACGCAGGTGTTTAATTTAGCAGATGTTCATTACGGCAGATGTTCTGCGAGTAGAATGTTTAGGACAGAATATGGTTGGTATTTTACATAGATCATTGTGAGAGGGTTGATTTTAATAAATTTATTAAAAGCCAGAAGTACGGTAAATAGGAAATCATTTTTCCGCAGAAAAAAAATTGTAACTTTTTTTCTAGAAGCTCGATAAAAGAAAAGAGCAAACTCAATAAGAATGCAAAATATGCAATAAAAAGCTATGTGTCCGTACATGCTTCCAGAAATTTCACACGCACAATAGAATAATTTTTCTAATTTTCTTATTTTTTTAAATAAAATTTTTTAATAAATACGGTAATAATCTTTGAAAATATTTATCAACGCATGTACATTTAACTCTTACACTTCATAGTCTAAAATAAGTAATATTTCATTTTACATTATTTTCTGTATCTGTTCAAAATGAAATTATAAAACAAGTACTTTGCCAAAAAATAATCTAGAATCAAAGAAAACGTAAGAAAATGTTTAAATTAGCATATAGAACAACGCTAAAAATTTCAAGCATTTTAGATAGTTATAGAAAAAGACATTAGAAAAGCAACAAAAATTTTTCCTTTTTCAGTTTCTTAAAAGTAATGACTTTCCCTTAAACTAAAATGTATTACTACTGATTCATTGTAAAAATAAAGTTCATTTGCGAAAGATTTCGTTTTGAGTTACCGTCATTATTAGCTGTAGGGTTATTCATAATTTCATCTATTACGTTAAACAATTTGAAAGGATGGAACATCGATATCAAGCGTGTATACCATTTTCAAGAAATATATATTTCAAGAAATATATATTTCAATAATTTCAATTTTAGCGAAAATTTATATGATGCTTCAGATAAAGCATCCAATCATAAAAACTTATGAGCTGTTTCCTATGGTGTTTTCTTCGGTAGCATATTTTGAAAGAAACATTTCTAATTCGGAAGCACTATCACTTTTAGATTTTTCTTTTGTAATCGCTAATGTTTGTGTAACTGGAAGCAGAATTTATTTTATTTCTTTAACTAGTAGCAGCGTAACATGGTATTCTAAGCAGCGGTATAAACAAATCATCACTCTTAAGATTATTGGTTGCAAGAAAAATATTAATTGAAAATTAATATAAAATGTATAATTAAAAATTCTGCATATCTTTGGTTACATTTAAGGGAACATTTATATGTTTTTAACGCTTTAACTTTTTAATAAATCAATTTAAACATATATTTTTCTGTATACAATACAGAATAAAGCAATAACTATAAATACACAAAAAAATGTAATTTTTGTCGGGATTTTGTAATTTAAAAGTTTAAGGTCCGCTTAAGAATCATAGCTACTGTGATGAGGCGATTTAGATCAGTAATATAATAGATTAATTAATATGAGAAGTAAAATGCTTGGGATCTAAATCTGACCTCATCACATCTTTTGTAAAGGGGAGAGGACAATAAAAATTATTTTAACGGTTTTCGTCTTGTGCGGGATTCTTGGGTGGGGTTCTGATCCCAGTCCCAGATTAGAATCACTTCTCCGTACATGACACTAAATAAGAATGTATCCTTGTGGAGTTATTTATGAGTCCCTAAGGGACAGTGCTCAATTTGAAGGGATAAGTTTTTTCCACGTTGGCGGTTTCAAGGTGGGGTTAAGGGGACCAATTAGATTTTTACAACTCTCCCGATTGGAAGAAAAGAAGTAAGAGGGGACAGATGAAATTAAGATAAAATAAGAAAAGCCTAGAAAGAGGGGGTGTTCGAGAGTGGAGTCGAATCAAGGAGAGTAGAGAGGTCAGAAGTCGGAGGAGACGATTGTGACAGTGAGACTTCGGGAGTCCAAGGAGAATAGCCTTGAGTTCGACAGAGACTCCGGAAATGTTTGGAACATCTATCGACTACCAGCAGTGCTGCTGTATCAAATATTACGGCCGCACCTCAAATACTCAGATGGAAGCTCCTGACCAGGCCGACGGAATACTGAAATTTGTTACCACACATACCTAATCCTGATTAGCTCTCAACCAGCAGTATTCCTGACACACCATATTAACCCACAAAGGTACTCTTTTTACATATATTTGAAATTGAGATTAGGTCCTCTTTCTTATACATATGTATTTACATAATTGATGGAACATTATTGTCAGACCTAAATTAGGTGTGGCACCTACTTTGAAAATGTTGATAAAGTAAATTTTATGAAGATAGAATCAGATTGTGTGTGTATAGATGTATATATATCATAATAAATTTACTTTTATTTTAAGCTGATTTCAGTTACTCTTAATTTAGCTTTTTAGTTTATTTTCTTATTTTAAGTCTGTAGCCTCTTAGAACCTGTGGTCGAATTTAGTACTTAAATGTTTTACACAATGCAACCAAAATAATACTTAGTCTTTGTGACTAACCAAAATAAATACCACTATACATTTGATCGTAAGTTAATACCTAAATATAAACGAGAGCCACACGACAGCTATCATACATTTAAACTAAATTTTATGATTGTAAATTATTTTGGTAATAATGTACATAAAGCACAAAATTACTGGCTTTTTTTTATGTTTCTTTCCCAAATTTTCATTTAAACAGTTTTTAATTTCTTTGTCTCATTTTCGAGAACTTTGTTTATTTCGGCATTTGTCAGAAACCATCGTCAATATCAGCATGCCACCGAACATGAAGTCAAAGCATCAATAAAAAAGTGGCTTGCGAAGTATAGTGAAGGTTCATATCTTCACATATAGTTTGGTTTAGAGCTCTGCGGTCAACTTTTTTGCAACATGACGCCTAATGAAACCGAGACCTACTGCTTAAAGCCGATTCCGAACGGCTACGAATGTTCATGCCACGGTGGTATTCGAACACACGAACTCCGGTACCAAAGACCAGCAACTTAACCATTCGACCGAAATTCTAACAATAAAAATATTGTGGATAACACTTCATTTTTAATGTCTTTGTCATTAAAACTTGATTCGATTCCCTACTTTTCCCTAAATGTTTTATTTATGCTTTAAATCATGTTGAAAATTTATTTACTTCAGTGTAAAATTCTTACAGAACACATACAACTTCCAAAAGAAATTTATTCTGCTTTTATAAGAAATGTAAAATTTTAGTTTTTGTGACACTTTGGAAATAAATGAAATTTACATTAAGTAAGAGAGTGATAAACTATTTGTAAATCTAAAGTGTTTGTAATTAAAAGTTAAGGATAAGAATTTTAATTTTAATTTTTGACTAATTAGTTTATAGTTCACATTTAATAATAGAACAGTCTAAATTAAGGTATGCTTGCCTTATCCTTTAAAAGAGTAGATATTTTTCATTCAGAAATTGTTGAAATAAACTTGTTAAAATAAAATGTTAAAAATATTTACAATCATTACAGATTTTATTACGAATATTCTATAATTGTATTTTTCATGTCAGATACAGATGATTTTTCACAGATGAATTACAGGACTGAAATGTACATGTTTGTTTGCTTCTGATATATACTAGTTTTAAAATGCATTTTTGTTTAAATATTGAATTATTGTTTTGAAGAGCAAAGAGAAACATAATAGAAATGTTTTAAGATGTACAAATTACTGCTTTAATAAAGATAAGTTTTTTATAGTGAAAATTTTTTATGAGGGTACTCCGCTATATTTTCAAGTTCCATTCTATTTAAGATAGTTTTGAGTTCATTTATTGAACTAAAGCACTGGTGTTTATTTTTGCTAAAATTTCAGTGTTAACCGGAATATGAAATACTAAGTTAAAATCTCTATTGCGTTTTTTTACTTGTAATACTGCGCGAGGAAATTATTTGAAATCTTTTTGAAATATGCTTTTGAATTAAAACATACACATTTCTTAGACAGCATTGAGAAAATTAAACTATTATTTTATAATTACTTTTTAATTGTATTTTTATTGCAATTTTTATTGCAAGATAAAAATATTTGTTTTTTTAATGTCCTTTTTAATTAAAAAAAATATTTAAATTTCTTAAATAAAGTCTTGAGAAAACTAAACTATTAATTTATAGAAATATTTGCTGAGGTATTTGACAGGTTTGGTTTGGAACGCTACAGTACATTTACAGTACTACATAACTTTTTAAATATATACACACACAAAACGTAAAAAGCAAAGTTGTTATACTGAAGAAAAATCTGAAAAGACGTGGAAATTCAAATATTTTTAAATAAACTAGAACTCCGGATAAATTCTGAATTATAACAAAACGTCTAAAAAACAGAGTTAACTTTTCTTAATTTCCGTGTTTATAAATTAACAGTAAATATAATTTCACTCAAAAATGGTTACGGATTTAAGTTGTTTTTTAATTTTAGAACTAAATATTTTATTTTAAAAATTCACTTTTAATTCAACGAAATAAAAAAAATTTCCGCTTAGAAAATGGCTTCAAGACATTAGAAAACATAGAATTAAATAAGCGTTTAATAATAAATCTAACAGGTCACCTATTAATTCAACATATCGGGAAATGATTGATAGCGTTTTCGCTTAACTTATAAAATTAATTTTTAAATGATGGACAGAGTTTTTTTACATTTTTGAGAACATTTTGGAATCTACGAGTCTGAAACTAACAGAAAAAACACTAAGTTGTTTCGAATCCCCCACATGTGCAAATTCCTCATTGGCCAGACGTCGCGAGATCAAAAGGCGGTATTTGGCCAATGATTGGTCCAGTAAATCTTTCATAGCAATGCCAATTTCAAGAAAAAAAAAAAAAAAAAAAATAACGTCCTCTTTCTCAACTTACACAAAATTGTTCAATTGAGCCAGAACTAAATACTAGTTCTCTGACACATCAGATTCCGTTTTGCTTGGATGTCAAGGAATTAGTATGGAGAAATCTATGTAGAAATGTACTTTGTACGAAATTGATAGACAATTGATAGACTTTTAAAACTAATCCGAAATTAAGCAAAAATAAAAGTAGATTTCATGATCATTTTTATAGGAAAAATATTAACTCTTTAAAAATGGGTTTTAAAATAATCATAAATCTGAAATTACTTACCTAAAGAAGAGTCAAACTTCAGGAACTTCAAATTTAGAATTCTTGTAAATCTCCAACATAAGATTCAACATGGAAAACAGAAAAAAATTTAAGAGTATCAAATATAAGTTGTTTAAAATATCTATACTTTAATATAAATTTAATATCTAAACTTTTAAATAGAATGGAAGAACACTTAGTATATCAAAGAGTGCTAAGACACTTAAAAAATAGAAATTTCTATTAAAAAACACTAAAAATAAAAATTCGTCTTAGTCACGATGTGAACAGTTATTTCCCAATTCATTAAATATTTACATCCAAAGTGATACCTATGTTACAAAATATTCAACGTCCAAGGTCCAAGCTGACCATACTGGTCCGATTTTAAGTCAAACTATTTTTTTTCCATTTACACTTGATGTTCGTTTGTAAGAGTTACACTATGAGTATTGCCTACGTTTTATTAGAAAATATTTCGCATTTATCATAAAACGGCATTTTAATGATCGCTATTAACCTAATTCATTAAAAGCTTGCATGCATGGTGGTGAATGTGCGGCAACATAGTCATGTAGACAGTATTGAAGTTTGGGCCAATAAACATGAAATCGCAGACTTTTAGAATATGGAAGAGTAACTACATTCTATAATTAAACAAAGGCAGAAAATGAATTCAAGATGGCAGATATAAAAAAGGACAAAAAAATTTAAATACTAAGGTTGAAAAAAGTGTGTGTGCGTGTGTTAACCTATAGTTAGATTAATATCTGGCATCGCATCAGTCTTCTAGTAAAATATGGTGACACAAATATAAGAAAAACGATTTCTACAATGAAAAAAAAATTAAACATACATAAAAAATTAGTGTAAAATTTTAACTAAAGATTTCTTTTAAATAGACTAAAAGATCTATTTCACTAAAGGAATGTCAACGAAACTGTACTAATATTTGTTATAAGTACACTAAAGAAAAACACGAATTTTTTTAATATGATATTGAAAGAGTCATGTAGTAATACAGGATGACAAAAGTAATAATTCTTGCAGTGTAAGAAATACTAAAACGCACTCAAGAATTTTATATAAAATTTGACATTTTAACTTCACATCTTCTTGAATTTGCCGTAAAGATAAGTTGTATTGTATGAATGTCAAAAAGACTAACCTAACATTTGATGCGAGTGCACTAATCATGAGAATATATTTTTAAAATATGGCACTGCAACTTTCTTCTAGTAATACAGCATGATATAAAATACGAAAGTTACTGATTTCTAAAAATATTTTAAAGCATAGACACAAGTGCTATACGAAATTACAATATTTAGATTTCATTGAATTTTCCTTGAAGATGGGTTGCATTACAAAAATGTCCATACGACTTCCCTAACATATAATGTAGGTGCACTGACTATGAGCACACTTATTTTTAGAATAATCTGGCATTGCAACTGTCTTCTAGTAATACAGGGTGACATGAAATGATAGTTATTGCAGTGTAAAACTATTTAAATACACCGGCACAAGTGCTATAAGAAATTATACATTTCGAACACAGATTTGCTTGAATATGCCGGGAAGACCAGTTGCAATGCATGAAAGCCTATACGACTGCCCTAACATTTAATGGGGGTGCACTGACTATGAGCACACATATTTTTAGAATAATCTGGCATTGCAACTGTCTTCTAGTAATATAGGGTGACATAAAATAAATAGTTATTGCAGTGTAAAACTATTTAAATACACCGGCACAAGTGCTATAAGAAATTACTACATTTCGAGCACAGATTTGCTTGAACATGCCGGGAAGACCAGTTGCAATGCATGAAAACCTATACGACTGCCCTAACATTTAATGGGGGTGCACTGACTATGAGCACACATATTTTTAGAATAATCTGGCATTGCAACTGTCTTCTAGTAATACAGGGTGACATGAAATGATAGTTAATGCAGTGTAAAACTATTTAAATACACCGGCACAAGTGCTATAAGAAATTACTACATTTCGAGCACAGATTTGCTTGAATATGCCGGGAAGACCAGTTGCAATGCATGAAAGCCTATACGACTGCCCTAACGTTTAATGGGGGTGCACTGACTATGAGCACACATATTTTTAGAATAATCTGGCATTCCAACTGTCTTCTAGTAATACAGGGTGACATGAAATGATAGTTATTGCAGTGTAAAACTATTTAAATACACCGGCACAAGTGCTATAAGAAATTATACATTTCGAGCACAGATTTGCTTGAATATGCCGGGAAGACCAGTTGCAATGCATGGAAGCCAATACGACTGCCCTAACATTTAATGGGGGTGCACTGACTATGAGCACACATATTTTTAGAATAATCTGGCATTGCAACTGTCTTCTAGTAATACAGGGTGACATGAAATGATAGTTATTGCAGTGTAAAACTATTTAAATCACCGGCACAAGTGCTATAAGAAATTATACATTTCGAACACAGATTTGCTTGAATATGCCGGGAAGACCAGCTGCAATGCATGAAAGCCTATACGACTGCCCTAACGTTTAATGGGGGTGCACTGACTATGAGCACACATATTTTTAGAATAATCTGGCATTGCAACTGTCTTCTAGTAATACAGGGTGACAAGAAAGGTAAGTATTAAAATATTTCAATACACCGGCACAAGTGCTATAAGAAATTACGACATTTCGAGCACAGATTTGCTTGAATATGCCGGGAAGACCAGTTGCAATGCATGGAAGCCAATACGACTGCCCTAACATTTAATGGGGGTGCACTGACAATGACCACACATATTTTTAGAATAATCTGGCATTCCAACTGTCTTCTAGTAATACAGGGTGACATGAAATGATAGTTATTGCAGTGTAAAACTATTTAAATACACCGGCACAAGTGCTATAAGAAATTATACATTTCGAGCACAGATTTGCTTGAATATGCCGGGAAGACCAGTTGCAATGCATGAAAGCCTATACGACTGCCCTAACATTTAATGGGGGTGCACTGACTATGAGCACACATATTTTTAGAATAATCTGGCATTGCAACTGTCTTCTAGTAATACAGGGTGACATAAAAATGACATTCACTGCAGTGTAAAACTATTTAAATACACCGGCACAAGTGCTATAAAAAACTACTACATTTCGAGCACAGATTTGCTTGAATATGCCGGGAAGACCAGTTGCAATGCATGAAAGCCAATACGACTGCCCTAACATTTAATGGGGGTGCACTGACTATGAGCACACATATTTTTAGAATAATCTGGCATTGCAACTGTCTTCTAGTAATACAGGGTGACATGAAATGATAGTTAATGCAGTGTAAAACTATTTAAATACACCGGCACAAGTGCTATAAGAAATTACTACATTTCGAGCACAGATTTGCTTGAATATGCCGGGAAGACCAGTTGCAATGCATGAAAGCCTATACGACTGCCCTAACATTTAATGGGGGTGCACTGACTATGAGCACACATATTTTTAGAATAATCTGGCATTGCAACTGTCTTCTAGTAATACAGGGTGACACAAAAATAACATTCACTGCAGTGTAAAACTATTTAAATACACCGGCACAAGTGCTATAAGAAATTACTACATTTCGAGCACAGATTTGCTTGAATATGCCGGGAAGACCAGTTGCAATGCATGAAAGCCAATACGACTGCCCTAACATTTAATGGGGGTGCACTGACAATGACCACACATATTTTTAGAATAATCTGGCATTCCAACTGTCTTCTAGTAATACAGGGTGACATGAAATGATAGTTAATGCAGTGTAAAACTATTTAAATACACCGGCACAAGTGCTATAAGAAATTACTACATTTCGAGCACAGATTTGCTTGAATATGCCGGGAAGACCAGTTGCAATGCATGAAAACCTATACGACTTCCCTAACATTTAATGGGGGTGCACTGACTATGAGCACACATATTTTTAGAATAATCTGGCATTGCAACTGTCTTCTAGTAATACAGGGTGACATGAAATAATAGTATTGCAGTGTAAAACTATTTAAATACACCGGCACAAGTGCTATAAGAAATTACTACATTTCGAGCACAGATTTGCTTGAATATGCCGGGAAGACCAGTTGCAATGCATGAAAGCCAATACGACTGCCCTAACATTTAATGGGGGTGCACTGACTATGAGCACACATATTTTTAGAATAATCTGGCATTGCAACTGTCTTCTAGTAATACAGGGTGACATGAAATGATAGTTAATGCAGTGTAAAACTATTTAAATACACCGGCACAAGTGCTATAAGAAATTACTACATTTCGAGCACAGATTTGCTTGAATATGCCGGGAAGACCAGTTGCAATGCATGAAAGCCAATACGACTGCCCTAACATTTAATGGGGGTGCACTGACTATGAGCACACATATTTTTAGAATAATCTGGCATTGCAACTGTCTTCTAGTAATACAGGGTGACATGAAATGATAGTTATTGCAGTGTAAAACTATTTAAATACACCGGCACAAGTGCTATAAGAAATTACTACATTTCGAGCACAGATTTGCTTGAATATGCCGGGAAGACCAGTTGCAATGCATGAAAGCCAATACGACTGCCCTAACATTTAATGGGGGTGCACTGACTATGAGCACACATATTTTTAGAATAATCTGGCATTGCAACTCTCTTCTAATAATACAGGGTGATATAAAATGATAGTTAATAAAGTGTAAAACTATTTAAATACACCGGCACAAGTGCTATAAGAAATTACTACATTTCGATCACAGATTTGCTTGAATATGCCGGGAAAACCAGTTGCAATGCATGAAAGCCAATACGACTGCCCTAACATTTATTGGAGATGCACTGACAATGAGCACACATATTTTTAGAATAATCTGGCATTGCAACTGTCTTCTAATAATACAGGGTGATATAAAATGATAGTTGATGCAATGTAAAACTATTTATATAGAGCGGCACAAATGCTATATGAAATTACATCATTTCATTCGTAGAATAATTTTTTTAATTGGCCACGAATTTGCACTACAGAAAGTAGAATTCGACTACCTTTACATCTAATGATTGTGCACCAAAGTTGGTTACAGTAATTCTTTTATTAATAATCTAATATTGTAACTCTCTTCTGGCAATGCAGGATCATACATTTCAAAACAGAGCAGTGTAAAATATTAATGGAAATCAGCCAAATTACTAAAGGAAATTCTAATATTTCGATTACAGATGTCATTTGATTTGCCGTGAAAACAAGACGCATTGTTGGAATGCGAGTACGACTGCAGTAACATTCAATGTGTGTGTCACTGTCCATGACTACACATTTTTAGAATAATATATCATTGCTACAGTTTTAACAACGTAGTTTAAGATAAATATAAAAAAAAATGACAAACATCAATGCGGAAGTTTCAAATGAAAAAAAAAAAACCGGTACAGTTTTTATAAGATATTGAAAAGAATACCCGATGCTCCATTTGAATAAGAATGCGAAGTGGCTGCCATTTAGTTTAAGTGTACTAGACAGTTATTTTTTGTGTATTTTTAGAATAATATTTTTGCAATTTACTTCTATTAAAACTAGACATTAAAACAGTCGAAGGTGTAAGTGTACTAATGAACGAATGGAATAAAACATTTGTTTACCTAATAGTTTGATTAAATTTGTTAAATATATTTGTTTATGAGTATATACAGTTTAATAGAGGAATATAATTTCTAAATAATTTTCATTTATATTGTTTTTTTACACAATACTTAATTGCCGTTTAGCTGTCTAACAGAAATTTTCTGTATTAAATATAGAAGTACAACTGTAAAATATAATTTGAAATTTTATATTTAATAGAAAAGAAAAATAAAATTTCATTAAGGAATGGAACATTTTAAAACTTAAATTTCATTTAATATAATATGGGTTTGTATCAATAGGAGATGGCGTGCATCGTGAATATGAATGTTTGTCGAACAAGAGCGTATTTTTTGTACATTTTCATTGCAATAACTTTCAGAGCTAGATTGTGTGGCTTTTAAATAAAACCTCCTGAATTCTACAACTTGCATATAATGGTGTCAAATTTACAATAGAATGTGGGGAAATATCGCACATATGTTTTACCTTTAATTGCAGGGAAACAACACGTAGCCTTGCAGGGCTTTTAAAATAGTATTGCATTAAACCTTCAAAAAGACAATTTGTCTCTAAGCTGAAATAAGTTTTGTTTACTCAAACCCTAAGTTTTAAGATATAGTAATTTATTACATGTTTAAATATTCTCCACATATTTTGAAATCTGAGAGAAATTTAAATTTTGGGGAATAATTTAAAAGTTTGTAGCATAAAAGGCATCACTTTGGATATTCGTTGAATTCCGGTATATATATATATATATATATATATATATATATATATATATATGTGTGTGTGTGTGTGTGTGTGTGTGTGTGTGTGTGTTTATAAACGGTTATTGAACATTTATAAGAATAAAATCATTTAAAAAATAAAAGGTGTTTTAACCAGACGAATATTGATCAAGATATATTCAAGGGAATTTAAATGTATGAAATTTCTCAATGAAAAATGCCATTTTAATGTTAGAAGTATTTTTAATAATTACTCAAAAACTCTTAAAACTATTTTGGGAATTGTTAAATACTCTCCCCAAGAAGCTGACTAAATAAGGATGTTTGTTTTGGTTTCGAGGGCTATGGTTTACAAAATTAGTAAGTTTCAGCCTCGTGTTACAAACAACACGAGGCTGAAACTTACTAATTTTTCAAATCCAAAGGACTAGCATTCATGCCAGCAGTAATATTCAAATCTGTGACTCCTGAACTCGTCACGAGATGTTAATTATTTGTCCAATAAAGGAAAATTGCATTTTTGTAACATTCGCTAATTCATCATTTTATTACGAGAACAGAACATAGGCTGTCAGTATTACACGGGTAAGGCACAAATCCATCCAAGTCCTTTGGAATCGCAACCCAGCCCATTCGAAAGCGTAACATAACTGCAAGGCTGACAAATCAGTTTTAGATGACTAGATCACCCCTCCCCCACTCACAGGTACAAGAGAGAACGTGTATTTACAATTTCTAACAAGGGAAATTTTGTGAAATATTTGGAATTTTAAATTTTTACAAAGGATAATATTCATAAAAATAAATTGATTAACTTACCTTGAATGTCCAAAAAGAAATGTTCTAGAATAAAAGATCTTTCGTTCCCTGAAAAAAATCACATTTTCAGTTTTTGCCTTTCTGTGATAAGCCATCACACTATTAACATATTAACATAAAAACATAAGTAGGTATCAAATTTTCTTAATTTTAAACAGTTTGTCTAAAACATTAGTTTTTAACATATTTTAGCACTTTTTATAGGTGTTTCTCGGTATTACATGCACACTATACCGCATTAAAAAACTTTAAAATAATAAAGTGGGGTTCCAAATTTATGGATAAGAATTTGGTAAACAGTATCCAAAATATCATGCGAGATTTAGATAAAAATACACTCAAGAAATCTAAGTTACAATTATGTTAACACTCATCTGAATTACCTAATCATGTTTTGTACTCTTCATATCGAGAAAGTAAAGATTTTAATGAAATAAAATGGACATTAGATTTTAAAATATTTCACTTTATAGCACAAGTTTAACAATTTCAGGTAAGTGTAAGCACAAAATATCCACAATTTTTTTCTTACTCTATTATTTTTAAGGTACCTTACCCCCGTACAATATCAAATATTAAAAACTAGATTTTAAATTTTGAAGGGTAAAACTTGGTGCTCCCTCCTGAAAACTAACTTTTACATTTTCCGTGAGTTATTGAATAACTATAGATTTAATATTTTATGACCATCAATTGATAAGTGGCTAAAATATAATTACCAATATTGCATGTGCAAAAATAAAAGAAAAAGAATCTGGCATAAATTAAAGAAAAATTTAACTTGACTGGTGAAGAATAAAAATTGAATTTTAACAATTTGAAAGGAAAATAGTTAAAATTATACTCTGTTAATAGAATCTGAATAAAAATGAATTAAAAAGAAAAGACTTTTATACACAAGTTAAAAATGAATAGAATACACATGTTCAAGTTCAGGGAGAGCTCAGAAAGCTCCAGGCCACATTCGAAGCGCATCTATGTCGGTAGGCCGCACAGTATGCTTCATGTATGTGTACACATTTAAGGTGAAACTTAATACATTAAATTTTTTATTATTCTTAAATTAGAAATAGAGCAGTTAATTTGTAAATGTGCAAAATATAAATGTGTGTTATATTAATCAGAAAATCAATCTAAAAATATATTTACTTTAATAAATACGTTACTGCATTCAATTAGTTGTTTTCAGAATTTTGCCACGGGCCATAAAAGTTTACTACTGTGATACTTTAAACCCTACTTTATCAAGGTAATAAAATTTTTAGCTAATAACGTCCATAGAATAATCAAAGCTTATATATGTAAAAGATACAAAATTGAAAATTACCCATCAATGCTACATGTTACTAAAACTTAAAAAAATTACTATAAATTTCATAGATACTGGTAAATTTAGTTGTAAGCTGAATTTCCCCCTATTTAAACATATATCATTAGCAGCTAAATAACACTATATTTAATAGATCAAGATGCTTTGAATATCATATTTTTAAATATTCAACATTTGTCTTAACTTCTCAGCATAAATGTTGCATAAAACAAAAGATAATAGCTGTTGTTTAATGCAACAAAATAAAATCTACACAAAAAAAATTTCTAGAATTAGATACAAAATATTTGCTTAAAAATTAAGACGCCGATCAAAATCCACTAAATATTTCTACTGCACTGCATATTAACTATTTTCATTTTTTCACTGTATGTTTAGTTTCTATATTATACTAAAAACCCGGGTTTCAATGGCCCATTGCGTTAGATGCAGTTTACATACACAATTACTTTAAAGTATATGACATTTTAGCAGCTTTGTTTTTTTTTATCTGCTTCGCGTCATTAAACCCTGTAACTTGGCAAAATCCTGTGAATTTAAAAAATCATACCCAGTTTTAAAAACTGAGTATGTTTTTTTCAATTTGGTATGGACATAATTTAACACAATATAAGACCAGTGTGTAGATTTGTTTTGGTATGACCCTATATAGTTTTAAAATACATAAAACATGTGTACAAAAAATTATTGGGTGAAATACTTTAATAGACAAGACACAAAACTTTCAGTGAAATATAAAAGTAATGTGCATTAAACATTACGAAGTCTAAGAAGATAAGTCATACTAGGAAATATCAAGTAAAAAATAAAGTTGATATGAAAAATAGGTGTTATTAAAATTTAAAAAAAAAATCAGTCAATTGCAAAATTTCGTTTCATTAACAAACTTATGCCTAGATTATCTTCTTCAGGTATGTAAAAATTGTTAAGTCGAAATATGTTATTTTAATGGCCTTTTGTCCACTTAAAATGACTCATAAAACTCTAAAAACTTACATTGAAACTTACTTGCTGCTTACATAATTTAACATAACACCAGACCTGCGTCTAGATTTGCTTCGCTATGACTCTATATAGTTTTAAAATACATAAAACCTTAAGTGTACAAGAATTATTGGTGTTATTCGAAATACATAAGGGGTATATGTAATACAAGTATTTAATAAAAATTAAAACATTGGTGCTGTATCGTATGATTTATAAGCATATTCCGACAGTAAGTCATGAAAAAATTTAAGTTATTAAGAAGTTATACGGATTTTTTTATGAACATATTATATTAGTTTATTTTACTTGCTTTTTTACAGGACAAAAAATCATTAAATAATGTATTTGTTCTAGCATAGGTAACCTCCATTTTATACGATTCCGGCCGAATTCGGATTCCTTTATTCTTACTATCTACGGGGTTTTCCCGCATATCCGCCATGAATGTGTTGATATAACACTGTTAAATATACTAAACCCCAAAAATAGAAATCTGCTTAAACTAACATACTACATACAAATACTTAAGAGTAGCGTATGCTTACCTTAAAAGTTCCAGTTTGAAGTTACTTATAGTTAAGATACTTAACAAAGCAAAAAAGTCTATGACGTTTCCACATTTTTTTTTCTGTTTGAAAAGCTAATTAGCTATTCAAACAGAAGCGTGTGATGTCAATAGTTACAGCCAATCGCATTAGATGCCCGTTTAAGTGCGTATCAAAATTATAAACATCTGCCCAAATACGCTGTATTTTAACCCTTAATTTGGTATTGTATGCTGTGCCACACAAACTTTAAAAAAATATAAAGTGTTAAAGAAATATTATAATTTCAATATAATTATTAATATTTATTCTCATAAACTAGTCACACTTTATGAAAAAAATGCTTTTGAGTGTTAGCAACACTCAAACATTCCTATTTCAGTATTTGTTTCAATTCAGAATGTTTTTTTTTTTTTTTTTTTTTTTTTTTTTTTTTTTTTTTTTTTTTTTTTGCCAAATAAAGGGTTAAAATGGAAATTTTTTTCATGCATTTTATTTCTTCAATATTTCGAGTAGATTTTACAAACTGCGATGTTTATATAAATGAATTATTTTCAACATACACATACATAAATATTAAGTCAAATCTCGTATATTTCCCTCAAAAAAAGTAAATCTGCAAAAATATCAGACTTTTATTAAAATCTAGAAATTGTTTTAATAAAATGGTATTCATAACTACACAAAAACTATCCATTTCTACACAAAAATGCATCATCAATATGTAGAATGAAGGTCATATTTACCTTTACCAATTTATTTGATATTATGAAGTAGTTTAATAACTCTGTCAGTTCAGATTCCAGTGTTAAATTCCTAGATAAAATGAAGACAGCAATAAATTGTGGGGAAATTCATTACTGAGAATACTTATAGGTTTCGACTCATCATTGTTAGTTAAAGACAGTCGGTATTTGTCTACAATTTAGGGCCGGTCTCACCAAAGTCGTTTAACGTCTTACCACGATTAACCCATGACACCAACCAATGGTGGGGCTCAATTCTTAGTTTAAATAGAGATTTATCACGGTTAGCCGTTATACGACTTTGGGGAGACCGGCCCTAAGTGACGTTTAAATAGAGATTTATCACGGTTAGCCGTTAAACGACTTTGGTAAGACCGGCCCTAAGTGAAGTTTAAAATGATTTTAACTACTTCTATTGAAAGTAAGTTCGTACTTCCGAAATATTTGTTACGAGAGACTAGTGTAGACAAACTTGAAAATAGAAGCGAGAAATGGACCAGGATCTACTGCTTACAACCGATTCTGAAGAGCTACGGGCATCCATGTCAGAGGTGGGTTTGAACACTTAATTCCTGTACCAAAGAGCAGCGCCCTTCCCTTTCAGGCATCATTTAACCAGAAATGTGTTAGAAATCACAAGCCAGAAGTCCACCTGTGTTTAACCGAGTTCGATATTTTGTATAATAGCTTACTACTAACTTTCAAAAACTAGCCTTACATAAGCAGGATGATGCAAATAGAATCAAAATATTCTTTCCTTTTTTTAACTCGGCAAGCTTGATTCTTCTTAAATTCCTTTTTATATCTTTTTTAAATGCTTTCATTTTAAAATCGACATGATCGTTAACCCAGGTTTCTGGCAAGTCAGACTTAATTTTCAAGTGCATGGTGTATAAATAAGTTTAAAGTATTTTTTACCGTTTACATGAAAAAAGGTCGATTTCAAGTATGAAAAAAAAAATAATGTTATTTTTAAATATTTTTTAAAACATTTTTGAATTTTATAAAACGAGATTCTAAAAATCTATTATTATTTAAATTGACTTAAAATACAATTTAAAACTTTACTTACAAAATTCTTCCAATTGTTTAATACATTTTATAAAATTTATAATTATTTTTCCTATTAGTGTGTTTGTATTTGTTATGCATTCCAAAATAGCGCGAAATTTGCAAATAATTATTCCTCAAGTATTATAATTTATTTTTTCATCTATTATATTTGATAGATAAACATTTTTAATAATTTCTTTGATATTTTTTTGAAATTAACTGTTTTGAATTTTACTGTTCAACTGAAATTTGTTTGAAGATGTTTTGAAAAATATATTAACGTGGATTCAAGTAGAAAAAAAATAATATATTTTAATATGGAATTCTTTAACTGAACATTCCTTGTGAATGTTAAAAATCTTCCAGAATTTTCTTTAAATGTCTTGAATCGGGCAATCCCCAAAAATTTGTTCCTGACCTCACCAGGGTTGTGACCTGCCAGTTCGTGCTAAATTGTTCTAATCAGATAAAGATGAAAATATATATATTTAACGTCCTTTGATTGTATGTGTGTGTATGGATGTATGGATGTTACGCATTCCAAACCGGCTAGGCAAACATGATGAAATTTTGCAGGGGGATTCAGATAAGCCTGTGGAAGGTTTTAGACAACCTATATTCATCGTGGATTACGGGAAAGAGGGAAATAAAAAGTTTTATTGAATTCTTTTGGGTTTGTTGAATTTATATTTTGAGGTCATCTGATATATTTTTCTGTTCATAACTTGCTAAAATGATTAAAACTTTTAAATAAGTTAATTCATTTTATAGTGTTTCAAATAAATTTTAAAATAACTTTTTCTTCTTTTTGGTTGGATTGGTTTGTAACGCTAGGGTCTACTTTTTCGTAACACTACGAGAGCTAATGAGTGGGACCTATTGCTTAAAGACAGCTCCGAATGGCTACGAACCTACGTACCACAGTGAGATTCGAACCCATGAACTGCGGTACCGATGGCTAGCGCCTTAACCATTCAGCCATCGTTCAGATTTGCTTTTTGACGGCATCCATTTTAGCTATTTCATTTTATCGATTGGTATTTGACTAATTTTTTTTTTCTTTTTCGGTTTGTTTCGACATCTGTTTGGCAGGTAATATATTCCACTGCTAGGATAGTAAACATTTGCAAAATGAAAAATATTTAAAGCGTTTTTCATGTCAAGTGCTTCAAATTATTATTTTCACCTTGTGTTGTATTAAATTACCTCGCAAAAAACGTATGCCATATTCCATTAACTGAGTGCTAAGATAATTCACCAGATATTTCAATTTTATGTATTAAAGAAAATCTAAATAAAATGTGATATTCGTTTTCTGAAAGTGATTTGCTTGGTTTTAGAAGTTATATTTATTTCTGGTATGTAATATAATCTAAAAACTGCTGATATGTTGCGTTGATTAAATTTTAAAACAACTATAACCTTCATTTTGTAAAACAGCAGAACAATGAAAATTTTCGTGATAAAGATACTTTTCAAACAGTGGCGTGTGGTAGGTGTTCATTCAGGGTGTGCAGAGAGCAACAATAGTAATAATAGTAAAACTATAAAAATGTACATTAAACACTTCTTTAACGTTTATTATTCATTTGTACACAAAATCCATACGTCTATCCGTATTACTAATAAAATAACGAAAAACTTATATTTTCAGCAAACGTAGCACCGCCGCTGAGGTGCCTCATCAGGATGCTCATTGGTGCCGACAAACCGAACGTCTAGTCCACGTGCAGAGGATTTCACTGCACGCTGGCGCAATAGAACAAACTCTTTCTCGTTCGGTCAGTGGATTAAATTATATTTATCAATTGTTTTTAACATTTGGAAATCATATATTCCACGAAAAACATCTTCACAATTTTTAAAAACAAAACCAGGGATATGGTGTTGCAGATATAACTTATATAATGTCTGTAAAACACAATGAATGGTAAAATTTGGACTGTTCTGTTAGAATTCGTTTCTTTTTTGTCTAACAAAACAAAATTGTTTTTCGGCGAATTATTTCTATAAATATAATACATCACCGAAATTATTTTACCGCACTAAAACATTTCCCTTTATATTGATGAAATACTTCTTTTATATTTCCACGAAAACAAAATCTTACAGTATATAAATTTAAACATAAACCGTCTGCAAAATCGTATGGCCAGTTAATCAGTTAAAAAACCAAAAGCGTTTCAGCACGTAAATCCCCGCTCTAATACAACGTTTAATGAACCATACCTTCGGATGATTCTGAATGCCAAGTGCAGGAGAAATAGCTGCACTTGCCTCAGAGCTATAGCATGTTGTGCTTCTCCAGTAGCCCACACATATCAAGCCTGATTTTCTATTAGTGCGCAGTACGTACACATAAAAATTTCTTATGTTTGCTTTTGAACTCGCTACGTGGTGCAGCACCTAGTACCGCACGCACTGCGAGTTTACAAGCAAGCAAATCAACATAATATTTGAATATATTATAAATAATATTTATTATATATCATATAAAGATAGGTAGACATAGGTGCAGAAAATTGTTGTCTTTCATAGTTTTGCTAGGGTGTGCAGTGCACACCCTGCACATATGGACCGCACGCCACTGTTTTCAAAGAAATAAAAGAATATTCAAAATCTTACCAGTTATTCTCTTTAGAACAAAACAAAGGAGGAAATGTAATCCTATTATTTTTGCATTAATTTTGAGGCCTAAGTACAAAGAGTGAATCCATTCTCCAATTAACCAGAGAGATTAAAAGAAATACAATACAAAAATATTAATGCATCAGAATTTATGTCAATTTCTTACAGCAAAAACAAATGCTACTTATCGTAACAGGCGACATTTAAAAACATCATTACTATCTTAAAACATAACGCATTAAAAAAATAAAAATTAACGACATTAAACATCTTAACAAAAAAAAAAAAAAAATATTACTATAGTAAATCTAAAAAATCTAAAAAAAAAATAAAAAAAAAATTTTTAGACAAAAAATATATTCATATTAAAAAAATAAAAAAAGTATTATATTTAACTTCTCTACCAAAGTAAAAAATTATATGATCAAATGAATTTCAAATCAAACAGAAAAAATATAATTTATTTTGAATACAAAATTAAAAAATATATGACAAGTATTTTTATACTACTTCTTACACAAATTAAAAAAAATTATGATCACGATGATTCAGAATATTTCAAAAAAACAAATCAAAACATTACTTCAATATTCATTTAAAAATTTATAACGACAAATAAAAATATTATAAACTACTTCTTTATACAAATTAAAGAAAGTATTATGATCACGATGAATTTCAGAGCTTATATTTCACAGAAAATATTTATTTTGATCGTAGCTTACTGAATTTTTTACCAGGGTTACTTCTGTATATTCATTTTCCTCCAAAACTCTGCACTCCGTGGGCATGCAACCATCACTAAGTAAATTAAGTTCTTCTGAATCCACATATTCTTTTATTTAACAATTGTTGTATGTTGAAATAGAACAAGAAATCTCCTGACCGTTACATAAAATAATACAAATATTTATAACTTTAGAATTACACAAAATCGAGTGTGCCAAACGTCTTCACACATACCTCCTTTAAGCAACTTTAAATGCAATATTTTTCCTTATTTTTCGTCTTATCATATCCATTTTAGTTATCATCATAAATAAATGAGATTTTCATCATTGATTCTCTAATCCTGGGACTAGTAGTGAAACCCGTTGCGCTGACCACTGAGACACCGATGCGGTGGCAGTGAAGGGTTTCAATCGGTATTATAGTAATCATAAAAGCGCACAATTCTGGGTTTTTAATAAAAAAAAAAAAACATTTTCTATCAGATCAAATTGTGAATCTAAACCATTCTCGAATCAACTTAATTACATACACAAAATTTCATCAAAATCAGTCCAGCCGTTTAGTAGGAGTTCTGTTACAAACACACGAACAGAAGAATTATACATATATAAAGATGTGTATATTTATATACATGCATATATACACACAAGGGCATATGCAAATATATATTCATAAACATGCATACATACACACACACACTCAACATATATATATATATATATATATATATATATATATATATATATATATATATATATATATATATATATATATATATATATATATATATATATATATATATATATATATATATATATATATATATATTACTGTATATTATAAAACAATATGCATGCTTGGTGCCTTGGAGTCGAAATGACTCCAACGAGCACTCTAGAATCAAAATGTTAGCTCATGTCTTATAAAAACTTTCCTTTATATTCAAAATTATTTAAATTTCATATTTGTTTCACTTTCAGGAGTCCATGTTAGCTTAGATTTAATATATTCATCAACATATATTCGGAAAAAATTACTCTGGGTTTAATGGGTTAATACTTGGGCGAAATGCTTTTTAAATCTCTATTAATAAACACAAATCGTTGAATTAATATTCATATGACGGTTAGTATTATCCTTACTACATTCTTTAAGGGTAGAAATTCTTCAGTATTTACTTTTAACAAATAGGAAAGTATATTTTCGAGCTACATATTTCTAACTACTACATCTCAGCCGACAAAATATTCCTTCTAAATATATATTCTGTACTGAAAGTTCATTTATTTCCAGAGCCAAAGAAATTTGATGTGATAAAAAACATACTTTAGTGCCGTGAAACAATAACATTCTTATTATCCCCAGCTGTCAAAATAAAATATTTTCCACAAAACCTCCTATCTTTATCCATCACTGATACATATCAAAATTTCCCACTTGTCAGGAATGAAAATGCTATTCTTTTATTCATAAATTTCACAAATTCACTGATTAGATTCCACCTAACTTCCTTCGCAAAAACGATGTCTATGACATGACTTATAGTTAATAATTTCTTTCTACTTCTGCATAGATTATTTAAACATAAATAGATTAACTAAGTATATACTCAATAGTAAAACTAGCACCGTATTTTCCTGTCAAACTTTTATTCGGTTTGCTCAATGTATTAATACATGAACAGAAAAGTAACTTGGAATTGTGTACAAATATGCCAGCATTTTCTCTATTTTATAATGGATTTAACGAATGTTCGGCCACTATTCGGTATTCTTTTTTTTTTTTTTTTTTTTTTTTTTTTTTTTGTCGAACATTTGGAATGGACGAATACGTATAGCGGAATACTGTTAGATATTTCGAAAATGGCAAATTTGATTCCAACTAAATCTTTTTTCAAAAATATATCTATGGTCTTGACATGACTTGTAGTTATTTCTTTTCTTTCTTCCTTCTTAAAATATTTTGACATAAAAAGATTAACTTTAGAAGTAAAACATATCACAGTTTGATCTGCTTGTTCAATGTATTTAAACATCAACTCCATGGTAGGTGGATGGGATTAAAAATACGGCAGCCGCCATTTCTGTCTCGATTAAGGATGCAACGAATGTTGGGTGACTAATTGGTATTCGGCTTATTCAACCCTTTTGCCAAATATTCAGTGTGACCGAATACTGAACAAATATTTGGCCAAGTACTGTGGTGAGGCGATTTAGATCAGTAATATAATTGATTCATTCATACAAGAAGTAAAATGCTCGGGATCTAAATCTGACCTCATCACATGTTTGTAAAAAGACAGAGGACCATAAATTTATATTTTACGGATATTGTTGTCTTGTACTGTGGTCTCGGACGGGGTTCTGATCCCAGTCCCAGATTACAATCCCGTCTCCGTACTTGACATTAAATAAGAATGTACCTTTGTGGAGTATTTGAGTCCCTAAGGGACAGTGCCCATTTAGAAGGGATAAGGTTTTTCACGTTGGCGATCTCAAGGCGGGGTTTAAGCAGACCAATGATATTCTTACAACTATCCCGATTGGACGATAAGAAGGAAGAGGGGACAAGGTTGAAATTAATAAAATAAGAAAAAATCTAAAAATTGAGAAGGTGTTCTGAAGTCCCAAAAAAAGTGTTCGATAGTCGAGACTAGAGGAGAGTCCGACAGAAGGTGTTCGATAGTCGAGACGAAGAGAGGAGTCCGACAGAAGAGGTTCAGAAGTCGAGACGAGGAGAGAGTCCGACAGAAGGTGTTCGATAGTCCAGACGAAGAGAGAAGTCCGACGGAACGAGTTCGAGAGTCCAGCCAAGTCCGACAGGAAGGGTTCCTGCATAAATAGCACGGCAGCACCCCAAACGCTCAGGAGGAAGCCCCTGACCAGACCGACGAAATATCCATAGATACCCATCAACCAGCAGTGTTCCGGGCACTTCATTTTCACTCCCCAAAGGTACCCCCTTTTACATACATTTTGAAATTGAGATTAGGTCCTCTCTCTATTTACAAAATTACTTAAGTATTAAAAAATTGTCAGAACTAATTTAGAAGATGTTGACAAAGCTTATTTTATGAAAATTAGCATCAGTTTTGTATGTACACAGATGTATATATATTATAATAAATTTACTTTTTTTATATTAAGCTAGTTTCGGATGCTGTTAATTTAGCTTTTAGTTTATCTTCATATTTATGTCTGTAGTTTCTCAAAACCTGTGGTTAAATTTAGTGAAAAAATACTTTTACGCAACGCAATCAAAATAAAATCACCACTATACATTTGATCACAGGTTAATACTCAAATATAAACGAGGACTACACGACAGTATGACATGACTTATAGTTTATAATTTCTTTCTACTTCTGCATAGATTATTTAAACATAAATAGATTAACTTTAGAAGTATATACTCAATAGTAAAATTAGCACCGTATTTTCCTATCAAACTTTTATTCAGTTTGCTCAATGTATTTATACATGAACTGAAAGATAACTTGGAATTGATTACAGATATGTCAGCATTTTCTCTATTTTGATAATGGATTTAACGAATGTTCGGCCACTATTCGGTATTCGGTTTTTTTGTCGAACATTTGGAATGAACGAATACGTATAGTGGAATAGTGTTAGATATTTCGAAAATGGCAAATGTGATTCCATCTAAATCTCTTTTCAAAAATATATCTATGACCTTGACAAGACTTGTAGTTATTTCTTTTCTTTCTTTCTTCTCCATAAAATATTTTGACATAAAAAGATTAACTTTAGAAGTAAAAAATATCACAGTTTGATCGGTTTGTTCAATGTATTTAAACATGAACTCCATGGTAGGTGGATGTGATTAAAAATACGGCAGCCGCCATTTCTCTGTCTCGATTAAGGATGCAACGAATGTTGGGCGACTAATTAGTATTCAGCTTATTCGACCCTTTTGCCAAATATTCGGTGTGACCGAATACTGAACAAATATTTGGCCAAATACCTATGGCGGAATACTGTTAGATATTTTAATTTTAGCTGATTAGGCTCCACCTAAATTCCGTTTCAAACACAATGTCTATGACATAACTTATAGTTAGATCTTTACTTTCTTCCTTCTTCATAGATTAATTAAACATTAAAAGATTTAATTTAGAGGTAAAATTTCTACAGTAAAATGAGTATTGTATCTTCCCATCAAAATTTTGGTCGGTTTGTTAATGTATATAGGAACTGCATAGTGATTTGGAATTGATTAAAGATATGTCAGGATTTTCTCTAAGGATGTAGCAAATATTCCTCGACTGTTGGGTATTCAATCCTTTTGGAGAATATTCGGTCTGGCCGAGCACTGAACGGATATTTGACCGAATACTTATGGCTAAATACTGTTAGATACTTTGACAAATACATTCAAGATAATTTTTTTATTTATCAAATGCCAGGCTATTGACGATTCAGTTATCAGGCTACCAGCTATACAGTATTTTTTAACAATACACTTGCAATTATTTAATGGCAACGTATTTGTCTATGTGTTTAACAGCTATATCTTGTCCGGTTGAACATAAAAAATCATAAATGAATTGACAATAATAAGACAATAGAGATGAGCACGAAGTCAAATCAAAATTTTAAAAGACAGCAGTTGCACCGGAGAGAGGAGCTGGTGGAAAGTAGTGCAGATCTAGAACACTCCAGATCTTATCAGGTGCCACCTGGACGAGAGCCAGAAATCCTAACCATTAGACCACATGGGAACGGCAAGAACTAAAAACACTGGATGACACACTCTATTTCACCCAGCCATCCACAGTGATCAGCCGCGATACTAAGGTTGGTACCATATTACAGTCGACATATGTCACTGGTGACTTCTGCGTCATAATAACATCAGAGGGGTAAATTTATGGTATCAAATTCCCATCTTTGGCGATTTCTGAAGTCATTATGACGCGAAAGTCACCAGTGACATTATGTCGACTGTAATATGGTAGTTTCCGAAATGAGTGTCTAAAGACTATATTTATCTACAGTTTTGAAGAATGAAACGGCAAATTTCTGATTAATTTTTGTGCAAAATTGCACCCTCTCTTTGCCCAGAAGTCTAGTTTCTAGTTTGCCTTGACACCACAACATTTTGCGCTGAATTCCCTCAAGAAGGGGTCTACATTACCGAATGCGGAGGCTTTTTCTCTCTTGATTAGCTGATAGAGCCTGGTTTGAATTGGTTTGAAGCTCTACAGTCTACTCTTTTGCAACACGACAGCTAATGAGACCGGGACCAACTGTTTAAAGCTGATTCCGAACGTGTATGGACGTCCATGCCGCTGTTGGATTCGAACTCACGAGCTCCGGTACCGAAGAATATATTTAGGAAGGATATATTGGATTATATTTAGGTTTTGAAGCATAATATCAGCTTACCATAGATTGTTCTTGTTGTTTTTTCCATTTAAAAAATTTTATTTTACCGTAATTATAGCTTCCTTATCCCCAAATAATGAATGCGAATAATTTAGATTTAGTTTTAGTGACTGGGGTAATCGCAAACAAAAGCTATTTCCTTTTATAAAGTCATTGGAACAGGAATTAATAAGGAATGCAATACAGGCATGTTTTTAGAAGCGTTTGTCATTTGACAACATCCCAGCATCGAAAAAAGAAACGAAAATCCGTCACAAATGACGTTGAGGATAAATCCAATCAGCACTCTCTGAATCTTATTGTGGACTGGATGCATGTAAAGATAGTTAATATGCAACCCGGAAGCCCAAAATTCTAACCTGTCATGCTAACAAAATTCCCTTCTCTGCCCAATTACATGTTATATTTTGATTGATCTTCAAGTTTCATCTTAGTTGTTTATTTATCAGCACATGACAACACTGTGATGCAACCACGTTTGTCGCTGTCATAATGGAATAAAAGTATTACTGTCTAAATCGCAGTTGACAACGTTCGAAATCAAGAAACTCATTAGAACATTGTGACTACAAAAAGTTTTTAACTGACTTAGACAAACAAGCGCACATTCTACAATTGAATAGTATGACTTTCTGAATTCCCTCGTATACTGAGTGATCTGGAGTGCTACAGTCTATTTTGCTACACGAGGACTAATGAGGCCGGGACATGTTTAAAGCCAATTCCGAACGGCTACGAACATCCATGCCTTCAGCAGGACTCGAACCCGTGAATTCCAATATCGCAGAGCAGCTCCTTATCCATTTGACCCATCCCCCCGTCGTAGAAAATTTAGATTACGTTAACAATAATATTTCATACCTCGTATCCTCAAAGTATTTTGAAACGAATTATTTTTAAAATCGGGCAATGTTTAACCACTTTTTTCTTAACGTTCTTTTTTTCCATTTGTGGAAAATAATTATTCCAAACATGACAGTAATCTGTAGCATCTTGTTAAAGAAATTTTCTTTATAACATGCGAGTAGATTGACGATGATCATATTGAGAAACTGTTTCTAATTAAAAAATTCTTAGGTGTTTTAAAATTCCTTTAGCTTTGTGTCATTCCGAGCGCTTCTTGATCTTTTCATTACTTTCTTCTGCGCAATTTTTAATGAAAGTTATAAAAAAAATTCTATGAAAAGGACCTTTTGTATGTTTTGCGTTGAATACAGTCTGAATAAATAAAATAGTAAAGCTCCCCATAGATAAGCTTCAAAAGTTAATTACTTTTCTTTCATTTCATAACAATGTAAAGAAAAAAAAATTAAGAACACTCTTCGTACAGCTACCTAGACGAGCATCAGCTTTTAAAAATTTTCCACTTTATAAAATAAGTAAAAATTTCAAGTACTCAGCTATGTTGAATGGGATTTAAAAAATTATTTTAATGAAGAAAACCGATTACATAAAACATTTCTTTACCGAACATCTTAAAGAAACAGGAATTTCGTCCCTAATTCACAGTTCCTTGAGTTTCTAAACCTCATTCCCATTTTTCTAAAGTTTTAGAACAACAAAGCGGTAAATTATCCAAGATGTTTTTTTTAACACATTGCAGACACAATGTATTGTTGGTTTAAACAATGAAATAGTCAAAACATAAATTCATTTGTAATCTCAAATTAAACGCATTTTCATATTTTTAATAAACACACAAATGTGGTACCTGACCTTAGTTTTTGTAATACATTTTAACAATGAATACATCCTTCCATTCATTCGCTTTAATCATTATCTTCAAGTTTCCTCTTGAAAAGTTAACATCCGGAATTAAATAACGATGTTTCAAAATGGAAATTTAAATGTTTGCGAATATATCACATATTTTTGTAAAGAATGGTCGTAATTATTAAATTTGATATATTTTAATAGCAGCTTAAATTTTTGTAAACCATGTAATTATTATCAATTATGCAGTAGCATTACGATAACGAAGTATGGAATATGAGAGACGTTGTGATAAAATAGAAACTCTAAATAATCAAGATTAAAAAAAAATAAACTTTTAATAGAGTTTAAATCGAACAACCAAGGGATCTCCAGCATACTACATATGGCGGGAAATCCCAGGCAGAGATGAAAACAGAAGTAGTAGTAGAAGTTGTAGTAGTTACAAACGTGGAATTTTAATGACAAATGTCGCTACATAAGCATAACCAGATCTTATCGTGGAGGTGGTGGGAAGTGTCCAGATTAAATAGCAAAATAAACACACATGTACATCATATAGCTGCATATATTACTTTATGCACTTTTAACTCTTTAAATAATACTTTTAATTAGTTCATTTTAATCAAATCATTAATTCAAGATTTAATTTTTCTTTTAAAGAGGACGATAGACCTGTCTTGAATGTAAGTACAGTTAACTAAAGAGGCTTATATTATTTAAATAAATTGCTTAAGTGACCCAATAAAACTGACCAAAAGATCAGATATATTTTTTCGAAATTTGTAATAAATTATAATTATTGGGGGCATTTGCCCCGCTTGGTTTGGGTGCTAGCATATGAAATTTCCAGATGAAAGATAGTGTTTCTAAAAAGGGTGGCGGATTCCTTAACTACTCATCAAAAAGAATACCTAATTTTGGTGTGTTATTAAACTTAACTTGAAAATAATAATTTAGGGGGCTAACACGTTCAAATATTAGCATTATAGATAACAAGAATAAAGAATTCTGAAATTGATAATTTAGGGAGGGGGGTTATACTCATATATTGGCATCATATATCAGAAAACACGTTTTCTGAAAATGATAATTTAAGAGCCTTTTGCACTTGAATACTGCCATCATAGACAAAAAAAAAAATCTAGATCTAAAAATGATAATTTAGGCTACTTTATTGCTCAATTTTTGGCATCCATAGATCACAGAAAAAAAATACTGACATTGATAATTTAGGTAACTTTTAGGCTCATATTGGCCTCATGGATCACAGAAATAAACCTTATCCTGAAATTGATATTTTTATTATTATTTTTTTTTTTTGGGGGGGGGGGGGGTTGCTCAATTATTGGCATCGTAATCACAGAAAAAAAATCCTGACATTGATATCTTGGGCAACTTTAAGATCATATATTGTCCTCATGGATCACAGAAAAAAACCTTATCTTGAAATTGATATTTTTTTTTTTTTTTTTGGGGGGGGGGGGGTTTCTGCTTAATTACTGGCCTCATAGATCACAGAAAAAAAAAAAAAACATTTTCCTGGAAGAACTTGGATGGACAGGTAATTTATAGTCCACATGTGTTGACATCACAGATTAAACATAGGAAAATTTCTAAATGATTGAAACCCTCAAAGTTGGTTAAAATGAGTTGGAATTCAAACGTTAGCTTCATAGGATAGGATACCTGTTTTAATAAAAAAAATTGCATACTATTTACAAAAACATATTTTTAGCGATTTTGAAAATTACATTTTTTATGTAGAATAATATTCTTAAAAGTAATTACTCCTTACTGCATACAAATATATGTAACATTTAAAATGAAATTATGAAATTTACTATTATTATAAAGTAAATTTAATTATTTCTATGAAAACACACAAAAGAAAAACTATATATATTCAGCATGCAAATGAGAAATTTCTAAAGAGAAATGAAGAAAAATCTCGATATTTCTGGTTAAATATGTATTTGCAAGCCTGTAGTTTTTCCAAGAATATTTTAAAGCTATATGAAATACGGCATTAATGGTAAAATTAAGGGACATCAATATTACTCCACTTTCACTCCATTAAGAAATGAAGTCAGCCTATACATAAATCCTTACACATTTCGCAATTATTCAAAAATTGAAACGTTAATGGTTTAAAATAAGTTTTTGTATTGATACAGATGTTATTGTAGAAAATGTCCAGAATTCATAATAATTATGAAAATTACTCATTTTTTTTTCGGCATGCTTCAGCAAAATCAGATAAAGCAACAACATGTCGAATAGTTTGGTGCTGCAAACTACAGACATCTTTCTAAAGTAAAATCATTGTTGTCCGTAATTTTCTTCAATACCTAATACCATAAATCCAGATATCTGAACCAAGCGTCAGATTCATTTCACTATCGGGGTCGAGCCCATGCAAGAGCCACGCCCCTCACCTCTCTGTGTTAAAAGTAACTTGTTCTTAATTAATATTATTCCAGAATCCAATTAACATTACCAAATATAAGGCATCGTTTTTGTTAGCTCATTAAGATTTTTCGCTAAACTTTTTTTTTACTCATTTTTTTTAACAAGTGCAGTTAAAACAAAATGCCAAAAAGTTAAACTGCTTAGATTTAATGAAGTAAAAAATGGGAGCTTCAGACAGAACAGGACATAGTTGAAAAACACACCATCAGCAAGATGATCAACTGTTTACTTCTTTGTGAGAAATAAAGGAAGTGTTGTAATCGCAAATACTTTCAATCTTCAGATTTCCACGAAAATAACTATTTTGGCGATAATAAAACTTATTGTGAGTACTTATGGCCTACGTACATACAAAGATCCTACCACTTTGAAATTAAATATTCATTTTGACCATTCATAAACGAATTTTGACTAGTTTTACTAGAAGTCTGCACTTACATATGTATTTCGCATAACTCATAAGTCGTTGTAAATTCGAGCCGGCCAAAGATCCACCATATTCATTAAATTTGGCTGGGGCATGCGGAAAAGGTTCATGGTCACAATGTTCATCAAACTCCAACAAAAATTTTAGGAGGCGAAAGAACAAGCTTGGATGGCTTTTCGGCTTGCTTCTAAATTACGCGGACCCATTTTGAGCACAAAATCGTTCATCCTAGCGGTGCTCTTCGTACAAAAGACACATCCCTTCGCTTTAATTCTTGTAAAATCGGACTTGTCCAAGAGGCATTAGAAACAATATCGGTTAGCCACAGAATGATGAAATCTTATATTCAGTACTCTTGTTACATCTAGTTGTGATTTTTATTTTGTGATTGCAATCCGCTCTCCATATTATGGAAAATCTCAATATAACATAAATTCAAGGCCATATTAAACCACTAAAGGACCCCTCCTTCTATCACAAGAACTACAGCATACAAAAAATGTAAGACAATAAATAAAACATAGCCAAACGCAAATAACCAAAACAAATTTAAAAATTTTATTAGTAAAATATATTTAATATACAATAAATTTTAAATTTTCTAAAAATTCTTGAAGTTTCTTTATAAATTAAAAAATGAAATATATTCTGTTAATGTATATCTAAATATGAATAAATTTTATTTGAAAAGTCTGTTTTCTAGTCTTTAATTCAGAAAAATGATCAATTATTTCATTGTAATTTAATCCAAAGCATTTTATCCGATGTATAATTTGTTCAATGTATATTTATGATATACAGTCATCTGAGATAAAAGTAAAGTATCTTATTTACAAATCTTTTCTAGACCTCTTAAAAAAAAAAAAAAAAAAATATTGGGCAGACATTTGTCTCTCTTGTTTATATGATGATCTGGCATGCATTAATATTACCAGTATATAGGAATAAAAACTGAAAGACAACTACATATTCACATCCAGTTGAAACAATAGTTTATAAGTTCATTTTCAAACAAGCATGGTTGAATGATGGTTAGTTGGTTAGGGCACTGATCTTTGATACCAGAGTTTGTGGGTTCAAATCCTATTGTGGCATGGATGTTCGTAGCTGTCCAGAATCGGCTTTAAGCAGTAGGTCCTGGTGTCATTAGCCCTTGTGCTGCAAAAAAGTAGACCATAGTGCTCCAAACCAAACAAGGAATTAAAATTGAAAATAATGCATGTCATTTCAATACATCACTAAGATCCTGATGCTTTTCTTACCAAAAAATTTATTCAAAACACATTTGTTTCTGATGACTTCATGATTTGTCATTTATTTTCCCGGAGCATCTGAGACTTGTAAAGAAGTAATAGTTGCTTGGGACTCAGAGAACATAATAGGCATGGAAGCAGGCAATTTGTGCAGTTTTGCCACCATATTCATTAACTTGTGGCAAGAAAAGAGAACTTTCTCCTTCCCCCTTTATGGCTCTTTCTTACCGAGTTAATCTTTTAATTGGTCAAAAACTGTAAAAAAAAATCTTTATTGATTGCTTTTCCTATTTTCTGTTGGTAAATTAACATGCCATCACATTCCAAAAATCATTCAGCAGATTACTTTAGGACGATTATTGTACTTTGAGCCACTTTCACCCCCTACTATCACTCAGTTGGCTGCTGATTTGATTCTGTGATGCAATGTATCCAAATTTATCCATTATCACATACCACCTAAAAAAATTCTTTTTAAATACATCCGACTTTAAGGTCATCAAGTATATTTTGTTCTACTATGAGCGAACATCACACCATTTAGGAAATGTTTTCTCATGTCCAAATATCAGTGCAAAATATTGTATACATTGTCTTTTGATATCTTTAGAATGTCAGCAAGCCCCTGCAATTTTCTTTATGAATTGCCCAACACAATTTCTAGATGTTTTCTGGTGTAACTACCTTATTTAGATGTTCAGAGTTGTTGGTTTGAGCACTCAGCATCATCAGTAGCTGTATGACACATTTAAACACAGCAAATCACTAGCCACTTTTAAAAGGGCAGATTCATTTAGGGTATTTTTACTCATTAAAATAGCAATGTTTAATCAAAAAATGAAATTTTGTTTTGATCATTGTTTCTAAGCTGTCAAAAATAATGTTACCAGAACTATAGTATCTAGGATAAGAAATGATTCAAATAGCATAAATTTTGGCACCCATCTTTCGAAAGTTAGTACTACCTAGCACATGTGGATCCTATTTTCAAAGCAACAGCATCTCCTTTTCCCAAACGAAACATGCATGCTCTTGATCAATATGGCTAGATTAGTAGTGTTCTTCACAGGAATGCAAAAGAGCAGATACAGTCTTCCAAATCAAGATTCCCAACCATAGCAGGTGTTAGACTATTTACTTTTTATAATTTAGCAACTGAAAGCAATACCTGACACAATGCAACATTGACCATAGTATCTGTAATATTATATTAGATGTGAATTTCACTGCTTTAGTCACATTAACTGAGCATTACTCAATAAATTACAGACCAAAATTAAAGAGCTGTGTTAAAAATGATGTATTTATAGCTTAAAGTTGTGTAACACCATTTAATAAGTTCTTTGAATGTTAACTGTTGCCTGTTAAATGCTTCTAGCCACTTAATATATAAAAAACAGCATTCCCATAATTTTTAAGCTTGTTTCATTTATTCTATTAAAAAAAAAATAAATAAAAAGGAAAACAGTACAGCACTGGTTTCACAAGCAAAAACAACTTATTCACATATACGAAATATTCAAAGAAAAAAAACTTATCATTTGTGTTATGATGCTGCATCTACATTAGGAAAATATGCCCCCCCCCCCCAAAAAAAAACCCTGTAAAATCTATATTTTTTTTTTACCACTGATGCCTAATTTGGTATTTTCTCCACACTGTCCCTAATGGTTGAAGGGTAAGTTAAATAAATTAAATTTCTAGTTGTATGTGCATTTGCATGAAATTAAATTTTTGTTTTAAAAAATGGTTAAAAAGAATAACATATTGTCTCAAAAAGTTTTAACACAATTGAAAATTAAAACAGAGAAGAGTTTAAAATTTTATTTACAAAAATATCTTTTTAAAAACATGTAAAAAAATTAATTTTTAATCAAGCTCACAAGTCAAACATGAAAATGGGAATTTAAACATTTTAGCTTTCACACAGTGAAATTTGTCAATTTAAAAAACAGATGAAATGAAAAATACTTTATAGGGTAAAAAATTCATTTTGTTAGTGTTAACTGTTATGATGAACTTGGAGTAAAATTTTCTACAGTAGGACTTGTACCATTTGATGCAGTATTTTTTTCATCTTTAAGCTCATCTGCAAGAATACATTTCTTGATTTCTAAGCCTATTGCAGCAGCCAAGGGTGGAGGAACAGCATTTCCCACCTAATCATAAGATTTAAAAAAAAATATATATTATTACAGAAGTAAAGTAAAATACCAATCATTAAATTAACAGGTAGCAAAAGTCATGCACAAATTTTAAGGTGGTTCCAATAACTAGGAGTACCATAGTTCTAGGACTCAATGCTTATACTATTTCAGGGCTTCACTTCTTTTAGTTTACTACTATAAACACTATTCCAAAAGCAATCTAGCAAAACAAATCCAATCTTAAAACCCAGAAATTATGTCCTGAAAAAACACATATCTGTTAATTTTTTAAAATTTATATCAAATCTAAAGAGCCTAAATTATTAATTTGACTTTCAAAATATGTAGAAAATAAATTATATAGAAAGAAGCTGATTCTAAAAGTTCTGTTCTCAAACATTTGACTTAAGTTTATTTTACAAATTCTTTTTATAATTTTACACTTTCTAAATAACTTATTTTCTACTCCATTAAAAGTTAAAAATAATAATTTAAAATTGGTTACTTCAGGTCTGATATAAATTTTTAATGTAAAAACCAATAATTAAATCAATTAACTAACATACATTATTAGTCTTCAGTACATAATTTTAAGGTATTAAGGTTAGATATGTTTCACTAAACAAGGTTTGGAATAGTGCTTTCAGCAAAAAATTAACAGAGGGAAAGCCTTGAAAAAGGAACTGCAGTGGTCCAAGTGCTTTAAATATATATGTCAGGTTTGAAAACATTAAATTAATAATTTAGGGGGGTTCAAATGCAGAAGACTCTTTAATGCAGGCACACAAATCCCTAATAACTCCATATAAAAGCATTTGACATGCAATAATTGAAACAGAGCGTTTTCAGATTGAGTTGCTGATGAACCCATCCCTAAGCCCTTTGTTAGCACATGGATGCTAACCACTGGCTACCATGTTTAATGATTGATTATTTATTTATGATGAAGTCATGAATAAAGATTTTATGAAGGACTATTCGGCTCTCTGACTAAATAGTTGACTGCCACAAGGCATGTCATATTAATATATCAAAATTATTACACTTAATATCTCATAAAAATACTCCTCTCTCTCATTTTAATTCCTCTAAATCTATTTCCCAGATACAAAATATCACAATGAAACGAGTGTCCACAGCTTGAAATTCTTCCCTGGTATAAATGCTTTCCCTGCAATAAATGCAAATGTTCTGTCCACTCTCCATATTTTTCAGCTGTCCCCATTTCTCTTTTCAATGTTCTGAGCTCCCTAACCTTGTTAATAACACTGACTAAGCTACTTTCTCTTGGGAATTCATCTTAGCATCTCTCTGGGGTCCGACCCTGTTCCATCATGCGTTTCAATGTTTAAGCTATCTTCTTGACTGTGAAACACATGATGTTCTCTTAACTAAAATAAAATTTAAGTTCTACTTAGACTTGTGCTTCTTTCCCATGTGGCCTGACTGCAACATTTTCAATTAGTCTAACTGCAAAGGCTTGTCTTTGCCCAGCAAGCCCAGGCAAGTAAATACAATAGGGGCTTAATATTTTGTGACCAGCAGATTAATTTTCACTGCGTTACATATCTGTGTATGTGTGTATTATATGCAAGTACACACACTGATATGTTAAGATTAGATTAATGGAATAAAGCAATGTTCTGGTAATGCCTTGTGTGCTTTAACAAGTATAAAAATATATTTTAACTTAAAGTTTATATAATTAAATATAAACATATAACATAAAAAGAACAAGTTGGAAAGCAAATATAAAAAATAATTACCTGTCTATGCCTATCAAGAATATTTCCATAGAACCGATAGGAATCTGGAAATCCTTGTGATCGTGCACACTCTCGTACAGACACTAGACGATGTTGTTCTGGATGGAGAACCCTCCCCTAAATTAAAACAAATTTCAAATATAGGAAAACAAAAATAACTACTAAGTATTAAAAAAATCAAGAACAGGAGCAATAAATTACCTGTTTTCCCATAGGCTCTGGATTTGTGATAGTTGTGCTGAAAAATCCATCCCATTCTAAGCGACCATACAAGCCAGCCCAATGGTTGTGTCTATTTCCAGTGTGCGGCAAACACCAAGGAATCACAGTGTTAAACTGTCGATCCATAGGATCACAAGATTTACCAGTGGCACAATTACAAACTCCACGTAAAGCACCAGTACTGGATTTTCCATTTTTGGCATCATGATGAGTGTACATTCTAGATTCAAAAGAATAAGGCATTAAGTTGGATATATTAAAACACCAATAAAAATAAGGTTGAGAAAACACTGAATAGCTTACAACATAATGGTCACCACATAATCTAAACAAACTTACACGTTTAAAAGGCATGGGAAAACAACCAGATAAAATCAACCCAAGTCACTGGCAACTTATTTTCATTATATTAATGCTGATGTATTTATTATCCTTTCCTTTTCCAGTTTTGAAAAATGTGAACAAATTGTGTCACAAGACCATGTTAAAATAATAATAATAAATAGAATAAAAATATAAGTTATAAATCTTGAATCATCTCACAGATCTGAGTGAATATATTGTATATTGCCCTGCATTCAAAAACACAACTTTTATAGACTCGACAATAATTCAATCTACAAGAGTTATTGTAGAAATAAAGAAAACCTCTGGAAAATTTTACAGGCTTATACGTTAGGTGGGATGCAAAAACAAGTATTAGCGAATGACAAAATGCATTAGCAGGAGGGGGGAGGGAAGAACTGAATCCCTTCTATAAAAATAAATAAAATTGTTTAAGGGTGTGAAATTTATACTATACACATTTAAAAGAATTAAACTTTAATTTCAAAAAATAGTTTTTTTTTATTATGTAATTACTTTAAATAAATACAAACATATAAATATATTTTAAACTAATATGGCAAGTATACTCTGTTGGGTACTACAAGTACTTTCATCCCTGTTCAATGAAAATGTTGTCTATTTTACAGCTTTAACCTTTAATTGCTATTATGTGATTTTACAGACTCCATGAATTTAATCCTTTAGTGTTTCTAATCCTCAAATTGTATACCACTCTTGCCCTTTTCAGTACTTTCTTGCAGTCTACTCTCAGAGTAGACTACTGAGTTTCATTGTGCTATTTCAAGACTCAGAAGTCTTGTAGACCATGTCTTTGGGTTGGGTTTTTGGTTTTGGAGTGCTACGGTCTACTCTTTTGCTACTTGAGGGCTAATGAGACCGGGACCTACTGCTTAAAGCCGATTCCGAACAGCTACGAACATCCATGCCACAGTGGGATTCGAACCCACGAACTCCGGTTACGAAGGCCAGCACCCTAACCATTCGGCTGTAGACCATGTCACGGCAGTTGGGGGTATTATTTGAGAGTGCAGAAAATTTGCTGTATTCTTTGATTTGCTCTCAAAGTAAACAGAAAATATTAAGAAAATTATTTCGTAATTTTATTTCTCTAGAAATTCAGAGACAGTAATGTGAAATTTCTGGAGCATAAGCATACCTTAATCTATGTTTAAATACAATTAATAAATCCTTGCTAATGCATAAGATTCATAACACGTGTTTGCTTCATTTTGCTGGAAATAATGTTAATTTTTTTTTCAGTTATTATAGAAGAAAGAGAAATCACATGGTTTATTTAGCAATTAATAAAGTTTATTTTTATATTAGAAATATACTCTTGTATTCTGCATAGTTGGTAAGTTTAAAAATATTTTTCAACTAATTTAAAATAAATTTGTATTACCCATGAAAAATAATTTATAAAATGCCTTTTAAATGACTGACAAATTACTTTTAAAATAGTTAAGATCTAGTAAAAGAACATTTATTCAAAATGTTCTTTTATTAGATCTTCCCCAGCCTTAAAAAGAATTAAATTTACTCATATGTTATAAATTATTAAAAGCTACAATTACATTTTTTAAAATCGGAAATACACAAATAAATTGAAAATCAGAAACGCTTGTTTTAAAAAGTTATCTTTCTACTGCAGTTAACTTGTATGACTTTTTCCATTTATTTTTGTTAATGTAGATAGTCTTTAATTTAAATACACTCACCATAAACAATTAAATATGCCTATTTCCAAAAACCACTAATGGAATAGAATTTTGAATTGGAAGCATTAGGGAAATCTACAGTACAATATTAAAATTAGCTTATAATAAAGAATTCAGTGTGAAAACTCAACTGCTCTTATTCTTATAACAGAAAAAAATAAATAAATAAACTCATTTACAGAGTCATTAGGAATGAAACAGTTATCTGGTGTATAGCATCTTTGGCTTAATTTCAATTGTCCAATATCCAACTGAATATCCAAACTATAGATCTGGATATCAAATTGAATATTCAGAGGTGGAAATTTTTGCCATCAATCAACAGGTTAATTCGGCATAATTTAATAAACTATCAATTTTTGAAGATTTAATTTAAAACAAAATTGGTTTGTTATTGAATTATTAATAGAACAAAAAATGACTTATTGTTAAAACATCTACTGTTTCAAATATGTAAACTAAATTTATTATTTAAAAAAAAAACTTGTCATTAAGTGTACATTAACCCACTGAACGGACGCATCGACGGGGGTTCAACAGCGAATTCCTGTTCGAAAACGGACCTGTCGACCCCTTCACTTTCGCACTCGTATAACTCGTATCGCACACTTTTGAGGAAAAAAAATATTGCAAAGCGATAATACATGGAAGAAACTAATTTTGAGTAACGGAACTCCTTTACCTTGCAGGGAAAATAATTTAAAAGTAGCCTGACAACTTTTAAACCGGCAACTCTAGTATGGTACGGTAAGTTCCATCTGGAATTTACGAAAAGGGTGACTGTTTTGAAAGGGAAAAAGGTGGGGAGGGTGGCTGGTGGATGGGTTAATAAATTTTGTTTAATATTTATCTTTCATGACAGTATAGAAAGAACATAAAAAAATGGTGGCTAGGGAGATATTTAATTTTTTTAGTTTTCCCGTGTAATTTATTATTTTTGGGGAAAAAAAAAAAAAAAAAAACTTGTTACTAAGCGTACATTAATAAATTTTGTTTTAGTTTTCTGTGTAACATTATTAATATATATATATATATATATATATATATATATATATATATATATTTAAACAGCCTTTGTAATTTGAATTTTTATAGATTTTAATTTTTTATTTCTAACACAATACATAAAATATTTAGGAATTTATTATTTTGGAATTACATATAAAATCTTAGGAAAAAGCATTTTAATGTACTGGATATCCAGATATCTGTATCTGATATCCAAAGAAGATTTAGATATCTAATACTTGATGAAATCATCTGTTTCATCCCTAGTAATCATCCAAATATCTCAAGTAAAATAAAAAATTACTTACAGTTTGTTGGTATAGTTTCCATCACTTAGTCTAATGACAATGTTTGGTAAATCTCTCCAATCTGAACCAGGAGTAAGAGGAATGTACTTCATTCGAGCTTCTACTAGAGGACTCATTTCTTTACAAATATGATCTCTAAGCATTGGCTGGAAACAACTACCTCGAAGCATTTTCTGATAATGAGACAATGGTTCACCTGAATAGGAAATTTCTTCTGCTTTTGCACCATTTTTAATTTGAGGGAGATCTGACATGGAATCTCTCACAGTAATAGTACGATATGGAGCTGATGCTGTCCATTTAATATTGGAATCATACTGAAAATTTAAAAAAAAAAAAAAACTTTTTAAAAAATTTATTCTACAAACAAGCAAACTTTCTGTTTATTAGTCTGTTTCACATGACAAATAGCTAAAAAGTGTAAAATTTATTCAGAAAAAAAAATTGCAACTTTTTTGTGGAGAATCTAAATTAATAGCAGCAACTAGTATGTGCTAAACTTGAGTAAACATTAAGCTAAAACAGAGCCTTTCAAGAACAATATCTTGCATTCCTATTTGTTAAACAAGTTAAATGAACATTTTATAACAAAAAACTTATATTTTAAAAACTGTTACTTACCCTATCTAAGCTTTAAAATAGAAAATAGGATCACATAAATTAAGAAATTAAATGTATTTTACAGTTGTATTCTGATTGTAATTTCAACTCTTTAAAGTAAATTGCTTGAATGTTACTATTGTAGAGATTTATTTTTTACAAAATACTTTCAAACTGCACATCTGATAATTAAATATAACTATCAAAATTCCCCTTTTCATTTTCAAGCTTAGTTACCTCCTGCATATTTTTTTAATTCTTATTTTTATAAAATTGGATATCATTTAGACAGTTTAAAATTATTTTTCTATAAAAATTAAGCTTATAAGTTTGGAGTGTTACAGTGCATTATTTCTCTACACAAAGACAATTTAGACTGTGACCTACTTCCTACTTGAAGTAGATTCAAATGGTTACAAACAGCCATGATGATAATGGAATTCAAATCAAAGATTCTAATTTCAAAATTCCTAACTTTTATATTTATTCTAGCTCCTTTCAACAGCATTAATTTAAAATACACAAAAAAGCATATACAGTAGAATCTAATTAAATCAAGGGACTGAGATTTTAAATTTCTTAAGCAGGAAAATATCTCAAATGAGAAATCAGGAAAAATGCATTACATATGAAGATAGATATACATAGATATTTTTGACATCACTTGTTTAAAATATAAAATAAGTTTATTTACATAGTCTTCATCTTTCCCCTTTTTCAGTTTATTTGTCTTTAAAAATTGTAATAAAAGTTTGAATATAACCTCTTTAGTAACAATACCATAAAAGCATTGATACAAGCAAGTCAAAATTTTGCAATTTGAATACAATTAAATATATACCATTTTCTGCTTCCTTTAAAAGTTTCTTTTTCTATTCAATAAAGGCTTATGCTTTAATCATTGTGTAGACATGTTTTGAAGCATCTTATTTAAACCAATCTTTAAGAAACCAAAAAATAAAAGTTTGCTTCATTGAATAGCTTTAGGAAATTTCTGACAATTAATGCCAATAGCATTTTCTGCATGTTCCCAGACTATATATACAGAATTTTAATGGATCTAAAATGGATCTTTGACTAATAATAGCCTGTAATCATAAACTACTAAAATAAATGCAACTGAAGATAACACAACAAAAAGGTTCTTTTAGTAAGAAAATGTACAATTTTGAGTTTGTATTCCTGGTTACTTAACAACATACTAGTTGTATGGTAGAGGGGTTAGTTTAAATTGAATGGGCACATCTCCCCTCAAATTTATGGCCTGCAAGTGTGATCCTCCCTTCTTAAATGGTAAAAGGCCTTGGAATGCACCTGACTGCTCTTCAAGTATCTTAAGACTTACTTTTTCTATTGCTCAATTCCATGGATAATGTCTACCCAGGTGTTTCTTCCTTTTACTTACTACCAGTTATGTGGAAACAGCAAATTCCATTTCTGTCAGCTCAAAAATTAAGCCTCACAATAAAATCAAAGTGAGATTTAAAGGAAAACAAACTTCTTAATTAGATTATTTTACAATTATTGATATAAGGTAAATTTCAGGACCACGGATATAGAATGTTGTAAGTGGGAAAACTTCTCAATCAAATTCCACTTAACATTTTTTAAGAAATCAGAAATGTTATATTTTAACAACAGAACTTTTAAAAATTATTTGTGCAATTAACCAAATTTGTAACATTAGCATTCAGCTTAAACATACGAACTCTTGAAATATAGATATTATTAAAATGTATCATTAATCTCCTTAACAAAATATTTACTTTTGAATACCTCTTTACAATGCATTTTGATATATATACATATTTATATGTGTAACAGTGTGAAAATTACTCTCGTCGATTACAATTTAATATTTTAGCCCACATCATTTTGGATTGCCTGGGCTTACTGGGCAATGAGCAAACTGTAAATTTCAGTCCTGGCTGCATTAAAAACAAGTGCAATATCGAAGAACTTTGAAGTTTATTAAGACTATAAACAAATGTCTTTAAGGAAAAGATCTTTTCATCAAATGATGACAAAAACACATTTCTATCAATTTTGAACTGAACAGCAAGCAATCACATGAATTTTTTCGCATGAGACCAAAAGCTTAGTCAGTATAATGCAGCAATTTAGACATTGAAGGAGTTTTAGTTTTTTTTTAAAGTTTTTTGGAGCGCCACGGTCAATCTTTTGTAACACGAGGGCTAACGAGACCAGGACCTACTGCTTAAAGCCGATTCCGAATGGCTACGAACATCCATGCCTCAGTGGGATTCGAACCCATGAACTGTGGTACCGAAGATCAGCGCTCTAACCATTCGGCCATTGAAGGAGTGAACTACTTTTTGAGACTGCTGGAAAATATGGCCAGTGGACAGAAAATTAGCATTTATTATAGCTTTAGTTTTGGTAGAAGAGTAAAAAGAATTCAAGTCGACAAACACTCCTTCAAATCTGAGATTTTGTGGCTGAGAAAAGTATGAAAGAATACGAGGGAAAGGAGAATTTTAGAAAAATATTTTAGGTGTAATATTATTGATATATTACATATATATATATATATATATATACACTCACATTCATGAACACATAACAGTATTTTGTATCATTTTGTCCAAAGATAACAATTACTTGATTGGCTTATCAATTAAAATCAAATGAAACCTCTTTTATAAAAACTTAAAAAACTGAAATTTTTACAAGTGAGGCAAACTGCTCCAGTTGACTAAAAATAATATTCTTAAAAAACTGTTAAGGTTACTTTAACTGTTAACTAAAAGTCAAACAATAAATTGCATATGAAAAATTTATTCAATATTTTTTAAAACTTTACCTTTTTGTCCTCAACAACCACAGACAGCTGACAGGCACGAGATGAGAATACATGCAAAGGTTCAGGAAATAATGGTAATTTCTGACCAGGAGCTGCAGCCAAGATTATAGCTCTGCGACGAGTTTGAGGTACCCCATAATTACCAGCTTGAAGCACACCAAACGTGCACTGATAACCCATTCGCACCAAACAAGCCAAAGTTAATTTCAAAATCATATTTCTCTTGAAAGAAACAAAGTTTCGGACATTTTCAAGAAGGAAAAATTTAGGCCGATAATAATCACAGTAACTCAGGTAGGACACAATAAGAGAATTCTGGAAGAAAAGATATCTGTCAGCATATAGTAGAGTATAATTGTAAAAATAAGCTAAAATATAAAATAATATAATGTACCTTAAACAATGAATACTGACGAGAATTAAACCTGTTCATACCACTAAAACCTTGGCATGGAGGACCTCCACACAATAACTCAACATCACCCTTTTGAGGCAACTTCTGGCCTTTGTAACTCATTTCTTTACCCTAAGGTGAGAATAATAAATGAATATTTTTTAAAATTTTTAAATATAAAATAAGATCTTTAAACAAATATGTACAATGGTAATTATGTAATAAGCTTTAAAGATACAGGATTAAGCACAGCTCAAACCTACAAAACTTGTAAAAGAAAAATTAAAAGACAAATAAAAACAAATAAACAACTTTTAAACAAATAAAAACAATTAAAAGCAACTAATAAGAAGATTATGATCATTGATACATCAAATCAAGATCATTGTTTCCAGGCTTTAATTTGACACTTATTGACTTCAAAGGGAGCTTACAAAGCCAGTTTCATTACTTTATAGACTAACATTCTATAGCTAAAACTCATATGAAAAACAGTAGATAAAAAAAAAAAAAATCCTCTCAATATTATTGTTTTTGTTTTACATAAAACTGTAAAGAATAAAATTGATTGCATTTTAAATATTTTTATAATACATTTAAAATGTAGAAGCTCAGTAAAATACCCTCCAGTATAAGCTTTTACACAAAAAGAATTGGAGGCAAAAAAGTTTAACTATAAATAAAACATAACATTTGAATATCTTAAATTATTGCTCAATAATTTATAAACGAATGGCTCAGCTTAAAAAAAAGTAGAATAATGCAAAATGTATGAATTTAAATTATTTTCTGATTTATTAAAGTATAAAGCATTGAACTGTAAAAACAATTTAAATCATTTTAGAACTACTCGGGTAAATTTTCAAAATAAAAACAGTTATAGTACATTGTATTAAATATATTTCTTCTAATAGAATAAAACTTTAAAATAAAAATTCAATGTTTCTTTTATTTCACTTACATCCATAACTAATCTTAATAATAAGTTACAATCTTCACTAAATACTGAACATTTTGGAAAGTTTAATCGGAATGCTTGAGCTGCAGGTTCTTCTTTTTCAATAGCCCACAAAGTTTCAGCAATTCCAGCTTGATGAAAACCCTCAGAAAGACCTTAAAAATGGATTTTTATGATTAAATTTTGCATACACATAGGACAATGGAAACTACAAAAAGAAAATGGAATGCATTCAAAATATAATTTTAGAGTAACATTATGTAGAAGAAAACAAAAACTGATCACTGGAAAATTATTTTTGTAAATATTTATTACTCTCAATAACTTTGATATTCATATGAAAAAGAAATGTAGTGACCATTGTTATTTAGTTAATTTAATTGTTTGAGTCCTATGTGTCAATTTCAAATCGGAAAAACCAAGAGCATTTGAACAACATGGGCATGATTATGTTTTTGTGTCTAAGTAATCCCTGTAATATATTTTGTACTTCATTGTTACCCATTATAAATTGAATGTAGAAACTAAAATTAAATGAAACAGTGACAAGTACAATCATGCTGTTTTGCTCTCCTCTACATAAATTTAAAAAAGCATTGTAGCACTGCTGAGATTAATTTTTAATTGTGTGTTTTTTAAAAAACCTATGATACCCAAACAGCTAAAAATAACTGTAAACTAAGTACTTTATACTTACAGCACTTTATACACCCTTAGATTAAAAGCTGTATTTGAACTTTTTTTTCTTCATAATACAAGTTTTATATTAAGAAATTTTAAAATTATGGATGACAGGACATAATTTAATTAAGAACTTTAAAAGGCTTAAACAAACTGTTCAAACTATATTCTTTAAGGCTAGCTATTACAATTAGAGGTTTCTTCTTGCTAACAAATGTTACATGAATAGCAAAAATACATTAAAAAATGTAATTTATGATTTAGAAGCTACAGGTAAAACTGTCTTTTATAATTAATTTCTATGTTGTGCCTTTATGCAGTAAAATCAAAATTTGGATAATAATCCCCAAAAGTATATGGTTAAGATTCATACCTTCATACATTGCTAGTTTTTCTACAAAGAGAAAATAAGTGGAACAATTTCATATAAAAGTTAAATGACCCAATTAAATATACAGCTCATGGAAACAAACCTACCTCCACAGCCTGCAAAAACATCTAAAGTTTTTAACTTGTTACTGATAACCGGATATGTACATTCTTTATGGCTTTGTGAAACTTCAACAGCAGCTTTGGATTTCTTTCCTTTAC